>JADLZK010005552.1:0-63930 GCA_015847255.1 Hyparrhenia diplandra
AGTTGAAACGATCGAAGTCCGGACAACATCAACTCGTTGTCGAAAACCGCCGCATCAAGGAGGTGGTCTATCCGAATGAGAAGAAGCTGAATGCAAAAAAACGTTGTTTCTTTGGTGAGGAGACATCGAGTGGAAACTTGTGGTACACGGACAATGGTGCAAGCAACCACATGACGGGCGATCGGAAAAAATCGAGATCTCGACACCACCGTTGGTGGGAAGGTACGGTTTGGTGATGGCTCATGTGTAGAAATTCATGGTAGAGGTACTATCCTCGTTTGAGGGTCCCTCGTGTGAACAATGGGTATTGTTTGATGTTTACTTCATACCAAAGCCGAAAAAGTAACCTTGTTAGCTTGGGTCGCTTAAGCGAGATAGGTTATAGAATAGTGATGGATGAGGAGTTAATTGAGGTGACCGAAAAAGAAAATGTGCAAAGTAATCATGAGGGTGCAAAGGGTCGTTAATAGACCGCACAAGATTCTTTTTGAATTCATTGAGCCTCGTTAGTTTTCTTGCAAAAGCCGGTGATGAGTCATGGTCGTGGCATGGTAGGCTAGGCCATGTTAACTTTCATTCTTTGAAAATGTTGGTGGAGAAGGAAATGGCTGGAGGTGTACCTCGATTGATCATGTAGACCAAGTGTGCCATGCTTGTTTAGCAGGGAAGCAAACAAGAAAATCATTTCCTCAGAGTGCAACATGGAGAGCTGATGAGCCTCCGAGTTGCTGCACATTGATTTATGTGGCCCAATAACACCAGCAATTGTGGATGGGAACAAGTACTTCATGCTTATTGTGGATGATCAGAAAGTGGTGGATGGTAGCCTATTGTCCAAAACCAAGGACAAAGCGCCAAAGATTTGTCAAATTCAAGGCGCGAGGTCGAAAAATCGCTTGGGTATAAAGTGAAGACTGTTAGGTCGACTTGAGGGGTGGGGAATTCTTGGCAACTACTTTCAAGGAAGTGTGTGAGCAAGCTGGGATAAAGAGGGGTTTTATCAAGACCTCACTCACCACAAATGGAATGGAGTGGTTGAAAGAAGAAATAGGACTGTTATGGAGATGGCAAGATCAATGCTGAAAAGCATGAATGTTCCTGGATGTTTTTGGGGTGAGGCAGTGAGACATGCAGTCTATCTATTGAACAGACTGCCCACTCGAGGTATGGGATATAGAACACCCTATGAGGCCTAGAATGGCAGGAGGCCACAGCTGGGGCATGTTAACGTGTTTGGGTGCAGAGCTAATGCAAGACCAACTGTACCACATCTGAAAAAGCTGGATGACAGAAGCATTCCTATGGTCTATTTTGGAGTAGAGGAGGGAAGTAAAGCCCACAGGCTGTACAATCCTCAAACCAAGAAGATTGTAGTGAGTAGGGATGTAGTCTTTAAAGAGACAATCACTTGGGATTGGAAGAAAGATTTTGGTGAAAATTCAGACTTTGCTGAAAGTGACAGTCAAGAAGCTTTTGTTCAGACATGGAGTGGTACACATGCTGATTGGGAGGAACATACACACCGTAACCTCGTGGGGAGGCGAGAATGAGACTCATGGTGGCAATGAGACTCGGGGTGAAAGTCAAAGTGACAGTCCAGCAGGACACATGTTTGAATTAGGTGAAAACTCACAGAGTTCTCAGGGGTCTCAAGGAGCTACTGTTCGTAGTCAGACAACAAAAGCAGATGCTTCAGGAGATGCAGAGCAGGTGATGCTCATGATAGCATGGATGTTAATGACACTATGGACCTAGATGAGGGGCCAGTGAGGATCAGAACACTAAATGAGGTGTATCAGGATACTGTTGAAGTGGAGTTAACTTCAGATAGTGAGACAGAGGCATTGTTAGCAGTGATGGAGGAACCATCTTGCTATAAAGATGCAGCAAGTGATGGACAGTGGATAATAGCAATGGAGAGTGAAATCTAGTCCATAAACAAGAACAAAGCATGGGAGTTGGCAAAACTTCCTATTGGTCACAATGCCATTGGGTTGAAGTGGGTCTATAAACCGAAGAAGAATGTTGTGGGAGAAATAGTGAAGCATAAAGCAAGACTTGTTGCTAAAGGATATGTCCAGAAAAAAGGGATAGACTATGAGGAGGTGTTTGCTCCAGTTGCAAGAATTGAAACTGTGAGAATGATTCTGGCTTTAGCAGCAAATAGAGGCTGGGAGGTGCATCACTTAGATGTGAAAACAGCGTTTCTGAATGGAGATCTCATAGAGGATGTTTATGTGTCTCAACCTGAAGGTTTTGTGAAGAAGGGACAAGAACACATGGTACTCAAGCTGAGTAAAGCATTTTATGGCCTGAAGCAGGCTCCTAGAGCTTGGAATGTAAAGTTTGGATGGCATCAAGAAGCCGGGTTTCAAGAAGTGTTTGTCTGAACCAGCTGTATACACAAGAGGTGTGGGTTCAACAGCCATAATACTAGGTTGTCTTTCTACCTTGGGATAGAGGTTGATTAGCAGGAGGACTGTATCACTGTCAAACAAACCAATTATGCCAAGAAAGTGCTTGACCAGTTTGGAATGAGTGAGTGTAATTCAACCAAGTTCCCCATGGACCCTGGATGCAAGTTAGATGCAGATAAGTAGGGGCAGAAGATTGATGCAACAAAGTATAGAAGAATCATTGGATGTCTGAGATACTTATTGCATACAAGGCCAGACCTGTCTTTCTCTGTTGGAGTGGCAAGTAGGTTCATGTAGAACCCTACTGTCAAGCACCTTAATGCAGTAAGGCAGATAATGAGATATCTGAAGGGCACTTTGAATTTTGGTATTGTGTACACTCAAGAGAAGAAGGCCGAGGTGTTGCTGGGTTACAGTGACAGTGACAGTGGAGGGGATGTTGTGGGAAGGAGAAGCACAGGTGGCATGGCGTTTTATCTGAATGATGCTTTGATCACCTAGAATTCTCACAAGGAGAAGACCGCGTTAAAGTGTCATCATGTGAGGCCGAAGTTTATGGCAGCGCGGGCGCAAAGCAAGCTCGTGGCTCGGGAATGTGTTGAGTGAGATGACAAACACAAGTACCCACAGTGCAAGAACCTTGTTCATTGACAATAGTTCAGCCATAGAATTGATGAAGAATCCAGTGTTTCATGGGCGCAGCAAACACATTGACATCAAATTTCACTTCATCGGGGGAGCGTGTTGAATGTGGTCGATCATTGTCAAGAAGGTGAACACACTTTGATCGAAAGGCGGATGCACCGACAAAGCCCATGTCATTTTGTGAAGCTAAGTGTTATGAGGCATTTGCTTGGTGTTCGGGAGAATGAAGAACATCGGGCTTAAGGGGAGATTGTTGGTGCAAGCCTGTTGTCAGCTGATGTGGAGTGGCAACGTGGCAATCGTGAAGGCGGCAAGGACGAATTTGAATGGGAGCGCCCCGTCAGGCGTGCAGGTTGAAGCCAGTGGAAGGCAATTGTATCTGCGTGTGTGTTTGTATCGCGTTTTCAAATTCTAGTGTGAGTTAGCGTGCTTTGTAAAGCCTTGGTATAAAAGGCCGGAGTTCGAGAGAGAGTTGATTAGCGCGTGAGTTGTGTGGTTAACACATTTGTAGGACGTTTTGCTAAGAGGTCAGGCACCGTCAACCCCCGTCGGTTCTGCCGGTGGTGTTCGTCGTAGCTTGTTGTTCTACCATGTTCTTGCGCGTTCATTCGATTTAGGACTAGCCACCGTGTGATTTGTGCATGATCATCGATCCTAGATCCAACAAATAGCATGTATTATGTATGTATAACCGCATAGCTCGGTTCAGAATTTAAAGCAGTTTAGAAGCACATTTCGTGAGACCCGGCAAGCAAACGCCTTGCGTAACAACCGCAGCCCCAACAGGAGGGAGAGGAGTGCAAAATTGAACGCACGAGAGTGGCGGAGGTGTCTTAGATGACCACGGTTGATGCTTTGCACGACGGGTGATGGCTACTTTCTCAGATTAATCTCATACACGGCCCCGATGCCATCCCCCTCCTTCTCTCTTTCAAACAAAGGGAACAGCTCCAGAGCGTGGTCGTTGGCGTCGTTATCGACCATTTTATACGGCCAACTTATGTCTTTCCGGGGAATCTTGCACACCAATGGCACATATACCTTTTTTTAACCTAGTTCCACTTGTATTCCGAGAAATATATTTTGCGGGACAAACACAGGAATCAAGTGAGAACGTGCCAAACTTCATGGAAAGCGCACTTGGAAAACACGTTTATCAAACAAGTGCAATACAAGAGGCCCGTGCCAGAATGAGATGGACCAAAAGCACCCTAAACTACGGATCCGGGCCGCCCAGAGCCCACAGGCGAAAGGCGGTCGCGAGATCGGCCAACCCCGGTCCGGCCGGGTCGGGAAGTGGGTCCGGCGGACCACGCTGCCGCCTCTCGAGCCGACCTTTCACAGCGGTTGCATGCCGCCATGCATAGGCTGTATTGCTAGGTGCTTCCTTATTTACCTGCACGAAACCGACCATGTTAGATATAAATAGATGGGGAGTGCTCTCTCCATTCTCCACTTGTATCTTTTACTTTTTGGTTAGTATTAGGAGCTTGGCAATATGTAATACAAGATCAAGATCAACATGGAGATGCTTGGTATGATCAATCTATTGTTCTTCATATCATGTTCTTCGTCTTGTTCTTGTTCTTATTATCAATATAGCAATGTTATGAACTAGAGTAAAGTTCCTATGATATGTTCTTAGCATATGAACTAGTATATAGTTTTCATGTTATGATCCTATCATATAGAACTTTATGCTTAATGAATTATACATACATGTGTAGACCAAGATAAGATGTAGAGTTCTACTTTGAGTTAGTCTTAGTTGCTTGTTGGTTTCTTGGGTTCGCCGTCCGGTCCCCGTGGCGGATGCTCTAGTAGAGGACTCGATAAAGACGGATGTTCCCGATCAACGCTAGAGTAGTAGTCGATAGCGTAGGACGTGGTGTCTAGGCTATGGGCTGCCTTCGTTTTCTTCGCCTAGGCCACGGTAGTGAGGTAGGCGACAGTGGTGACAGCCCTGTTCGTCCTTTGTACTCCTCCACGTCCGTCTAGAGAGTAGAGCGGAGGGCGGCATCACGGCGCACCGGGGTGCGATCCGTGCCCGAAGTAAGCCAATAGTGACTAAGGTTATCTTAACTTAGAATCTCTAACGGCACAAGCATGTAGTATGCCCTGCTCACTAACATAGCTATTCAGGATACGCCTTGCCCCATTTTAGCATTTTCCTTTATCCTTGAGATTGCTCGAATGTGTGTCACAAGTTATCCTCTACTTACTCCATTCCATCCCTATTGTGAACCTCGGTCTACCATACTGTCATGTTATCATGCCCATCTTTCTATTAGAGACTTTTGCACCATGCCTTCCCCGTGGAAAATACGATACCTCGAATACTTCGGGTGAAAGCTACCCGGCATTTCCGTGCGCTTGCGGAACTTATTCTCGCTTGCGTTAAGAAACGCCAACAAGTGGCCAAGCCCTTGCACATCGGAATCTAGGCTTGAGATTGGAGGAGGTGGACCTACTTCAATACAGAATTGCTGACGGCGCTGGAAACGAAGGGGAAGACGAGTTGTTGAGTTGAGGAGCTGCCCGGGTTATACAACATAAAAAAGCAAAACGTGGCCATTTTTTGGTGCGACTTTTACTTTGGTTCCGCCCACCCTCATGCGAAACCAAATCCGCACGCTGTCAACGCCATTCGATCAGTCATTAATCACCGTATGCATGGTTAACGCCTCCTTCTCCTTTCCTTTTCTTGCAACAAATTCAAAAGGAAAGGAAAAAATGGTCGGACATTAATCATGCATGCATGGCTAAAGCCTTCACTTTCCTTTTCTTGCGACAAATTAAAAGAAAAGAAAAAATCAATTGGTCATTAATCATGCATGCATGGCTAACGCCTTCTTCCTTTTCGCGACAAATTCAAAAGGAAAGAGAAAATTGAAGGGTCATTAATCATGCTTGCATGATTGATGTCTCCTTCCCCTTTACTTTTCTTGCCACAAATTCATAAGGAAAAAAATCGATCCGTTAATTTTTCTCTCTTATCTTTTTACCTCTAAATGGAAATAAATAGCCGTGGACCTTCCATCTCTTGTGCAAACGTAGTAACCTCGTCAAGCCCGCCCGACGTCAATCGTGCTCTTTCCAAATCAGGATTCACGACCCAAAGAACAAAAAAAATCTCTCGCCACGAAAGTTTCTCTAGCAGGCCCATCCTCCACCCCGTGTGCAAATGACCGCACACGCCCGCCCGGCTCCGCTCCTCCTCCACCGGTGCCCTCAACGCGGGACGAGGCGCCTCCCATCGTGGCCGCCATCGACGCGCGGTCCCGGCCGGCAGCCCTCCAACGCGTTGGGACTCCCCGGCCGCCGCCCGACCGCTGCGGACATCGCGGTCGCCCCGGCGTGCTTCGCCGCCAATGACCGGACCTACAACGCCGGGACTCCCCAAGATCGCCCCGGACGCCCCCATCCATGCCGACCGAGCGCCTCCTCTCATTTGCCGCCTCCACGCCGCCCGGGCCGCCTCCGCCCGCCGCGTCGTCATTTAATGTCGCGGCCGCCTCCCTCATGCTTGCGGGCCTCCGGCGTACTCCTCGTGGCCTTGTCGGCCATTCGCCGCCCGCGCCAAAGACAGCAGCTTGCCACGCCGAGGACCAACTCCCCTCCGGATGCAACCACGCCACCGAGCCCGTTGTCGTGCCATGACTGTGTTGGACGCCACCACGCGAGGGTCCGCTTTCGCACCTTTTATTTTCACAGCCTTTTTATCCTATATTCTTAGTAGTATCATATACCCATGTGTTGGACGCCACCAAGCAAAAGGAGCGACATGTGTTTTTATATAATATTTAGTTATCCCGTAGCAATGCATGGGTATATGATACTACTAAGAATATAAGAATAAAGGGGATGTTTGGTTCGAGGTCACACTTGGCCACGCCACGCACACTCGTGCCACGCCGCCACACTCCTACCACCCTCAACACACACTACATGATAAAAATAAAGAGCAAAGTGACAAGATAAAAATTCGGGGCGACCTAACTTTAGATGAGAACCAAAAGACAAAAATCTTTTTGGTGGCTGCCACGGTTAGGTGTGGCGTGTTTGGGATGGCAACCAAACATGCCCAAAACCCACTAAGATAATTCTATTGACATGGAAAGCATTCACCTCGCCAGCTTCATTATCAACCCCAATATCTATTTCTCTTGACATGTAAAACGTTCACCTTAGCAGTTCACTATCAAGACACCCTAAATATTAACCGTGGTGGCCACTTCTTTTGCCCATCATGATTAATGCCACGGTTAATCGTGATGGTCATTTTTTTTATTTACCGCGATGCAAATGAGCCCGCCACAAAAATCGTTTTTCCATGGCGTAGTAACATAAAAACGCCGCCACGCTTAATAACCATTAACTCGTGGGCAGCATATTAGAATGCCCGCCACTTTAAAATGAATTAACCGCGGGGAAAGGTTAAAAGCCCGCCGCGGAGAAAGGCCGAGACCCATCGTGCCCGCATCAGGCCCTAAGAGTTGCCTTTACTATAAAACGGCGACTTAGGGTTTCACTCAACTGCTCGACTTCTCGCACTGATCCGCCTCCCTCCCCTCACGCGACGGTGCCCCTCCCTCCCTTCCCGAGCGTGACCCGCCTACCCCCTCGAGCACGACCCGCCTCATCCTCCCTCCCAATCTCCACTCTACCGGCCACCCTCTCCCTCACCACTCCCCCAACCTCCTCCTCTCCTCTTCGGGCGGAGCATGAGGAATCTCCGCTCCTCCGGGCGACGGATCTCGATTCGCGCCCCTCCTCTCCAACAGCGGCCTTCGGGGCGCTGATCCGCGCCCACTTCATCGGCACACGGGGCGCCGGATCCACGCCTTCATCTCCGCCGCGGCGGCACATGTGGGCGGCGGATCTCGCGCCCCCACCCCGACGCTAGGCAAAGACTCGAGGGCGGCCGGATCCGCCCCCCCCGCGGCGGGCGGTGCGCGAGGGTGGTCGGATCCGCGCCCCCTCCCCTCAGACGGGCAAGCACTCGGAGGCGGAATTAGGTGTGCGCTTTTAGGTCATTGCAGCAGGTCATAGTACGGTACTAGCAAATTATTACCATCTTGGTGCGGTACAAAATTCAAAATGAGACCCTATGTACAAGAACAATTGTTAAACTGTTTTTTGTTAATTCTGCCAAAAGTATAATTCCTTGATTACATATTTCCAAAAATGTTATATAAAAACTCTTAATTACTAAACTACTACTATATTTTAGAAGAAATGTGCCATCCATTTTGTATTCCCTGGTTCAAAAAATCTTTTGGTAAGATTTTTTTCCGAAAGGACGGCAAAAGCTTTGCCGCAATTTCTATTAGACGAAGAAGAAAGAAAAAGGCAAGTGCTAGCCTAGTTTTTTTGACTAAAAATCGGGCTAGAAAAACATACAAATGTGGAGGGTACCCTACTCCACCGCACACCTAAGTACCAAGTCAACTCAACTCGCGCCATAAAAGCGCCCACTCAACTTCTTGCTTGGTAGGATTGGGACATCGACACAAACCTCAACAAGACACGAGCAACCACTTCGCACCACTAAAAACTCTGTCAGATTGGGTCATCGACACATGTCTCTACTCCACTCTACTCTACTAGAGCTCACCAAAAGCAAAACAAGCAACTAAAGACTAAACACGTAAAAAAAAAAAAAAGTCGACTAAAAACAAACCGCACCTACTCCACCACCGCCACCAAACCACGCGAACCAAACGGCGAGAGCGACGAACCAGCTCCGCCCGAGACACCACGACCGAATCAAAATCCACCGCGACGCTTCTTCAAGAAGGTTATAACGCCCGAAGGCCGCCGTCACTCGTCCCAAGACAGACAAGGCTTTCACCCGTGGAAAATGTTGGGAATACGACGCCCTCAACGGGGAGCGACACCCGCAGTGTCGCCGCCCGACAAAGCTTCCGCCAAAAACCCAAAGCACTATCGTTGATAAGATCTTTATAAGCAATCTTTTTTTGTAATATTGTAGCTAATTCTATTGTAGAAAACCTAATCAACTTTTGATGTCATTGTAGTTTGCATATATGACCTCAGTAATTTTAGTCTTAAAAACTCTCTATTGATGCCACGGTCACTGAATAGCCAACAAAATCATATATGTGATATGTGCATTACGAAAACAACCCAGTCGCTTTAGAAAAAAATCATAATGTTAAGAGGTCCAATATTTAAGTTTGGAACACAAACTTGGAACTCCTTTGCACAACTTGGAGGGAGGGAGGCATGCATGCTGTTATTGAGGAGAGGACAAGAAGAGTAAAGAGGGAGACAATTGTGTGCTTTGGAGATGAACATACAAAAGACCGGATCCAACTCCTAGCATCTAGTATTTGTGACTGAACATGCCTAAAAAGATTCATCATGGTTTATTGTATTCTTATGTTGCTAGTCCATCGGTACCATACACTTATTCATGTCAGTTGATTGGATTTATTTTGGGACTTCCATTGGGTAACGGTGAATACAGTCTGCCCATGCTGAGTCAGCAGTACGAGCTGGTAGAATGCACTTCCACACCGCACTGTTGCAATCATACCCAGCTCCAAACCCAATCATCCAAACTCGATCCCCCTTCTGCATCGACTGCTTGGCCTCACAATATTCCATTTCATACCAATTTGAGCTGCTAGATGTGTTTCCAAATCGATGCAGTGTCATCCTCGATGGCTCAACCTTCTCATCTGATAGATTCAGACTACGCTGCACTGCGTCGATCACAGCTCTTCCACCAGCATGTATGCAGAAATGCTCGATGGCCAAGCCGAAATTTGGAACATACTGCCTTGTACTTTTCTTCATGAACACCTTTTGTGCAATGGAGCAGAGCAAAAATGATAACTGCTCAGAGACCGGAAGCAGAAGAGGGGCAATTGTGGTGATGTTGGCCCTGAGTGCCTCACCAGCGACGGCCACAAGATCCTTGGACAAATTACCCCCTAGGTTCCCCTCGTCGTCTTCCTCTTGGAAAACACAGTGGTATGCGCGATCCTGGGCACTAGTGGATTTCCGCACAATGTGTAGAAGCTGAAACCGAGCATTGGCCCTTGAATTCGAGAGTAAAACAGCGGCGCCTCCCATGCGAAATAGCATGTTGGTCAACTGCATCGATTTGTTCTTCCCTGCATAGTAGTTGCAAGTCACGATCTCCGTAGATACCACCAGCGCGTGTGCACTGTAGGGCATGATTTGCAAGAGGTTCCTTTGCGAGCCCAACGGCGATCAATCCGGCACTGCACCCCATCCCAGAGAGTTGCATATTTTGTATATCACTATGCAGCTTGTATCTGTTTATGATCATGTCAGTCATGGATGGTATCATCGTCATGACGCCGCAATTGACAATCAGTATGTCAATTTTACTAGGTTCGATTGATGACTTAGCAAATAGGTCATCGATGACCGTGAAAATGACCAGCTCTGCTTCCATACGAGCAAAGCTAAAACTTGGAATGAAAGGGGTGTGATGATATGAAGACGGGAGGCATGTCTCATCACCAAGGCCAGAGCGTCTACAAATGTTGGTTAGGAAGGAAATATTATCATCGTCAAGGAAACTTGTCAGGCGAATGTTCTCAATCAACGAGGCTGGGGAAATTCGGTACTTTGAATCAGGACCGAAGCAAGCGTACTCAACGAGGTACACTCTGAGTGGATGTCGGGTAAGATACTTGACAGTTACTACAGTTATGAGTAAGAAAGCCATGAGGTGATGGATGGGTAGGTTGTTAGTTGACGAGGTTAGTAGCCTGCTGTCGTGAAAAATCTGTGTGAGCTTGAGGATCATGGCAATGGCAGCAAAAGATGATGGTGTATGTTGTTCACAACGATTTGAAATGCTTGCTCTTGCGAAGCAACCTTGCGCATATGCATGGTGTGTTTAAGTTACATTATTTGTGTTATATAGATGCCGATTTGTGAATAAAGTAGAGGACTGTTGGGGAATAGGGAAGGTGTTTTAAACATGCTATCAATAATAACTTGTCATGCAAAGAACATGCACCCTTTAATTTTCAAGAGTTGAGGATTCTGTCCCATGGTATTTTGTTTTGACCCAGATCATCTACCACTGGTTGGTGCCTCCTAATCTTCGGTAGGAGAGTTCTCTCGTAGCTGTGTCATGTAATTCTCGTCCCTCGTAATGAACAAAAAAGACATCAACCTTGCCCATTTTCTTTTTGGAAAAAATAGTTTTATTCCAGCATCTTCAAGAGTTCTGCACTCAACCAATCCATTATTACAATTTAACCTTCTACTAGGTTTAAAGAACTCATAGAAGCCAAAAAAAAAAAAAAAAAAAAGGAGACCAATAAACTAATAAGCTAAGCACTTAACCTATTAGAAGACAACCATCCATGTTTGACGAAAATTGAGTTGCTATAGTTACATTAGACAATCAACTAGTACAATTAAATCAAGAAGTATAATTTAAAAAATGAGACCCAATCCAGAAGGAAATAGGTGGTTTTTCATTAAGAAGAAAATGAGACGTGTAAGTCCTTTCCCGATGGGGATCGAAGCCAGGAGCGGTTGCTTCCACACACTGGGAAGCCAGCCACCTAGACTATCGCCCAGTTCTCTAATCAAGGAGTACAAAATTAAAAGGACAACTCGCAAAAGACAATTCAGAAATTACGAAGCTACATGTTACCTGAACATTAAATAAAAATTAGGCACCTGTAATATAGGACTAAGTGTTGCCCATATGTATGGTGTGTGTTTAAGTCACAGCATACAGTCATATACTGAGGAGGGTGTGTTTAAAGCTGCTGTCAATACTTGTATCACGGTGAAAATGAGGTGAAAACAAGAAGAGAATAAACGAGATAGCATAGCCATGTTTGAGTCAGACCGATTATTCTTGTTCCACCAATAGAAGTCTTAACCACAGGGATGGCATCACTACTGGAAAAGGTTTGTGAAACAAAGACCTAGATTATCTTGTTGCAATGAGTCTGAATCTGAACTTTCATATGTCTAAATCACAATAAAAGTTAGTGATCTGAAAACTAATGAATAATAAAGGCCCAAGTGCACAACAAGGCAAAGAGGCCACAAGTTATCACAAATTTCAGGGAAACTCATAGCAAAAATTTCATGGAAAAACATCTGGATATTGGGAAAAAATGAAGCTTAATTAAGAAGATTTGTAGCCTCGAATTATTTACCTTTCAGTTTTATTAATTAGGATATTTCTCTTATTCAGAACCAGCAATAAGTTTTTTTGTATCACTCCACTGGAAATTGGATATGAAACAAGAACTAGCAAAGACAGGAATCACCTTTCCATCATATTCCTTTTCTAGCAAAGACCTCTGGCGCATTGTAAGCTGCACAGAGGACTGAAAAAAAGAACAGAGTATGTGTGGGTGTATGTAAGCTTCATGAGAGAACTATGTTGGCAGCATTATAAAGAGATATCCAATTAGTTGAGACTTGAGAGAAATGAAGTTACTGTTAGAATCATAAATTGACTCATACTTGTTGCAACCAATTTCATTTCAAAGAAGCTAGTTGCAAGGAACACTGCTTAAATGTGTGCTGCTATGAAATGCTGAAGAAAAACACTGATAGATAAAAAGGATTTCAGACTAGACTACGGGACTGAAGTTCCATCTAGTTATAATTCTCCTTCACTCTACATAGATATGAGTTATTTACCACATGATTAGGCTTTCTAGCTTTTTCTCCTAAAGTCTCTATTTGTTGTGTTAGAAATTAGCCCCCACAGCGACAAGTTGTTTGCTAATCTCCACGCACGGAAGCGTTAATTGAATCTACAGGGACGAACATGCAACATCACAGATGACACCAGAGACACAATATTTGTTAACGAGGTTCTAATCTCCGGGGCACGACATCGGGCTCCTCCCCAATACCAGCAACACCGGTCGCTCTAGGGTCCCGGCAATGTGCCACCGCTCTCCCGCGAACCTGTTGCTATGTCGTCTTGGTTACAACAGCAGCCCTCCTCTCATATTTATGAGGAGACTGGGTTACAGAGTCCTACTCCAACTCTACCTTATCTTTGTCAAATACAACTCAGAGTCCTAGCGTAACCAAACTCCTACACAATATTCGACACATATTCTAACAAACTCCACCTTGGCGAATATCCCGCCATCTTGAAGCCATCTATGCGCAAACCTCCATGTACACTGATTTGAGTTGTTGTCTCAGCCGCTCCACAAGAGCTGCCCAATGAGTCTCATCACAGACACACCGAAACAAGAGCCTTTGATATTCCTGCAAATCCATACTTCATGACTCTACCTACAGCTGAGCACCCTTCTTTTTTATCACCACAATCTCTATCAAGTAAAGATTAGATTTCCTCTCCAACTCTGACATATGCCTAACTCCCCGTAGAGCATCTGCTCCATGCACTACTAGGAATGTGATGATACATGACATCATGAATTGGTCATAGACGCCGGAAATTTTCACGGCTACACATCTGTGATGGCTATAAAATTCATCATAGAATCCTCGTCATAATTGATCTTTGCTCAAAAATTCTGTCATAGACGCACTAGATCGATGACGATTTGCCACCGTCAACAATAGGTGTTTCATATGGTTCACAAGCTTGTTCGCTGATGAAAGTGGGACGTCATGGACATGTTCCATGTCATCGGTGCCATCTCGGCATCGCGAGGTGGCATCTCGATGTGACAAGGACCGCCACATCGCCTTGCTAGGTGCCCGATGGGCGAACTTTGTTTTTTTCTTTTTATTTGCAAAGACAAAGCAATCGGATGGGCTTCGCCGGCATGATGGGCTGGGTCGAAATTAAGACGGGCCATATATTTTTCTCGGACCACCCATTTATGTTTTTGATTTTGTGAGGGCTTTTTAGCCGAGGGATCACCATAAGAACAAACATGTACTACGGAAATTTCACCTCATTCGAGAGTTCATCAAACGAGGTGAGATCAAGATATGCAAGATACATACGGATTTGAATGTTGTAGATCCTTTGACAAAGGCTCTTCCCACACCCTAAGCATGAGGCGCACATGAGAGATATGAGTATTAGATATCTTCAAGATTAACTCTAGTGCAAGTGGGAGATTGTTGGGAATATGCCCTAGAGATAATCATAAAGATGATTGTATCGTCTTGTATCCATGATATATTATGTGTTTATGAATACCCATTAAAGACAATTTGTATCGATTGGTAATTATGTGAATTGTTTGTGAGACTCTTTACTTGTATGGTTATTCTATAATTATCCCTCGGTCGGAGTTCGTGTGAGAACACACATGAATATTAGATCAGCACATATTAGTTGATGACTATGTTTCACAAGTCAAAGACATGGAGATGTCAAACTAATAGTGTGGGCACATGTATGACATGGGGGTTTGGATTGACCCGACATGAGATGTAATTATTATTGTCTCTTTACACATCATGTGCGTTATGTCCTTAGACACGAGATTGTCGTATGTACTCAAGATGTGAAACGACCTACTTAGGGACTATCAAACGTTACTCCGTAATTAGGTAGCTATAAAGGTGGTCTTCGGTTTGTCGGGAAGCATCTTTGTGAGGCATAGTCAATCAAGATGGAATTGCCCCTCTCCATGAAAGAGATATCCTTTGGACCACTTTCGAATGATTGGATCAAGAAATGCATGGTCGTGCTTCGGTTAAGTGTTAACCCACGAGGTGGACCAAATATTGTGTGGCAAGGGAATAACATGTATGTGAGTTTGTGATGGTTCGTCAGATATGATCATTGCGTACACATGGGAGTTGACACGTCTTGCTAGAGGTCGCTATCGCCTATTGGTCAAGTAGGAGTACTCGGGCCATGCCTATGTGTGCGTGAGCCCATAGGGTCGCACGCTTAAGGGGAAGGAGGCCTAATTCGGGTCCGATCCAATTAGACGAGGCTTAGGGTTACTAATGGGCCTCCAACTCGGGAGAGCTTTGTTAGGGGACGCTATATATATATGAGAGGTGGGCGCGGGGCTAGGTGAAGCCACGCCACTTTGGCAGCCGCCACTGCCGCCCACGCCCTCGCCTCTTGCTCCTCGCGGGCCTAGCAGTCTGGAGGCGCATCGCTTCCTCCCTGTACGTGTGGGATACCTCGGAGGAGGTTTGCATCCGAGCACAAGGACGAACCGCACGTGGAGGGACGGACGTGAGCTGCCGCGGCGACGCACTTCGGCGACGCGTACATCTCTACGCCGAGGGTCGACGCATCCGCCGCACTGCGGCGTCTAGTGGTAATCCCGTGATCTATAACTAGCAGTAGTTCCTGGTTTATGGGTAGAAAAATTTTGTTTTCTAGCTAGTGTAGCGATCCCATATTCCTTCAGGTTTTCACCCAAGTATTGTCATCCGCGGCTACCACCCCGACAGTCCGCCAAAATACGGGCATCCCAAAAGGACCGCCCGGGCAAAGAAGTCGCCGCCGTCCGCGGGAAGTTGCATGCCAGCCGTGCGGCATAGTGGTGCGGGCCCGCCCCCGCGCTCTCCCTCCGGCCGAGAGCCCCCGGTGACACGGTGCTCCCTCCTCCTCGTTTAGTGCATTTGAGGACTCGGCCATGCCTCCAGTTGACTCCACGGCTTGGCCCCGCCATCCATGAGAAAAGCATAAACCGGACTCCTTTAAGGGCCTCTTTGGCCGGGCTCTTCCCAGCCCGCTCCTCCACCGTAGCTGCACCGTGCCGGACGAGGAGCCGAGCCGGAAGCTCCCCTTAATCGAGCTCCTCCCAGCCTCCGATGAACAATACATGTGTCGGTGAGAGACCGAGAGGAGGAGAGCTCCTCACCGGCCCATGTACGCGAACGCTATAGTGCCATCGCAGGAGCCGGAGCCGCAGCTCCTGCGCCGCCAAAGAGGCCCTAAGGCTTTAAACCTTCACCATACAGTGTGCATGTCTACACGTTCAGCATAGTGTGCACGTCTACACGTTCACCAACAACCCCCGTCTGCCTCTACTGCTGCTGAGAGCCGGTAATCGTGCCCAAAATTTACATCGTGGATGCAGTGCAAGTCACTAGTTAGTCAGAGTGCGCCCGTGCGGCCCGGAATTTATCTCCTCGCCCTTTCTACAAAGGAACCGATATATCGGTCGTCGATTGCCTTTCTTCTTGTGCTGCAATCCAAACGAAAAGCCGAGCAGGCCAGCAACCTTTTCCCACCCGCACAAACAACCTTCCCTCCCTGCGAAGTACTCTCCGGATCCCGTACGCGCGCCCACTCTATGCTCCATCTATCCACATCGCCGACGCACATCCTACACAAACACAACAAAACCGCCAAAAAAAAAAAAAAAAAACACGCGAGCAGCGTCTCTCCACTGGACGCCCGCCACGTGGCCCCTCGCGCTTGGCCCACACAGCGCGACGGTGCAGGTAGATCCGCCCACCGCCTGGCCACCACTCCGCCTGCCTCCGATCTACTACCCAGCCACTTTCACTGACGCTGGGGGTCCACCTGTGGTGACCCCACGAGACAGTGAGAGTATCTAGATCGGCCCGAGCGCCACGCGCTGATTTTCTCTCTTATAGCCTGCGCTGCGGCCGATGGATATTTCTTCGCCTATAAACTTGGCTTCCCCGTGCGCTCTCGTCGTCTTCGCGAGGTCGAATCCCCCAACCCCAAGGCGAGGTGTGTGACGAAACCCCTGCCCTCACCTCGAAGCGGAGTCAGCCGCCAGCGCGAGGAGGGAGGAGAGTGTGCGGACTGAGGCGGCGTCGTCGGGCGAGATGAAGCTTAACGTCAAGACCCTCAAGGGCACCAACTTCGAGATCGAGGCGAACCCCGATGCGTCGGTACGGCCCCCCTTCCCACTTCAATCCGAGCGATTCCGTGCAATTCTCGGCGGTTTCGCTCGATTCGGGTGCGGCTCGGTACGATTTCGCGGTGGTCTGGTGCAGCGATTGCGCGCCCGCCCGGTGGTAGTTCAGGGGCTTTGATCTGAATCTAGGGTTTTTGTTTATTTTGGGGGGCGTCCAGCCCGGCGGGCGGTTGATAGGGCCCGCTGCCTTCTGGTTTTCTGAATTTAGGGCTCCACTTCCTCATATATGGCATAGTCTAGGGTTTGTCGTTGGTTGGAGTTTGGGCGTTGTGGTTATGGTGTGGTGTGGTGGGGTGTTCGTTCGAATAATCACAGTAATGCGGCGCCGTTGCTACACAGACGGATGATTCAGCATGTCGTGGTGTTCGATTTTTGTTGCTCGACGACGTCCAACATCTCTAGTCGTGTAGCCTGCTCACTGCCTGTATTTTCAGGTTGCTGAGGTGAAGAGAATCATCGAGACCACTCAGGGTCAGAGTACCTATCCGGCAGAACAGCAAATGCTCATATACCAAGGGAAAATTCTCAAGGATGAGACCACTTTGGAAGGCAACGGAGTTGCTGAGAACAGCTTCCTTGTCATAATGCTGTCCAAGGTATTTGATGTTCTCTCGCTTATCCCCATCAGCAATGTATTCAATAATCCGGTTGTTAACTGTTAATTGTGATTGGTTTGCTTGTAATCATCCCATATTTGAGTGTTTTAGGTTGGTTGCGTTAATTTTAGTTTCGCATCTTTACTTTAATTCTGCTGTTATTGTTACATGGATGGATTGCTAGCAAAATATTAGTAGTTATATGTTCTATCCACTGCCTTATGGTGCTCATAAGTTATGCTCATTGTCTTGTTTACTTCTGCTAATGCACTAGATGGTGCAGTCATTTGCCTGAGAATTGGCATTGTGACTGGTTTCTTTGATGATCTCCATGTAAAATGTGAAATTAGGTCTTCTTTGAATGTCTCACAAAATGTTATTTGACCACCTCAATTCTGTATACCCAACTGGTTTGTCTTCAATGGAAGTCTCAGATGCAACATATCCGGATTTTGATTAGGATTATTTCACCTCTTCCCTTTTCCAGTTTCTTCATATTTACTCTCCAATTTTGACTGCTGTTTTGTGAAATCCAATGACTTCATTGTCAACTGTTGACTGCATTTCAAATAAAATTCAACCTCTACTTGCCTGGGTAATGAATTGGTTGCTTTCAAGGTGAATAATGACAACATAAGGTTTTTTACATTTTTTATATCGAAGTCTCTGGATTTTTTTCCCGCTTTAGGCCTAGCCTGAATTTGATTTTTTTTTTCGAACCGAGGACCCTTCCCATTTCCATTATGACATAACGGAAATACAAGCATTCGTAGAATGTATCAGAAAGTGTGTAAAGAAAAACCAAGAAGACCGTCATTCTTGTTACTACCTAGCACCGATTGAGCAAAAGAGATATAGACCTAGTACTCGAGGCCTACAACCAGCAGTTTAAGGACGGAGCAGAACCAAGTACAACCCAGAACATATAAAGTAACCACTACTGTTTATGAAACTTCACTTCTCGTCATTTCCTTCTTCCTCCCTGAACTATACTTCTAGGCTTCATCATCTTCTTTTCATCAGTCTCGGCTTCCACCTGCTTCATCTTGCGCCTTGTCCTGCAATGCTAGAGCTCCCTTTTTCTTCTCATGAAGCAATTTTGTTGCAATCTTCAGCATTGCATCAACTCCTTCCTTGATAATGTCCTTCTCAGTTTCAGAGTACAAGCCTGCCCAATACTTCATTAAAGCACAAGCATGGCAAATAATAGACAGTGGAGAGGTGATAATCTTTCCATCAAAACATGCTTTTTATTGCGGGCTTTCCATATAGCCCAGCATATAGCACCTATACCCAATGTATGAAAATTTGGACAATTTTTTAACCATTTTTGACACCAGACCCAACAGTTGTCAAAAGAGCTTGGGATATTTACAGCACCCAGGCAAGTAGCAAAAGTAGCCCAAACTACTCTTGATATATTACATTCAAAGAATAAATGCTGAAGACTCTCATCAGCTTCACAGAAGTAACACTTAGGAGATCCTTGCCACTTTCTCCTCAACATGACATCCTTTGTTAGTATTGCCTTATTCATCATGAGCCATAAGAAAATTTTAATTTTGGCTGGGATACCCCTTTCCAAATTTTTTTTATGATATGTCCCCTATCACTTTCAGTCAAAATTTCATATACAGATTTGACTGAGAAAGTTTGCTTAGAACCAAACCTCCAGATTACCTGATCCTCATCATCTCCTAATATTATATTTTTGTAATCATTTTGGATTTGATCCCATTGATCTTTCCATACATCCACTAACCATCTAGAGAATGTCACACTAGTGCTATTACTGATCACCTCTGCCACTGTAATATCTGGCTTATCTGCCATTTTAAAGAGATCAGAAAAGAGATGAGCAATAGGGTGATCATATAACCATCTGTCCTTCCAAAAAAAGAGTCTTTTTACCATTACCAATAATCATCTTCCTTCCATACAAGTATATTTCTTTTATTTTCATGAGGTCCTTCCATATTGGAGAATCTGTCTGTCTACTTTTGGCATTAGAAAGGGATTCTTTTCTCAAGTATTTATGTCTAATAATCTCCTGCCATAGTCCCTTTTCTTTATCTAGTTTCCAAAACCATTTGCATAACAGACTTAAGTTCATCTTTTTGACATCTTTTATGCCTAACCCCCCTTTCTTCTTGCTTCTTTTGATTTTGACCCACTTTACTAGGTGGTATTTTTTCTTAGTGCTGCCTCCTTGCCAAAAGAAGGATCTCATGTTCTGATCCAGTTTGGCAGTGATTGTCTTTGGCATTAGATATAATGTCATATGGTAGATGGTGGCATTACTCAGACTTGATACAATTAATTCTCTTCTTGCTGCAATAGACATAGTACCTCCTTTCCAATGATCAAGTTTTTTAGAGCTCTTATCACAAAGAGGTAGCCAATCAGCTACATGTAATCTACTTGGGCTTACTGGAACACCCAAGTATTTGATTGGAAATGATCCAATCTCACAATTAAAGATTTCAGCATATACTTGTGCTAATTCCCCATCATCATTTACAGAAAACACTTCACTTTTGTTGAAGTTTATCTTTAGCCCAGCCATGAGCTCATATAGGTAAAGCAACATCTTAAGATTTCTTGCACCCTCAATGTCATGTTTAAGACATATAATTGTATCATCAGCGTACTGTAAAACAGCAACACCTTTTTCAATTATATGATCTATGAGGCCACAGATTTTGTTATTAGCCTGTGCTTTTAGAATCATTCTAGATAAACCATCAGCAATAAAATTGAAAAGGATTGGGGATAGGGGATCCCCTTGCCTTACACCTTTGTAGCTTTTGATGTAGGATCCTATTTGATCATTAAGTTTAACACTTACTGTTCCACCAGTAACCACTTTGTATAGCCATAAGCACCATTTATCACAGAACCCTCTGGCCTTAAGACACTCAAATAGGAAGTTCCATTTCACCTTGTCATACGCCTTCTCGAAGTCTAGCTTCAATATTATTCAGGCCTAGCCTGAATTTGATAGTAGCAACGAAAAATACAACCGTCAGAGTTTTGTGTTTTGTGGATTTTGTGTGAAGATGACATTTAACAGGTTTCATGACCCATTGTTACATATTTCCCATTTCAGAACTTCTGTTATGATTAACACTGATTTATTTGGTTAATTAATCTGGCATGCATAACATGATTTTTTCTAGGCTAAGGCATCGTCGAAAGTGGAGCTTCCACTGCTACTGCTGCAAAAGCTCCTGCAACTCAGGTTAGTAATGGCATATTTGATATTATTTTTTTGTTGTTCAGGTTTGCAAAGAAGTAATACTTGAGCTGTTAAACTGAATTCCAAATCTTTTTCTGTTTTGTGAGATATGAATTGGCATATCATTAGTGCTGTCATTTGTCATATGACTCGTATCCATGTTTATTGGTGTATTTTGGAATATGAATTAGCAGATTTAGTTGTCTATAATTTCAGTCACCAAATGTGGCAAAAAAGCAAAATTGGGAGCAATCAAATTTAGTCCCTTTTTGGTACTTGAGTCTGAGCATTACAATATATGTACATTATCAATTTAAGTTTATTTACATACAAACAAACAAGTATGTGCTGTATAATATAATACTTATGATGAAATAATATCTTGTATTTTGTTTTGGCGTTATTGTTACCAACTAATAATTTCTTATGTTTTGGTCTGTCTATTAACTTTGCATTAGGCCCAACCTGCTGCACCTGTAGTAGCCCCTGTGGCCCCTGCTACATCAGTTGCAAGAACACCTGCACAGGCTCCTGTTGCCACAGCTGAGTCGTAAGCCATCTTTTTCCCCTTCATTTTTGTGGTGACCCTATGGCTTCTCTTATGCAAGTGTTACTGTCATCCACAGGGCACCTCCAAGTGCACAGCCCCAGGCGGCTCCTGCTGCTACGGTTGCTGCATCGTAAGCTCCAGTACCTTTATAATCACTGCATGGAAATATATCCACTAATATCGTTTTGTGTTATGAGATATAAATCTAAAGAACAAGCTTTCATTCCACTTCTGTGTTCTTTTCTTTTGTTTGTGGAAGACTGATCTGGGATTTATATCATAAGCTTCATTAAGGATCTTTTTGTAAACTGGGAACATAGGCTGCCATTCTATAAGCCTGCGTGCCTTGCTCATTTATTTTTAAGTTGTGGTGTACAAGTGGATGGTAGGGAGCTGTAATAGTCGATAGATAGTTGGGGGTAATTAGGCCTTATGCTTTGCCTAGAGCTTGAGGCCTTATGCTTTGCCCAGAGCTTAAGAGATTGAGGGGATTAGAAATGTTTCTTCATAACTGATTGCTTGATTTCCATTGTGCCCCATGGGTTGAATATAAAGGGTACATAGGACTAACACCTCTTGTGCCTAGACAATATGGTACTATTCCTATAGATAAATAACTAAGAGAGACACTAATTAACACTAATGGGCTTAAGGCCCAACTAGGACACTTGCGCCCTACGGCGCCCCTCTTTATGCCCATGACATCTCCCCCGCCCTTGGAGACCCAGCTCGTCCTCGAGCTGGAGAGCTGACGCGAACTAGGGTGAAGCCTTTTACATCTCGGCTTCCCATTTTTATTGAAGACTAAAATACAAGTATATCCACCTGGATCCCATGGGAAGAGCGCCCCTGCTGGCTTCATGTAGGCTGAAGGGTGGAGTGTGAAGCAGCAGGCTCTTATGCTGGAAGTGTCTAGCACCACGGCAGGCACAAGGATGAATGAGATAGTCCTTGATGCCTGATGCTGGATGCTGATGCGAGGTCGCTGCAGTGGAAGCGCCCATACTTGGACCTCCACTGCAATTGAAGCCGCAGGCCGTATCGGCGAGTCCGAGTGGATGAACACGTACGGCAACGACGAGCTGAGGAGCATGCGTATCTGCCGCACCATGCGACGGACAAGCATTCCTCGCGACCGCCGCTGGGAGGCGCACCCGTTGCTTTTGCTCCTTCCCCGATGACAATAACGAAGAGCCCGCTGCAAGGTTAGAGTCCCCCTACGCCCCGAGGCGATTCCTTAGGCGGCGTCATCTCCGCAAGGCCGCGCAGCAGTTGTCGACGCCAAGGGACAGCCTCCGGATATCCATGCCGTATTCATCTTTATTTATATTTCGCGGCATTTCAAATTGCGAAGTTGGGGCCATTGAAAGAAGAAATCCATCTAACTCCATCATGCTGACGGAAACGAGGTCGCGCCGCCGGATCGGCGCGAGGGGTGAAGCCGCGGGTTATCGAGGCGGCGCCCCCGGAGAACGCGCGGCGACCGCTTGTGGTGGGGGGGCCGGGCGCGGAGGAGAGGGCGGCCGGCGCGGAAGGATCCGGCGGCCATTACGGCAGGGGGGCCGCTGATGGCGCGGACAATTTCGCCTTTCCTTTCTCCTAATCTTGGCGCTGATTGCTCGTTGCCTTCCTCTCGTGTGGCTAAGAATAGAAGACATGCAGAGGTTGAGGGTTCGGAGGTTGCTGCACGGCCGTGGAGGCTGGGCGGCTAAGAATAGAACATAGAAGCGAGATGGTGGTGGGGATCGGCCTGTGGTGGCTTTTGGCGCGTAGTGGGGCAGCGGCGGCGGCGTATTTAGGGTTGATGGGGTGGCGCTGGTGACGCTGCTGCTGGCTGCCAGGATCGGCTGATTTTTTTTTCGTAAAACGAAGGGGATCGACGGCGGCTGTGGATGGAGGATCGATGGCTAGCTGATACCAGATGTAATAGTCGATAGATAGTTGGGGGTAATTAGGCCTTATGCTTTGCCTAGAGCTTGAGGCCTTATGCTTTGCCCAGAGCTTAAGAGATTGAGGGGATTAGAAATGTTTCTTCATAACTGATTGCTTGATTTCCATTGTGCCCCATGGGTTGAATATAAAGGGTACATAGGACTAACACCTCTTGTGCCTAGACAATATGGTACTATTCCTATAGATAAATAACTAAGAGAGACACTAATTAACACTAATGGGCTTAAGGCCCAACTAGGGACACTTAAGCCCTCTACGGCCCCTCTTTATGCCCATGACAGGAGCATATCTGGTTAAAAACTTGAAAAGCTCCATCTATTTTTTTTAAAAAAAAATTAGAAACCCACCATCTGTAGATAAACTTATTATATGGTGCCACACAGAATTTCTAGTCCAGACATCACGCCACCACTTGAGAGATGCAAATATATTAAATTCAGGGCTTAAGGCATAATAAACTACACTATATTATTATCCCTGATCATATTTATCAAACAGTTCATTCTTGTATCCCGCAAATGGGATATGATTTTCGTGACCTGGGTTTTTTTTTTGACAATCTGATTCTGATTCCTTATTTTATGTATATATCTATAATTCTCCTTATTTATATTTTATTTATATTATAGAAGAAATCACATGGGATAGCTCATCCTTATCAATCCTTGTGAGCTTACATTATTATTTTTTTTCTTTATTTCTTGCTGTTATATCCTAGTTTAGTACATTAATCCTTCTCTTTTCGTGGTGGTTGTTCTACAGTGGCGATGCTGATGTGTACAGTCAGGCAGCTTCGAACCTTGTATCTGGCAACAATCTAGAACAGACTATCCAACAAATTCTTGACATGGGTGGTGGTACATGGGAACGTGATACAGTTGTCCGTGCTCTACGTGCTGCATATAATAACCCTGAGAGAGCTATAGACTACCTATATTCTGTAAGTTTCATGTTAACGTAATTGTTTTACCAATGCATTGCATCTTCATCCTGCCTCTGATGTGTTCGATTGTTTCTTTCATTTTCTGTAAAACCTACCTGCCCAATACTTATATTCTATTATATTGTTATTTGTGAAAAGGTAATTTTTTATTGTAGAAAAAAAGATAAAACTTTGCAGGTGAGAGCAATTATATTTTACTTAGGAAAATATGCTTAAAAAAGATAAACTTAAGTTTTTATTACTACTCGTGCAAAGGATGGCATAAAAAATGTCACTGAAATTGATCTTGCTTTCCTGGTAGGGAATTCCTGAGAATGTGGAGGCTCCTCCTGTTGCCCGAGCACCTGCTGCTGGCCAACAAACAAAATCAGCAGGCTCCACCTGCTCAGCCAGCAGTAGCAGCTCCATTGCAGCCATCTGCTGCCTCTGCAGGCCCTAATGCAAATCCTCTGAATCTTTTTCCTCAGGTATGTGCTGTCAAAGTAGGCATGAACTTCAATGTTTGGACCTTTATTTTTTTACTATGTGAACTGCTACCCTTTTAGAAACTATTCACTGCCCCTACATATTATGTTTGTGGTATGACTGCCATGAAAGAAAATGCCATCTTAATATTCTTCATATGATATGGATTACATCCATGATTTGCCTGTTTCTTGCTGAGTTGCGCTATTGCGTGTATGTTCAATGCTGTATACATTTCCCTTGTTGATGCATCATAACAATGCAAATAATGCATCATCATAATGCAAATACATCTTATCCTTACAAGTTGCAGTTATAGTTACCTGACATTTGTCCATGTTTGTCCTGAAAGTAGTGTTCCCTTTCTGTAATATTATTTCTTACCTGTTCTGATACTAAATTTTTGAACAGGGTGTTCCAAGCTGTGGGGCCAATCCAGGTGTTGTTCCAGGTGCAGGATCTGGTGTTTTGATGCCTTGCGGCAGCTTCCTCAGGTAGTAACTGTGCAGCTTCTTCTTACATATAAATAAGTAATGAGCCTGTAATTTACTAACTTTTGTTTATCTTCTCCAGTTTCAAGCACTGCTTCAGCTGGTCCAGGCTAATCCTCAGATCTTACAGGTGCTTTTACTGTGTTTTTGCTTAGTATTTTTCTTGCCTTTTCATATTTTAATAATTTCACTTGGGTGTGCTCAATGATTTATTGATTATATGGTTTGTTGATTGGCAGCCAATGCTTCAAGAATTAGGCAAACAAAACCCACAAATACCGCGATTGATTCAGGAAAATCAAGCTGAGTTTCTCCGCTTGGTGAATGAAACTCCTGAGGGTGGCCCTGGAGGGTAAGCAAAACTGCATACTTATGTTAACAAGTCATGAGTACAGAAATATTTACATTGTGCTTTGGTGAACCAGAAACATACTAGGTCAACTGGCGGCTGCTATGCCGCAAACACTGGCGGTTACACCAGAGGAACGGGAGGCTATCCAGCGGGTACATCTCTTTTATAAGTTACTATTATTAATTGCAGTTCTTTTTAAACATCCTTTTGTCTTGACCTGAATGCTTTACCTGTTTCCAGATACATGTTTGCATATAATGAAAGTACAGTTCCTTTGTTAACACAAATTTAATTGGCTAACCATAATACTTTTACATTACGCCTTTTCTTTAATAGTAAATTTTACATTATTTTTGAAGTTATTCTTGAGTCCTCAGGACTCGTTCCAAATTTCTAGTGCTAGACACTAATCCTAAATACAAATTTTATTTTAAACTGCTAATCCTAAAATTCTAGAGGTAGCTTTCAATGAGTAGTGTACCTTTGCCTTTAATTTTCTGTTCTGTGACAATTTGGGAGGATCTATGGGTTCATATCGATGTGCATGCATATCTGCCCCTAATTGCTGCCCCATGAAGTGCTGTGGACATTTTGTGCATATATCAAGTGCTGTGACAATGTGGGGCTTTCTGTGAAATGCATGGACACTTTGTTAGTCTGCCCCTGAACACTTGCTTGCTGTAAATTCTCCACTTACATTATTATATTTATTATTATGTTCTTGAACAGCTTGAGGGGATGGGATTCAACCGTGAGCTTGTGCTAGAGGTTTTCTTTGCATGCAACAAGGACGAAGAGCTTGCAGCCAACTACCTCCTGGATCATGGCCATGAGTTTGACGAGCAGCAGCAATAGACCTGGTGGTGATATGGTGGGGTGGATGGAGAACAGCAGAGTGTCGTTCTTATGTCTGCCTGTTGAGAGACTTGGGTCGTCTATGCTATGCTGCTGACTATCTTTTATTTCCATATATGTGTTCGGAATGCTTTCTAAGTACATATTAATTCAAGATCAAGTGTTACACCGTGTTTGATAGCCTGTTAAATCGTGGCCTTTGATTTGGTGGCAAGGGTTAGATTGCTCAATTGATTTAGTTGCCCTTTTTCCTGGCGTAGCTAGCACTGTATCACTTTGTAAAGCCTTTTGCTTTTTTAGCTATATTGTTTTAAAATGTATCCGAAAATAAAATGTATCTACGTGCATCTAGAAACTATGAATGTATAAAAGCTAAAATGATTTACAATTTGATACGGTGGTGGTACTAGTTTTGCATAGAATAGGCACATACCCGTATGGTTGTTAGTGGTTTTTAGGGTTATAATAAGCTGTCGACGGATATCAGAAAATTTAACTTGTTTTCATCAGATGGTAGATCTTTAGCTGCATGTGCTAATGTGCAGCATCCATGAAAGAAAACGAAGAGCAGTTAATAATGACTTAGCGGAGGCGTAACTGTGATATTTTTTTTATTCGAAGAAAAGAAAAAAAGGAAGAGCAGCTCATAATATTGTCTTGACCGAGGCGGAACTGTGATATTTAACGACATTATATGGGATCCAACTTGGGTTACGACACTATATGGGATCCAGCTTGGGCCTTGTTTAGATTTTATCGGAATCATTTCAAGTCAGATGTGTTAGTGGGTCGGTGTGGTTCCCATGAGTTGAATACGCACTAACACCGTATGTGATACGGAAACGATAATAAGTCTCATGGGCCTTGTTTAGATTTTATCGGAATGAATAAGCTAAATACCTTGCACAACGTATGTGATGCGGAAACGATAATAAGTCTCCTTGCATAAGTTGTGCAAAAAGCATCGAGGGGTGGTTCCCATGAGTTGAATACGCATGTGGCCAAGCGATCGAACGTACTTTAGCTTATTCATTCATTTCATTCATACATATTATCAATTAATCACACAGAACTAGAGAAGCAAAACAAACTGATTACAAAGGTTATCCAAACTACAGAAGGACAAGTACAGAGACAAACTAGGTGCTAGGTTTCCATGTTTATATTTAGCGTGCAACCTGCCCCGAGCACGAGCCATGTCTGGATAGCCACGCGAGGCTTAAATTATTCACTCACGAAGGGAAGCATAGGACCCAGCGCTGGCCCTGTGATTTTTGGGGCCCAGGGCGAAACCAAAATCCAGGGCCCTTTACGCTTGATGATAGCAACAATACTTATGTGTAAAAACCCATGCAATGTTAGTGATAAACACATAATTTCATATGACAAAACAATATTCATATGAAATAATTCACACATATAAATCACCTCTCTCCTTAACAAGGGAAAAAAATAGTGCTTTGTATGGCGGATCCGCCCCTCCCTCCCCGATCCGATTCGCGAGCGGTGTGTTCTTCGTCAACCGCGCTGAAGGGGGCCTCGCGCCGGGCACGGTTGTCCGAGAAGCTGATGGTGACCTTTCGGTGAAGGCGCCTTCCGAAGTTGGCCGGGCGCAGAGTCGTGGTAGCGGCGGTTTGGGTGAAAACCTTGTTCCGGCATGTTACGCCGGGCGCCGCGGGAGAGCTAGATTTGATTCGAGAGGGGTGCACCGGTCTTGTGGGTGGGAAGATTTATACTTTTTGGGTGCAAATATGGTGATACTTATTATTGTTTTTCAATTTTTCCGTGGGTGCGGCCGCACCCACAACTATATACGTAGCTCCGCCTCTGCCGGCGGTGGTGGTACTGACGGTGCCACGCACCTTGTTGAAGGCGTTGCTGAAGCTATTGGTCAGTTTGTCCATTGCTGCATCCGCGGGCGTTCAATAACTGGGTGAAAATCTAGCCTGGTTTCTCCGGGCCGATGACTGAGGCGCAAGCGCGTCGTCGAAGTTCTTGTTCGCCAAGACCGGGCTTCTCCCGCGTGGTCACCCTACTCGCTGTGCTGCTCAAGGTGGAGGTGGTATTCGATGGCATAACAACTGGTGTTTGGTGGGCATGTACACCAAATACTTCATGTTGTTGTCGAGGAAGAAGCATCTAGTCTTCAATGGTGGTCGGTGTCCAACATTCTCAATACCTTTATTAGGTCTGATAAATGTGATTGACGGCTTCGTCTTGACGTGGTGATCCTATTCTAGTGGAGTTGACATCATGGTGCAAGTCATAGGTCGGTGGTAGGACTACTTGAGCCCTTGTTGGGGATGTATTTTCTTCCATCGTTTTCTTCCTTTTGTTCTCGATGTTGTAATAATTTGGCCTTATTCTATCCATGGTAGATGAAGTCGGATAGTTTCTATCCTTTTTAAAAAAATAGTGGCACTATAGCTATGGGAGAGACTTGATGCTAAGTTATTGCTATTTTTGCCACTATGCCAAGTTTGACGCTATGCACGCTAACTAGAGAAGCAAGTTAATAAAACCCACTATACGAAGTCGGAAAACATGACAAATTGACAATTGGAGGAACATTTATTATTAAAAAGACACAAATAGCAATCCAAATTGCTCGTATTTTTTTCATGTATTCTATAAAAGCACTATCTGCCATAGCAAGCACCGTCATAGCTTTATAGTTGTTGAAAAAGTTGCAGCTATTTTCAATGGCATGTTGTCTTAAACTTTGCTATGTAATTGTATAAACCCATCTACTCGTGTTTTCTTTTTAACCTTTCTTATTGTAGGAAGCTTACTTCTTTTTTTCGAATTAGGGAGAGTCCACATTTCAATGGATGGAAATACAACAAATCTTTAAGAGAAGCTTACTTTCTTGATGACATAATTTTATTAAAATTTGGAGAACAAATTAGCTCAAAAAATGAGGCGGTCACCCGTGCTCATATCCCGCCGCCTATAGTATTTTTGTGTGTAGTGTATGGGAGTGGGGAGAAAAGCTCTTCGGTTCAAAAAAAATAGCTCAAAATATTAACACCAATCCGATAATTCACATTTCTTTAAATCTAAAATTAAATAATTTGGTGTATGGTTGCACCCTAATTTAATTTGAGCACAAGCAAAAAGAATCTCAGTGATTATGCTCAATTCCGCAGCATAGACAGAGGACATGCAAACCTATTCTCGATTCAATCGTAGACACCGCCATCGCTTTTTGTTGGGCTTGGTCTAATAGTCTCGTACACCTATATCCCACTTATACTCACACGAAGCAAAGGCAGAACCGCAATATATATAGGGCATATTTTGGTTACCTAGCCCAGACCCAGCTAGGCCATGATGGGCCAACTTTGGCCTGTTTGTTTGCTCTAGAGTATGGCTTCGCTCGGCCTCACGCGCTTACTGTTGACACCTGTTTTAGCATAATATTATTAGACAATTAAACATAAAATAAGGGCTTAAGATGAATATCAACATAAGTCTAGGGGTCTAACTAACATATTTCATGACTTTGCAGGGACTAACAGAAAAAAGTAGAGAAGAACTGTGAGAAACCGAAGAGTTTACATCCCATACGATGACAAGACTTAACCGTGAAGTAACTCAACCCAAAATGTGGACTAAAGCACTATAGAAGATACCAGAAGACACCAGGAGAAGGGAGATCACGTTGTGATCACATCCCTCGGCCGCGCTGTGTGGGGTCGCCCCTATCGCCTCAGATTTTTATGTCGGTTTACCACCGACCTTGAGGTTGTATCTACACTGTTGTTGAAGGTCGGTTTGATCCAAGGGTTCCTGTTCATCGCCAAGTGCTATATAAGAAGACCCCCTGACCCCAGGGCTAAACCCTAATTCATTATCAATTCATTCTGAGTTCATCTCAACTCACAACAAGTCCAACCAAGTCTAGACCTAAGCCCTAGTTCATCATATTAGAAGTAGTTAGCTATCTAGCTAGTTCTAGAGGAAGTCAAGTTCATCTTGGATTCATGATAGTCAAGAAGTAGCGGGAGCAGTGATTCTCGTGGCTTCTCTCTTGTATTCGATATGTAAGTATTATTATCGAAATACAATTGATATGACTTTGATCTTTATAATGATTATATTCTTATTGATATGTATCCATGCATGCTATAGTTATATATTTAGTTTAGTGAGTTTGTCTTATATTTTATGTATGGAATCGTATAGCATCCACGTAGATGATCACTATGTGGGTGATAAGCAATGTGTAAACGTGGTGTTTATACAACGTTTATCTGCGATTGCACCCTACATTCCGGGACGTGTGGTAGATCGCGGGAGTGACAGTCCTGTTGAGTCCTTTGGAGTCCACCCTCCGAATGATAGGCCAAGTTGAGCCATAATTACGGTGATGATCAAGTTTCGTCCTTGATTGTCATTGGTAATGCTTACCATGTGTAGATGTATTGCAACCTTGCCATGATAGCTAGCTAGATGTATTGCACTAATTGTAGTATTCATTGGCATATGATTAGGAGTATCTTAGGAATATTCTTTCTATTCTTTCTATAACATGTTAATAGCTCGTATGATACTAGTGGCATATGATGATCTTAGACTTGGGTAGTTATCATTTATTCAATTATCTTTATCTTGTGACTTATCCTGTTATGAGTAATGTTAGATGCATATGGCTACTATGCATTATACAACTGCAAGTGGATCTCAAGTAAATCACAATCTAAATCATTAGATACCCTTCTATCTATTTTCCATAGACTCCCCTTCCCTGTGGTAAAATATAAATACGATACCTGGATTACTCCCGGTGAAGTGCTACGATGGTATTTCTATCTGTGCGCTTGCAGATATCATGTTCATTCTTTTATCAAGGCCTATCAAGAATACCATACCCGCATTTCTTAGAGCGTTATTGCTAGGGTGACAGACTAGTGCGTAGGTAATGCCTAGAAATGAGTGGTATACCTTGAGTATATATCCTTAGTGAGATTAACTCCACCATGGATAATGATACTAAGATTACACCCCACAACTAACACCGCCTAACTCCGCCTTTGTTGGATCGTGAGATTAATTCCACATCCAAGCTAACATGATTAGATATATACCTTATATATTTCTTTCGCCTTCCTAATTTGGATCGTGTAAGAAATATCAACACTTACCTGCTGGTGGGTCCTGTTGGCTTGGTGAGGCCATCGTATATAACATGACACTCACCGCATGGCTAGGGTTTGCTGGTATTGTTCACCTCCTCCGACGGCGCCCATTATCATTCTCACTCACTCTCGCCTCGCTATCTTCCTTTTCCTCCGTCTCACTCATCCTCGGGTTCCCGCTGGAGGTGGTCAACCTCACCGGCGTTTCTGGTAAGCAACTGAGGCTACTGGTGCGCGATCGAATCTTCATCTACTTCCCTCCCTTTCTTGTTGTTTGGTGTGCTATCGATTTTCCTCGGATCCAGTGTTCAAACTCGATTGATTTTATCTGCCGAGCTTTATGTTTTTGGTCGATGATTGATAATTTGACATGGGTGGCTCAGTTTTTCTATCGCAACCGGTCTTAAGAACTTGTTAGGGTTTCGTTCATCTACTTTGTTAGGTCCTGGAACATGGTAGCCCTACGCTATGATTACCCAGTCATTTGTGCTCAAGATCTTTGTTTCTTTCCCCTAAAACTTTCTAACTCGAAATGGTTGAGCAATGAATTCTTCTCAGAAAGCATCATGGATCCCTCGATTTGGCATCGGCGACTCGTTGTTAGGGGTGTACCGATGGTTGTAGTAATGACTTCCTGGGTCTTCCTTAGATTTAGAAGGATGTCTACCAGTAGGAGAGGTATTAAGTATGGCCTAATGTCTGAGAGAGATCAAGAAAGGGCTATCAACCTTAGGTTCATCCACCACGGTGATGACACTGGTTGTATTGAGCAGCTGAGGATGAAGAAAGCTCCTTTCTTTTAGCTCTGATTTGTTCCGCAGTAGAGGCCTTCTCAGAGACACCATCAACAATTGATTGAAGAACATGTAGCCATGTTCCTACTAGTTCTTTGTCCACAACACTAGATTTAGGGCCATCAAATACATTTTTAGGAGGTCTACCGAGACTATCAAGTACATACTTCTAGGAAGTGCTTTATGATGTTGGTCAACTCAGAAGTGAAATGATTGTACCTCCTACCACAATAGTTCATCCTAAAATTCTGAATTGTAGAAAGTGGCATCCTTTCTTCAAGGTTGGAGTTTTTTTTACTTCAATTGTTCTCATTCTAATTGCTTTGGATCTGCTTGATAATATGTCATTGTTGGTTAGGACTGTGTTGGTGCAATTGATGGCACTCATGTTCTTGCAAAAGTCCCTAAGAAGCATAGGGAAACTTTCATGGGTAGGAAGACACCGCCACTCCAAATGTATTGGCAACTGTCGACTTTGACCTTAGGTTTACTTATGTCTTTGCTGGTTTTCAAACATTTAACACTAGCTGTGATGCAATGATTCAGTGATGATTGAGACCAATTGTTTATGTTCTCTGTCTTCATATGTTTATTGTTGTAGCCATGTGTCATTGGTTGTGCATGTGATCTATTTTGAGCATTCCTGTTTCTTTCCTTTGGTTTCAGTTATAAGAAATGAAGTGGTATGTTGTCTTCAAAGGACGCAAGCCTAGGCTATAAAACTCATGGGCTGAGTGTTGCCAGCAGATCTACAAATTTTAAGGGAACCTATACCAAGGTTATATTTCTTATGAAGAAGCAAGGTGTGCTTATGAAAAGTACTAGGTTTCTTTGTTGAACACTGAGGTTGCTGGACCATCAACTGTCGGTGCAGCAGACATGGTGAACAATGGTGTACCAAATAGGGTGAAGAAGAATAGCATTGAGTTCAAGGATTACAGCATTGTTGCTTTAGTGATCATCATGGTAGTGCAGTCATTCATAATTTGTAAGATGTAAGGCACTTGTGACATGTACCGTTAAGTGCATCAATTTGTAAGATGTAAGGCACTTGTGACATGTAGTGTTAAGTGCATCAATTTGTAGGAAACATGTGCAACTCAATATTGTGACATGTACTATGTTTATTGACTTCAAACTTGATCATTCGCATACAACAAACTAAAACCGAACACAAATCATATCATGAACCACATAATGAATAAAGTTCCATGCTTGGTAAGGATCGGTCATTATAATAGTAACATAAACAAGTTGTCCCATTTAGTTCATAGAACTTTGAATGGGCAAGCAAAAGGATCTGTCAACCTGTAGTCACCCAAGTTCTTAACTAGCTACCCATTACAGCAAAGCAAAAGAACAAAACACCCATACGAATTACTTCTTGTCCATCACTACCACCAGCAAAGCAACCACACCGAGGAGCAAGTAGATGAAGTTAAGCAGCATGTTGTTCTGCTTCGCGGAAATGATTGCATCCCCGTGGTAGCGAAAGCACGGACGTGCGCGCGACCCTCTTGGTGTGCTTAATTTTCTCCATCTAGTTGGTATTAGCTTCGATTGGGGCCGCCTTGATCTGTAGGGCTTCAATCGGGATTCATTTGATTTTGCCTCACAATGCCTTGAAATCTTCGGCTCCTTCCAAACTTTCTTGAGGTTGGTGCGCACATGTTGTGGCCAAGGCTCATCCAACCACTCCAAGAATCGGCACTCATCCGATTCGGGCTGAATGAAGAATGGCATGAATTTTTCATTCATGAAAAGATTGAGCATCATCATAAGTCAAGCAATGAACTTGTGTCGTACCTCAGCACAAGATCCCAAAAACGTCTACCATTGTCTTTCCCTACAATACACTTCATGAGTACTTGCGTGGTGGCCATGATCGCGAACGACCCATCCTCACAATCTTTGAGCCTAGACCATTCTTGGTCAGGCTCAAATTGGGGAAAATCTCAATCAAATGCGGGGGACATTAATTGACAACTAAAATTACTCATAATCAAGGGCATATTTAGGAACAATAGCAATGGAGGGTTAATGTCAGGCCGAAATTCAAAGATTGGGACCTATGGTTAATAATGGAATAATAACAAGGGGAGTGGTGGATACTGAGATGCGCCGCCACCGGCTCCCGATGCTATCCGTTGCGTGGTCGGAGTCTATGTTCTCCTCTTCGCGGGTGTGGCTCCCAAATCGACAACGGCAACAACGAGGACCCACGATAAATTGAAGACGACGACCCACACGGGCATCCGGCGGCGTCGTTGCATCACTACGAACCAAGGCGTGTGGCAATGGGCCTATGGCCTCCACCACGGAAGGGTGGTCGCCACCGCCAGGACTTGGGTGCGGCGCCCGACGACGGAGACGAGGGTGGTGGAGGACTAGAGGGTTTGAGAGTGAGAGTGAGAGCGAAGAAGACAAAAGACCGGGTGAGCGAGCCTATTTACTGGAGTTGTTGTATGAACAGAGCGGTATCGACACCAAACCTATGCAAGCCCAACCAAACAACAGCCATGAGCTACAGGAGCTGGCCAACCCAATACGCAGCAACCAAACAACTTCTTTCACAGGCCATCTAAAACAGGGAAGCCAACCAAACAAAGGCCCATTGGCTTAGTGGGGCTAGGGGCGCCAGTGCCCGCATCACGGATTTAACCAGGCCGGATCAAGCTTAACAAACCAAACACACCCATATATACCTATGTCACGTAGAGTACATACCTAGGGTGGGGCCGTTGGAGTTGGGGGCACGGGGCGACCACCGCACTTGCTGACCCTAGGATTGGCATCACTAGCACCATAACAACGCTATAGAGCTATCGCTTTACCACCAAACTCTAATGGCTCGAGTTACTCTCTTCAAAGGTTGTCTAGATTTTTTGCTAATCAAATTTTCTTTCATAAAACAATAAACATTTATAACTCTAAATAAGTGTATTGTAAAAATATATTCAATTGCTAATTTAATGGTACTACATATTTTGTTAACGTTAAGTACGTTTGAAGTGTGTTGAGTATCAAATTTTGGTTTCTGTGAAAATTTGCTCTGACCCCACTACATACGTGGACGTCCTCTCTCTCTCTCTCTCTTACAGACCAATGCATGGAAGTGTGAACGATGCATCAAGATGCAGGAACACAAGCTCATGTCCATTTCTTGGACACTCCCGTGCAGCTAATTAAGTGTGGAGCCAGACTAGAGTGCATGCGCGCGGCATTGATTTGGCTATAGGGACGATACATAAGAGATATCTTGTGACGCAACGCAACAAAGACGACGACGTAGGCTCCTCTGACTAACCATTGACCAGCTGTGAGCACCCGAGCACACTGATGCAATGGTTGTTGGTCCAAGCACGCATCGAGCCAATCATGCAGTTCAACGAAGAGGGATATATCTCTCATATCTGTGGTGGGGGAGTCACGGCGGTGCCCGAATCACGGGATCTGGCCGGCTGCTGATTCGACTGACGACCGGTTTCTTTGTCGCCCTGGTGGTGATAGCCGATTTGGTGCCATCTGTTTCTAATGTCAAGGCTCGTGCAGTAGTCGTAGAATTTTGCGCTTGGCGGTTCTGTCGGGAACCAACATTGGCACACATTGGCACACATTGCGGTCGGGAAAGCAGAATTGCGACCTAAACTGCCATGGCATCTGCATTTGTAGCAGTAGGCTTTACACATCAACATGGAGAGAGAAGAGAACGTATCTGCCTTTGCAGCCTCAGCCCCAGCCGTGCGCACGGCGGCGATTCTTGCGCCGGGTTCCTGCTCGCCGGACTACGCCAAAACGGGCGCTTTCGGCTTTCTCGCATGGAAAAAAGGCGACGTGCGCATGCACCGGCCCGATCGATCCGCGGATCCATCTCCTGTGTTGTGAGGCCAGCCGGCTGCTCGGCGTCCACTCATCTCATGTGCGTGCTCTCCCAAGAGTACGGCGGAGTCGCGCGACCCGTTGCCGTCCACGGACCACGACCTTTGCAATCCTTCAGCGAGTGCACGACACGTCGACAACCGGCTTCCGTAGCGTCCTGCCTGTGTCCCATGATGCCGTTCCGTGTGCATCTCCTTTCGATCCACGGAAATAATAAAGGGCCAAATATTCCTAGACAGATCAGTTTTACAATCTGATACATATATTACTTACTAATAATAATGTTCACTAGATTAGTTTCTTGCGAAATATAATCCTGTAAAATGACTAGTGCATTATTACACCAATCAGACATGAACTTGTGGTGGAGATCTGAGCCCGATATGATCAGATACTGTCCAACTCATCTGCCTCTTTCGGAAATGCGAAAAGAGGTCGGGAAGAAAGTACTTTCGAATGGAAATCGTGCGCATACAGACGGTCAGTACTTGTCAGTTATCACACGGGTACCATCACTTTTGTCACGATGTGCCTTTGCTTGCTTTGGTTGTCCTATCACGACTCCCTCCGTTCCACAATACTTGCAATTTCGACTCATATAAACCGTGTTTTTTGGACGCCGCCTTATTCAAATTTTTATGTAAATTATAAAACAAACAAAAAACGTCATTACAATATCTTTTAGTGATGTAATAAGTCATAACAAAAGTGGTAATATTTATTAAAAAAAAGTTGAATAAGATGAGAGGTCAAATACAGTTTTATATGAGTCAAAGAATTGCAAAATTATTGTGAAACGGAGGGAGTACATTTCATACGATTTGCCTATGGACGAAACGAATTTTAACCAACGGTACATCACAACAATTATGTCCAACTACTATATACTCCGTACATCCTAAATTGTAAATCATTCCAAGAATCTTCGATAGTCAAAGCATCTCAATCTTAACCAAATTTATATTGTAAGGTAAAAATTTTTAGGATATCAACTAAGTATAATTGGACTCATCATTAATTATATTTTCATAGTATACCTATTTGATGTCACCATTCTTTTGTAATTCTTTCTATAATTTCGGTCAAATTTAGGATACTTTTGACTTGTCAAGATTCCCTAAAATGACTTACAATTTGAGATGGAGGAAGTATAATGTAAAAATAGAGAACTTAAGGTGCGAAGTTATCTATTATGGAATTCCATTTTATCTCTCTTTGGCAAGACTCAGCTCTATGTTATCGTTTTTTACCTCTTTAGCAAAGCTCTAGCTCTAGGGAAATCGATAGATTTCTTTTCAAATTGGATACTAGCTCTAGAAAATTTTGGATCTAGAGTTAGAGGTATCCACGAGACTATTAACTCATTTTTTTTTTAGTTTAGATGAAACAAGAATATTTAAACCACATTATTTAAGACTATAAAATGCAGATCCTACATGGATCTCAAAATTGAGCCATACCAAACACTCCACTCACATATGCTTTCAGTGATAGTTGGTCTACTGGTAAGGACTTGGTAGTGGTATCCACAAGCTCAATGGGCTCGAGTTCAAAAGAGTGACGATGCAGTCATGGCTTGATGTTGGGTCACAAAGATGGTAGTTGATGAAATAGTGGAGGCCATGGGGAAACCTTCTAAAGGGCTATATGGCAATGCTCACGGGAGCATGAGAATCATTCCTACTCAGTTAAACACAACAGAAATTCCAAATTTTGGTCAGCATTAGACAAGAGTTACTTCTCCATATATATTGGGATCTTAAAAAAAAAAAAAACTCAGTCATCCCTATTCAATCCCACCAAATCACTTCTCACTTGCTCGTCCAATTTCTTTACCAGAATCACTCCATCAGAGACTCAAGAAGTTGAAGCTAAGAATCATGGAGTAGAGCTCTACCATACAAGCCCTAATATGGTTAGTGTTGGTAAAGGTTAATGGTCATGGTGCCACGACAGCCGGATGGGGGAGGGGGATGCTGCAAGAATAAATAAAAGGCATTGCTAGAGAACAAAAGCAATGTTGGGGCATACCTCCTCCCAAAAGGCCCTATGATCACTCATTTTGGCTAGTCAATTGTCAAATTTGTCCATCAGTGGGTCAATTCGCAAGGTGACTTCACAAAGACACCCTCAACGATGAGCTAGTGTGACATTCACACAACTCAAAATGCTAGGATTTTGTGTGGAAACAGGTAGAAGATGTCAGCGAGGTGTTACCAGAAGGTGTAATGCTTATAGTTTTCAACCTAATATGCTGAGAGGTATCTGCAAGACTATTAACTCATTTTTCTTAAAGTTTAGGTGAAATAGGAATATTTAAACCACTAGTGGGCTGTGTTAGGAACTATTAACTCAATTTTCTTAGAGTTGGAGTGGGTTGTGTGTAAGAGTTTTTTTTTTAACTATAGGTAAAAAATAGATATTATTGGAGTAGCATTACATTCAACCACTTTAAAGAAGGTATAAATACAAACCAAGACCACAACTAGTGGCAAATCTAGGATGGTTGGTTAAGGGGCCTTGCTACTACACTCTTTTTCTTCTTTCTCCTTGTTTCACATTGTCTTCATCCATTTTATCCTTCCTCTTCCCATTCATTGCATAAAAATTGTATGTATATGTGTATGGAGAAGGGGATCGATTGTTAATGTAGGGGTAAGGGGCTTGGCCCCCCTAACCACAAGAGCCCACGTTGGATCCTCCTTGAACCACATAAGTACAACGTAGAGCTAGGTATCGTTAACTAGCATCAACATGACATCAGTGAGAAAGGGTCTTGTTGCTATGAAGAGCTAATGTTGAGTTGGATAGTGATTGTGAAGCGGAGAGATATATAATGTAATTAGTGAATAGCGAAGAGACAACACACATTTAGGTAAGGAGTCATATATGGTTGAGTTTAGAGCTAGATTAGAGAAGTTCTTGATACCATGCAATTGAACATGGATAACAATATTATTCCAAAGGTCACACACCAATTGATTTAGGACTCTAATAAAATTGTGAAACCCTAGAGCCGTCATCTCCTCTCACCCCGCCGCCACCACCCGCCGCAATCCACCGATCTCGATCCGCCCGCCTCTCTTCCTCCACCCCGCCGCAATCTCCCGATCCGCCCGCCCGATTCCTCCACCCGCCCGATCCGCGCCGCCCGCTCACCATGGCCGAGGTTGATCCCCACGTTCGACCCGTGCCATCCACGCTATCTTTGGGGATCGGCCCGCCCGCCGACACTGGCCGATCGGCCGCCGCGGCCGTCGGCAACGGCGGCGATAGGGCACCGGTCCGGTTTGTGTCCACAGATGTTACCGTCATGCAGGGCCGCAGGGCCGCTGAGGCTCTGCTGGTGGCCTACCCGCCTACACTGGTTGCAATCGAGGACGAGGTCCGCTCTCTTTCTTTCCGATCTCTCTCTCTGTTAATAACTCTTAGGTTCCGATCTGATCTCTTAGGTTCTGATCTGATCTTATGTGACATACTGTTACAGTACATAACAGAAAAAATAAAAATTCACATTGTATGTTGGTAGGAAAACAAGGTCACGATAATGGAAATGAAGGTGGATTCAAATTGTCATGTTGAGGCGTACCCAGACACCTCGAGATACGGTCTCATGGTGTCACTCATTATGAAGTGGCATGTTTTCAACAAAATCCTGATCTAATCCATAGTGTCGAGGCCGAGAGCGACCTTGGAGTTGTGAAATACCAAAGTTCCCTTACTACAAATTCAAATTCTCGTGTGTAGCTAGAGGCGGAGCTACCCATACGGCATGGTGGGGCAGCTACCCAGCTACCAGCTACCACGTGGAGTGGATCCACTGGTACCCCCTCTATCTTCCTCCCCTCTGACAGCCGAAGGAGCGGCGACGTCCAACGTCCTAAGCTTGAGCAAGGCTGTCTTCCTCCCCTCCGGCAGCTGAAGGAGCGGCAACATTTGACGTCCTAAGCACGAGAAGGCGATAACGCAGGAACCCCAGTCGGCCCAAGTGGAAGCCCCAGCTTTTAATTTCCATTAGCAATCCAGCCGATGAGTGGTGTGGGCCACGGGCGTGGGCGTAGCTCTTCAAATTTATGTCTTTTTGGCTTTTCAAATTTACTTGATTGATTGAATTTGACTATGCCTTATACATGCAAGTTGTTCGACCCAGAAAGAATACCGATGTTCACTTGACATATAGTTGCAGTACAATGAACAGGCCGAGTGCCAGTGCCATCTATCATCTTAGAGAGCTAATGTATGCCCCCACCTAAAAGTTTAGGCTAGCTCCGCCAATCATAGCTAGCCTGAGAGACGGAGAATGAAATTTTCTCCTTTTAATAATATTATGATAATTATAAAAGAGTAATAACGTATGTGTATATAGTTGTAGATTGTTTTTATTTTTAAGCATTTGTGCTCTATAATAACTTTTGTATTTTTCGTTTACGGGGATTAAGCCTGCAATTGAAAAGGTGTATATAGATATAGATAACCCCAATAATGCCTAGTGTAGCGGAGTGGTATGGACCGTATGGTCCATCTTACGTTATAAATAAGTGGAGTGGACATGGCCATGGCAGCTAGCCAGCTACGTACGCTAGGCACAGTTGTGGCTGTGCAGAACTGCACAAGAGCGCTTCGCCTCCGCCACCACGAACGGAAAGGAGGAAGAGGCCATGGCCATGGAGGAAACGAGCAAGATGACCGACAGGAAGAAGGGTGGTCTTAGAACAATGCCCTTCATCTTCGGTAAGCGAGTTTACTAATCAATACCAATTGTGTTTTCTGGGGTGTCTTAATTAATCTCAATTGCTTCGATTTTTGGTTTTGCGTTTGCACTTACATTCGCAGCCAACGAGGTGGCGGAGAAGCTCGCCGTGGTGGGTTTCTCGACCAACATGCTGACGTATCTCACCACGCAGCTGCACATGCCGCTAGCGAAGGCCGCCACCACGCTGACCAACTTCGGCGGCACCTCCGCCGCGACGCCCCTCATCGGCGCCTTCCTCGCCGACGCCTGCATCGGTCGCTTCTGGACCATCGCCGCCGCCTCCGTCGTCTACCAAGTCGTACGTGCCAATCGCCAAACAATGCATACACCAGCTACGAATGAATGAATAATCGATCACTGACGACGTTGCACAGGGCATGGCGCTCCTGACGGTGTCAGCGGCGCTGCCGCAGTTCCGCCCTCCGCCGTGCAAGCCCGGCGGCGCGGTGACGTGCCAGGAGGCGGCGCCGTGGCAGCTGGCGGTGCTGTACGTATCCCTGCTCCTGAACGCGGTGGGCGCCGGCGGGTACCGGCCCTGCATCGTGGCGTTCGGCGCCGACCAGTTCGACGAGTCGCGGGCGGCGGAGCGCGCCCGGAGCTGGGGCTTCTTCAACTGGTACTACTTCTGCAACGGCGCGTCCATGCTGCTGGCCGTCACGGCGGTGGTGTACGTGCAGGACAACGTCGGCTGGGGCTGGGGCCTCGGCGTGCCGGCCTTCTGCATGGGCGTCTCCGTCGCCGCCTTCGTGGCCGGGTACCCCATGTACCGGAGGCTGGAACCCGCCGGGAGCCCGTTCACGCGGCTCGCGCAGGTTGTCGTCGCCGCCGTCAAGAAGCGCCGGCTGCCGGCGGCCGACGTCGACCCAGCGAGGCTGTACGAGAACGACGAGCTCGACGCGCCCATCTCCATGTACGGCAAGCTTGTGCACACGGATCAGCTCAGGTACGTTTTGCCTTTGCTCTGTTCTTTCACTGCCGTGCACTGGCGATAACCCACACAATCTTAGCCGTATACTAAGAAATTGCCAAGAAAGGATCACGGACAGTGCAGATCCAATCACAAGGCCATGTCAAGTGGTGCCAAAAGTGGACATCGTGGCATCGTGCCATGTCGCAACTCGCAAGCCTGCAACGGTCCAATTTCTCGTGCTGTCCGGTCTTGACTACACTGAGAGAAGATCACAACGCACGGGTTTCTGAAGAAACAAGCGTGATTATAGTCTCGATTAATTGTAACAGTCACTCCAAATTTAATTTCAATCATATCACTTCAAATTTATGTTTCGTCCACAACATAAATTCAAATTTCGATCCTAAACCGTCACTCCAAATTTGGGTTCAACTGACACCGTTTCCCCGCACGCAGCTTCTTTGACCGCGCGGCGATCGTCACCGACGGCGACCTGGTCAAGCCGACGGACGCAGACTCCGGCAAGCCGTCGCCAGCCGCCGCCCCAAACCCATGGCGCCTGAGTACCGTGCACCGCGTGGAGGAGCTCAAGTCGGTGATCCGCATGGGTCCGATCTGGGCGGCGGGCATCCTGGTGATCACGGGGTCATCGACGCAGAACACCTTCTCCCTGCAGCAGGCGAGCACCATGGACCGCCGCCTGGCGCCGGGCCTGTCCACGTTCCAGATCCCCGCGGGGTCCATGACCGTCTTCGGGCTGCTCGCCATGCTTCTCACCCTCTTCATCTACGACCGCGCGCTCGTCCGCGTGGCGCGCCGCTTCACGGGTCTGGACCGCGGCATCTCCTTCCTCCACCGCATGGGCATCGGCTTTGCCATCAGCGTGCTGGCCACCCTGGTGGCCGGCTTCGTCGAGCGGCACCGCAGGGCCGCCGCCGCAGCGGCCCGCTCCACGGACGCCGGCACGTCCCCACTGTCAGCCTACTGGCTGGTGCCGCAGTACGCGCTGCACGGCATTGCGGAGGCCTTCAACTCGGTGGGGCACCTCGAGTTCATGTACGACCAGGCGCCTGAGAGCATGCGCAGCACGGCGACGGCGCTCTTCTGGCTGTCCATCTCGCTGGGGAGCTACGCGAGCACCCTGCTGGTGGACGCCGTGCACCGATGGAGCGCCGGGCCCGGTGGAGCCAACTGGCTGCCGGACAACATCAATCACGGCAGGCTGGATTACTTTTACTGGGTCGTCACGGTGCTGCAGCTCATGAACCTGATATACTACTCCATTTGCGCCAAGCGGTTCAGGTTCAAGCCTGTTCAGCTCCACAAGGAAGAGGAGGGACAAGGCGGCAAGACACTCGTCGAGCTGCAAGAGAAGGTTTGAGCAGGATACACTTTCAGCTATGTGCAGGTATACGTCTAAGGTAGAAAGAAAGTACTACCATTAGTGCTAGGAAGATTGTCAGAAACTCCAAGTCATTACAATATTATTATATGTATGTGAGCATCTGGATTAGTCAGGTAGAAAGGTATGAAGGGAGGTTGTTCAGGCAAGCAACCTCATAAATTGTCAATGGACACATGATAGTTGGCACAACTCAAAATTAGAAATTACTCCCTCTGTCCAACAAAACATGCAACTATGGGTTGCATGTCAAAAAAAAAAAATAGTTCATGTTTGACTAAGTTTCTAGTGAATAGTATTCATATTTATAACTCCAAATTAGTTTATTATAAAAATACAATTTATAATTAATCTAATGATATTTATTTGATATCATAAATATTCAGTTGTTGATACTTTTTAATATATAATTGGTCAAACAAACTTGAGGTAGTAAAACGTGATATTGTGCTAGAATTGTATGTATTCTTGAACGGAGGGTATTTTTTAGTCTTTTTAGTCCCTAATTTTTAGTCTCCTATTAGTCTCCAAAAAGGCCCGTAACCAGGAAGCAAGCATGAGGCCAATGTCTGAACTTTGACGTTATAACACATATAGGACTCTGATTGTATACATTAGGGTTTATTTAAGAACATACACAGAGATTGTTCAGGCTCGGTCTCTGACAGCTGTTAAGGGAAATTATGCAACGCATTTCTCGGTGCCCAAAACAATTCGATCACAAATCCTGGCATAGCTTACAGATTATTAATGATCAGACATAGTAGCAGGAAACAGGTTTGCACACACAATCTGACATGAATTCCCCCAAACAGAGTTTTTCTGGTAAACAGACTGCAGTGCACTGCCGTCGCCTCTGATCTTCAATCCTAGTAGTATACATAGACGGTGCGGCGAGAAGCGAACCTGTCGCAGGACGGGGATCAGACGGTGAACTTGATCTCGAACCCGGCGGACGGATCGACGGGCTCGGCGGGGACGGGACGACGGCGGTGACGGTGGCGGCTGGGGGCCAACGGGGAGGCGGCGGGTTATCATGTCTTCGATCTTCGCGGGGTCCCCGGAGAGGAGCGCCTCCACGCTGCCGTCGCGGCGGTTGCGGACCCAGCCGGCGAGGCCGAGCGACTCGGCCGTCGACGCCGTCCAGTCGCGGAACCCCACACCCGTGACGCGGCCCTTCACCACCACGCGGACCCCCTTCCGTGCGGGCTCCGGCTGCTGCGGCGCGGATGGTGGCGTCGAGGTGTCGGGATCGGCGGAGGAGGCCATGGCGGCGGTGGTGGTGGCGGTGGCACGGTTGTGGAAGCAGCGAAGCGGGGCGTGGAGACTGGAGAGGAACGAGACGAGATCACGAGACGGCCGAAGAGCTGGAAGATTCTGGAAAGCCAAGGCCTGCTGCCCTAGTAGGACAGCCCAGGCCCGGCCCAATACATATGTGAGCCCACGCGGCAGAGGATGTGATGGGGCTACGGTTGTCGGCTGTTTTTATTTTACCTTCACACCACTCCTCAATCTTGTCTAAAAAATAATGGAAGGCAGAAGAGCCAAAATGTTGTTGTAACTCTTGTCCAAAAAAAATATACATACTTATTAGAGATATAAATACTTATTTAGAAAAGTCAAAAATGAACTACAATCCCAAAACGGGAAAGTACATACTTATTAGAGATATAAATACTTATTTTTTAAAACAAAAATACACGAATATTTATATATATGCAGTATTTTTGTGGTGCTTTGTACCTATAAACATCACCTCTTCATTATTACTAAGCTAATGGACTTCTTGTTCTTTTTCAGATTGTATTTTTCTTTGGTTTGGATTATAATATGACAAGGTCAATCTTGGTAGGCTTTTATCCGATAGACCCTTTAGTTCATTTCTTCAAATGAGTGTAATTTATACAGGTTATAAATTTTAGAGTAGCTCTGGGTGACAGTTTCCTATGTGTAAGATTTCAGACAAGTGTTCAGAAAAAAAAAAAAAAAAAAAAAAACTGCACGTAATATACATACAGAATGTATACCAAGTAGTGTTAGTAAGACATTGAAGATTACTTACACATACAATGTACACCAAGTATTTTTAGGTTGACACTGGGGATTATTTACACACAAAATGTACACCAAGATGTGTTAGGAAGACACCGAAGATTATTGTCATGAACTAGCACCGCCGGAGAAGGGCCCAACAAGGGGGGCCCAAGCGCCGACCGGGGGCCCAAGGCTACGGGCGCGCGCGCCTTGGTCTGTCGCCGCCGTCGATTCCGTCGTAAACACGCTTACGTCGGTTGCCGCCAATTAAGTAAGGAATATTTAGTGAATAAAGATAAGAATAAAATAGGGAATAAATAGATTGCTTGTAAAAAGAGAAATTCCAATCTATAAGGAAACATCTAGATCTTTCTTAGCATGCAAGTCTCCCTCGGACTATAAATACAAGGGGTAACGTAGTCGGTTGAATCTTAAGCGAAAAATTAAAAGGGTAACACCCAAAAACTCTCCGGCTCTCTCTCTCTCTCCTCCCCGACGCCGCGCCGCCAACCCCGACGCCGCCGCCGCCGTCTCCACGTAGCGCCGCTCGCCACGCCGCGCCCGGCGCGCCGTTCATCCTCGCCATCGCCTCCCCGCCCCTCGTCACGCACACGTTGCCCTTGGGGCGCTTACGTTGTCACCGCCTTCAAGGCCAAGGCCAAGACTCAAGACCGGCGCCCAAGGCCGCCGTCCCTTGTCACCTCCTAGAGCTGTTGTATGCGTCATCATTGTCATCTCCTACCGGGCTGCCGTCATCATCACGCCATCACGCCACACGCCGATCGCCACCCTCCACCCTCGCCCACCCTCCCTAACGCCGCCGGCAGCCACGTGTCACGCCCGGAATCGATTCGGTTTGTGACAATTACTTACATACACAATTACACCAAGTAGTGTTAGGAAGATTTTGAGATTACTTGGGTGAGATATTGCTTCTCTTGTTGTAGCCATTGGCTTAGATCTCTTAAGCCCTAAGCTATGCAATTTTGCCTAATCAAGTACTTCCACTTTCAAAATGAACACGGAAACATGAGTTAAGTGACAAGAAAGAAAAATCTATGTGAAAAATAGACAGAGATTGACCATTGCATTATAGGTTTCACTGAAGTTGAATCTAATCTGCCAAGTATTTAACGGTTCTAGTTTTACATACATGAGTTTTAAAAATAAGCTGAACACATTTTTTTTCCACAACGGTATTACCGAATTTCATTATCCTATCAGGATAAAGGATAATGAAATTACAGGGGTAGTTCTTACAAGAAAACGAAAATCTACTGCAGAGTTTAAACTTTTTCCACAGTTTCTGACCGCACAGGGGACAGCAACTGGGAAGGAGGGAGGCTCCTAAAGAGCATAACAGCAACGCGCAAACTGAGACAGTCTAAGAAAAATGGTCGCAAATAAGCTGAACACATAGCTATGACATTTAGGAAAAATCACTTGAGTGTCTTCACAGTTTATCTTTTTTGAAACAATCCATAGAAACATTGAAAGCAAATCTAAGCGCTATCCACAACCATTTCTCTCGGAACAGAGCAGATAATTACAGGCACGGCATATATTTGTTAGAGATTAAAGACACCACACAATTCACAGGGCTGCATACAACATGATCAAAAGAACCGAGTGCGTCAAGCAGTCACAATCCTGGTTCACTCATCGAAGCAGCTCCTCGTCGTGATTGAGATTATTCGATCCAACGCCGTAGATTAGCAAGCACAAACAATCTCCACGCCGCACGGATGGATGGCCGACGAAGCCACCCCCACCCACCACCACCAGTCAGGCGGTGGGCTTGCGGTGGAAGCCCTCGTCGGGGGCGACGGGTTCGGCGGGGAAGGCACGACGGCGGTGACGGCGGCGGCGGGCGGGCCCACGGGGATCCGGCGGGACACCATCTCGTCGACCTTGTCCGGGTCCCCGGAGAGCAGCGCCTCCACGGTGCCGTCGCGGCGGTTGCGGACCCACCCGGCGAGCCCCAGGGGAGCGCGCCGTCTCCACGGTCCAGTCCCGGAAGAAGACGCCCTGCACGCGGCCCTTCACCACCACGCGCACCGCCTTGGTGGGGAAGGAGAAGACTGCTGCGTCGGCGGCGGGGATCGTTTGGGCCGCCGCCCGCGGATGCCGCCGCCATGCCGCGGCGGGGTGCGGTGGCGCTGGTGGCGGTGAAGGGGCGGAGGAAGCGGGGGCCGTCGCGGAGGCGGAGCTGGAGGGGAACATTCTGGAGCAGAGTGGGCAAGGAGAATGCGATGCGAGGCGACCACGGACTGATTCCGAGCCAGGCTGAGCTGAGGCTCTGAGCGAGCGATCCCTTTGAGCGAGCGATATGGTGGCCTGTGTCGAGGTAGCCCAAGCCCACTGGTCCGAACAGTTGAGGCCCATTCAAAATTTAAAAGACGTTTGACTTTTTCTATCCTAAATTTCACCATTATCTTATGCAGTTTTGAAGTTATTCTTGAAGCATTTTTGGAGTATATTTGAAATAATGAAGAATAGTATTAGCTTTATAAAATACTTTGATTTTTAAAAGCTATATATAGGATGTTTGATTGCAACGAGTCTTGTAGTATCTAAAAGGTTTTGTCAAAACTATAGTTGTTTTGGAGTTCAAGAAATTCCACTTGTGCCCTTTTTTTCAGTCATGGTTTTATGTCTCCTCGACTTATAAAACTATAGTTTTAAGATACACAACAAATGGAGCTCACATGAGTAATATATCCAAACAAAGTCTCCTCAATCCAAAAATACCAAAATAGGAATAAGACTTACTATTATTTGAAATGTCAAAAAAAAAAAATCATATTCATGAAGCAGAAACATAAATGTACTCCCATTAATGTGGAATTCATTAAAATGAATTAGTCAATTCAAGTTGATATTGTCAATTTATCCATAACTTCTCTTCTCTCTTTTAAATCAAGTGTGAGTCAACTTTCATTTTTATTGAATTACCTAATTCATTTCCTTTTTACTTTTGGATTTTGTATTTTGGATATTATTTTATTTGATTTTTTTCAACAAAAAATTGTGACGATTTTTTTTGAAAATTATGTCCTACTATGAGAACCAGTCCTAGGGTTTCTTTGCATGGGTGTTTCCATTTTGCTTATGGACAAAATTTATAAAAATACGCCCATTGACAAAACACAGATATGTCCTGACTTCATTGTTGGCTTGGTCTTTTGAATGTACTTGTTTATAGGGTTTAATGTTTAACGTTTATAGAGGTTAATGTGCACACATATTTATGAGCATCTTTGTGTGTACCATGTAATTTGGAAAAAATAATTTTTGTTAAACTTTTCATTAAATATATCTTGATAATTTATTTGAACTTGTAGATATTATTGTATATTTCCAACAAACCATGTCAACAATACAGTATGCCTTTGGAATCAAGTTAGGAAAACCATAGGGAAGAAAACAAGAGGTTGGAACTCATATTTAGTTTCCTCCAAAATTCCATAGGGAAATTCAAAGGAATTGGTAAGAAACATTCCTTTGTTCCAAAAGACTTCATAGGATTTTTTTTTCCTTTTCCATATGTTTCTCCTCCAATCAAAAGACCATTTTACTTAGAACAAACTTTAGAATTTGGAATTTAGAATGAAGGGAATATTTGTTTATGTTACATTTGTATTTTTTTAATCTTTATCAAATAAGTTCTTATTACTGATATAGATTACACACTCTGCTTGTTTTAGATTCTTATTTTCGTCCACATTTGCTAAACCAATGAAGAATTTAGCCGATACGTAGTACGATACATTTAAACTACAATGCTACTACACAACAAACGAAGCTTCCTTTGTATACAGAGGGATAATATACATCACATATAACATGGGCAATAGTACTCAAGTAGTTGCATTGGTACGGTTCTCCGATTAGATATCTTTCCAAAGCAGAAAAGGAGCCTCTAAAACTTTCCATGACAGTTGTTTATTCTGTTCCAGCTATCTTTTTCTTCAAGGTCTCAATGTCGGCGGCCAAACTCTTTCCTGCTTTCCTGTAATTAGAGGAGTAAAAAGAAGAACCAAAGACATTTTTGTAAGTGAGCTTCTTTGTATAACGTAAAGATGCACGTAGTAGCAGTAAAAGAAAAAAAACAGCTAAGAATCTAAACAAGATTAAGACAAGCGCAAAAGAATTTCATATGCACGCTCTCTATCTCGGTTACCTTGAAGAGGAGGTAGCGGTACACGAACCAGCCGGTGTAGCCGAGCCCAACGAGCTCCAGGATCTTGGGGAGCTGTTCAAGAACACCACGGTGGGTTAGCACAATTCAGAGCAGAATTGACTAGACTCGAATAACAGCAGGTGTTTATTCCCTCACGGACACTACACAACGACATACCAGCGGCACGGCGTTGATGGCGCCGACGACCACGGACGTCAGCCAGAGGGCGACGATGGCGCCGCCGCCGTACAAGAGGACAGTGGGCTTGTCCTCAATGGCGTCCCACTGCAAGTCAAAAGTCAAACGCACAGGGGAGAGGTTAAGGCAGGCATACGCACATTGCCATACATGAAGGCGAATAGATGTCCATTTGGACGGGCCGGCAATTGGCACGTCCACGTACCTTTGCTTTGAGGTCCTCGATGAGCTCGTCGCCGGAGGCCGATGTGTCCTCGGACGCGGCCTTCACACGGAGCAGGGAGAGCCTCGGTGCATCTGCAACGCCGCGAGAATCGGCAAAACACAACGACGTCAGATGAGCAACCTGCATGTTGTGACGAACGAAACCGGCCGGTTGAGCCAGCCAGTTATTTTACCTTGGAGGCGAAGCTGGCAGACGCTGCGCCGAGGGAGGAGGGCGGAGCGCGGGGCCGCCGGCAGGCGTGCGCCGCCGAGGAGCGCCACGGAGTACGCCGTGGCCGCCATGCCGGTGCACCAGCTCACTCTTATCGCCACGGATAAAGCGCTTCACGGCCTCTCGCTCTCTTTGTGGTGTGCTAAGCCATGCGCTGCTCTGGACCAAAAGTGGAACAGTTATTGGGCACGTAGGTCTCGCCGGTGCCCTGCTGTCCTCTCGCCCACACGTGGACAGATGCTTGGCTGTGATTGGCTGCCTCCCTATCTTGAAAATCCATGTATGGCCTCTCATTCCGGGACTGATTGTACTAGAACGGCAGGCCCACCGAGGGATTGTTTCTTGCCTTCTACAAAGAGCCATATAGACTACTAAAACATACTCTATCCCAAAAGATATCCCAAAAAGAGAATGACGTTTTTAACTTATTTAAAAATTTAATATAAATTATAAAATAAATAAATTATTATTAAAGTATATCTAATGATAAATTAAGTCATAACAAAATAATATATAAAGAAACTTGAATAAGAAGCGAACAATCAAACACAATGTTTAAAAATCAAAAGCATCATTCTTATTGAGACGGAGGGGCGCTGCAAAGATCCTTACAAGCAGAGGCTGACTATTATTAGCACTACTCTAACAATATCTTCAACAAACAAAAAATGAAACCTACACTTTTTTTTTTTTCTATCTGTGACAATTGAAAAAAAAAAGAGCAACTCCAAGAGATATGTTATTTTTGTTAGGTAGGTTATATATAGCTTTTTAGAGGAAAAACTTAAACCCCAACAAACACATATCATATGCAAACCAACCCCTTCATGAAAACCTGTACAAAACCATGACAAATTTGTTTTCTAAATTCACTAAAAAATCACACATGTAGATGATATGATGATACACAATCTTGCAAAATATCTTGTTCAAATTGACTTTATTTGTGAGATATAAAATAATAAATTTCAAGCCAAAAAGTCGTCTAGATGATTTGTTAGAAATTTGTTATTTTTATATCTCACAAACTTAAATCGAAGTTTGGACATGATATTTTACAATGTTGTGCATCATCATATCATCTATATGTGTGATTTTTTGATGAATTTAGATGACCTTTTGCTGTGGTTTGCATGGGTTTTCACAAAATTCCCCAGTTTTGCTTGCGGGATATGTTCCCTTGTAAAATAGCAAACATGCTATCTACGAAACCTAGAAGAATACAGATTGAATGAACAAAATACGTATAGTAAACATAATGTAGTCATAGATCTTATGTTCTAAATCTTTATGGGTGTGCCATAGTGTTTCATATGCTTTTATGGAAAATGGGACAGGACAGTTTTTTAAAAATATATAGTTATAACCATCTGATACGGAATAAATACGTCCATTAAATTGGTCTTCGTACAGACTAGGTACTTTGCGATCTTGCATTTTCACACAGCTGCCTGTACTTGATTCTGCTCAATGTTGTACTTGATTATGTGCAGTGTGCACAGCAGGGTCCTGCACCATACCTGGGCAAAGGTATGGAGAAATTCATTGTGCACTGAAGCTGGAGATGATCTAATGGGCCATGAATGATGAAATTCAATGCACTCCTGGCCCATGAAGTCCCCTCAGTTTTTTAACTTTTGTTCTTTCTTTCCACTCAACTTTGACTAGAAATATAAGAAAATACTAATATTATTGTACATAATTAGTATGATTTGATAGATCGTTAAATCTATTTTCATAATAAATTTATTTGGAGATACAAACATTGCTAATATATCTATAAACCTAGTCAAACATAACAAAGTTTGACCGGCACAAACCCCTAATGACACTTAAAAAGGGAGGGAGGGAGGGAGTAGTCCCTAATGCATCATACTCCCTGTTCTTGAATAATTTAGCACAGACCTTTTTGACCAACAGAAATACTAAATCACTCAGTCACTTTCAAGGGAACTATCTGAGGAAAAAAAAAAATGTCGCTTTTGCTCATTTTTTTCTCAGAGGGAACTCATCTTCTTCACCAGAATCATCAACTGATTCCGAGAAAGTTTAATTCAGCAACAATGGGCAAATGATCGCTGCCAATTTCCTGAAAAAGATTTATGGCTCAAATTAAAAGTTACAGATATAGTACATAAAAAAAACATATTCCAGGATCACCACAGATTATGGTTAAGCTGTTGTTCCACGAAAGGATTCATTTTAATTACGACGGTACAAAACAGATGGGGTATTACCCTGGTTGGAAGACCCCACGTTCTCCTCAAAACACCTATAGGTAACGTGTCCAAAACTCTGGAGCATTCAATTCCACGAGTGTGCCTTCAACAAAGAATCAGTCACATTGGGCATACATACAACAAGAAGCAGGCAAACATTTAGAAGCATACCACAGATAATCAACAGTTCCAAGAAACTTCTTGTGGTAGGAAGTCGCCAAGGGTTCACCATGAAGACCCCTATTGTTTGAATTTCCCTGGAATAATGGGCAATAGTTTCATTTGAAGCCCTAATCTAAATGTCAACAACCGTCATGCTCCCAATTGAGGTTACAAACTAGATACCTTTAACATGGCATATGAACTACTGAGCTTCAATGGATGTTCAGCCACCAAGACATTTGAACATCCTGTCGCATTTCTCACTTCTTCATCAGTCCATTGATACTTGAGCAGACTATGAGAAATATTGGGATAAGTCTTCAGTAGAGGAAAAGAAGACATATACTACTTTAATACTGATCTGACAAGAAAGACTGCTGACCTACAAAGCTCATACAGGTCAAATTCAGAGCTATGAAGTCCAGATAACTGCCTTCTATCATGCAAAGAAAGGTTCAGCTGGTTACACAAAAAAAAAACGCAATGTGCATTGTTAGTTAAATTTTGTAATAACTAGGGATAACTATAATTTCCTCAAGAAGTTCTAAGGCATCACTCTACCTTCATTGTTGACAAGAACTTGTAGATAGCGCTCTGCTCAGAAAATAAGAAAATGAAAAATGTCAGTAACATATCAAAAAGCCTCCCACATTCTTCAAATTAGATAACATATCAAACTTAAGAAGGCCTAGTGGCACCGCACTACTATGGACACATAACTATTCTATATTATATCATTTCTGAATATAGCTGTGTTTGCATTACAGTTGTATAACAAGAAACTTGCTAAACATAATTTTGTTCTATAAGTAAAAACTCATGTGTCAAGAAGCAATGAAGGTATACATCAGGTGTGCTGTTGAAATCACCAGCAAGCACGATAGGAATTTTATCCCATTTTTCAGCAAGAGCATTTGCCTTCTCAAGTAGCATGCGAATCTGCAGGGAGAATCAAAGTGGAGAACAATGAATTTGATAAAGTTATAGGGTGGTGAAACAGAAAGTAGCTAATTGTCAAAAGTAGAAATTCTATTTGCAACAGACCATCAGCAAATGGCCATGTCCATAAGAATAGATACATGTACAAAGAATACACACGGAAATAAGTGAGGCTGAAATTAATACCTGGCCCAGTTTTATATCACCCCGCTTTGGATTAAACAAAACATGAATATTGCCAAGTACAAATTTGTGTGTTCCGTTAAGCTGAAAATAAAATAGGTAAGAAGCATTCAGAAATGAAATTCAATATACCATCAATGAAACAATGGTTACTTAGCTGTAAATGAATGGAGAGAGATAGAAAATACTACCAGATTTTACAGCTTACGGTAATTAGGACAGTTCCCATAACTTACGATACACACAGTTTTTTCTATGGTTTTGCTTAAAATATACAATGATATGGAATTATTCATTGAACTAACTAGTGCTACTTCAGGTACCTCAAACACACATATTTGAGCAACATTATTTAAGAGATTGAATTCACTAAAGTCAATACTATCTTCCTCAAGCAGATGTAACCTACATTTGGAAACAAAGATGAAATGAAAATACCATTTTATTCAGATCAATGAATACAATAAAGGGCAATGCATCATCTATACCGTTTTGACTTCCAAAACATGGCACATCCATCTCTAGTATCTCCAGTTCGCCTCTGATGATCACAAACTGTCACTTAAGAACTGAAACACGGAAATATTTGAAAGAAAATGTCTTTGTGAAGGAAGTGATGTACCTGATATATACCTTCGTACCCTCTGCTCTTCATTGCTGCAGCAATATCCTGAAACCTATCCACCTCCTAGCTTCCAAATAACAAAGTGTTACAGAGGACAGCGAGAATGTCATCACTATCATTGAGACTGGATTCTTACTTGAAGACACACTAAGTCAGGATCCCAATGCCTAATTTCACGGATAATAAGTCGCCTCCTTGAATCCCATCTCAATGCATCCCAGGGGACATCCAAATAAAGGTCAGGATGATTCTGAGCATTGTAATCAGCCAAGATGTTGTATGACATGATAGTGCAGGCATCTAGAAAAGCAAATTAGCACGAGCACTCAATCAACCATGAAAGCACTGCGTCAAGCTCACAAGTATATTCCACTTGAAATTGGTAGCTAGTTCCTAGTAGCAACACTCATGTAACAAATAGTAAGAAAATATCTATTATTAAAAAAATAGTAAGAAAGCAACACCACAAGCATACTCGGGCATATAAACAAACATATGGTGAGCAAAGGCAACTGGGAACTATTTCCTCCTAAACTCAAGCGGTGTCAGATAACTAGGCACGACGAGTACCTCCGGAGGAGGAGGAGGAGGTCGAGGCGTCCTCCGACCAGACCCAAAGCCTGGAGGAGGGCAAGGCAGGCTGGGGCGCGCGGAACCGCTGCCAGACGCGGCCAGGGGCACGCTCCGGGTTGTGCCAGCGTCGGCGGTGGTCGATGGGCACGGCGTTCTCGGCGGACGCGCGCCACGACGCCGTGCTCCCAGGAGCCGACGATGGAGAGCGGCCACGTTTCCGCGGCGGGTGGGGAGGCGGGCGCCGGTGGCGAGCCGCGCGCGCGGGGGCGGTGGATGACATTGCCCCGCGTCGAGACATGGCGCCGGTGGGCGGGCAAAGGGGATGGTTGACGGGTTTGCTTTGCTAGGGTTGTCAGATCTGGCCGTGCATCTTTTGATTGACGACGACCAGTCGACCACATGCGCTATGAATTTACATCACCCAAGATATTTCTTTTTTCTTTAGGGATCTTCAGTAAAATATCGTCAAAAAATCTTCAAGATAGTCCAGGTGGACATTCCAGACCACACTGTTGTGCTTGTGCGCTTCATCGGAGGTGGAAAACAACTACACCGCAGTGTGCAAAATTTGCGAAAAAGCAAACCGTGTCACAAAACTCAAAGGACAGATATTAGTGCACAATGCGCAACAAAATGAAATCGGGTGTTGACTTTTGTTGAACAAAAATTAGCGAACGAGGTGGGAAAAATAAGCCAAACGGATCTCATGTAGGAGTATCAGTTTTCTAGTTGTGCTTCATTCATCCCTAGTACGTCAACGGAAAAGTTCATATAAGGTTTTGTTCTTGGGTAGTCTTGAATGCTATTAATTCTCTGCAAACCACATGTGTTGGTGTCAATCGAGGTATAATTTAGTTGAAGTTTCACTCCAATTCACCCACATGTGGATTGGTGAGAATCCAAATTCATCCTAACAAGGCTTTAGGAAATGAAAACCTTGATTGACGAAAATAAAATATAAATCTGCGCACAAGTCACAAACAACCCCTAGTTTGTGCAAATCAGGGAGTGTCAAGATACACTAAACACTGCAATCTGCAAATCACATAAACAACCGAAGGAAATTGGTTACTGTGACGAATATTTACAAAGCTGTGGAGTCTTTTCAGTCCATAAAAAACAAACATTATTGCTCAGTGAAAACCCAAACATGATGCTGCTAAGCATGAAGCACAAGCATGTCTCCATAGCTTGCTGATGGAAACAAACAACATGATCTGAAGGAAACTGAAACAAGCAATGAACAACCTTTGCTGTTCGAGCATTGCTGTATGATAAACAGAAGGTTAGACAGCTGTGGCTGAAGCAACGGGTGTCCCTAGGCTTTCGCCAATAGCTGGACGAAGGCCCTTGTCTGAGACCGGATCAGCAGAGGCAGGAGCTTTCCCTGGAGTATCTTCATACGCAGCATTGTGAACACCCAGAGCAGCACGCCCAGATGGATCAAGGTTCTTGGACCAGGATGCGTCCCATTCAACAGCTTTGGCGGTGCTGCATGCCACACTAGGACCTCCAGGAACAGTTGACCTTGCTGCAGGCTGTAATCAAAAGAATTATGTAGGTGGGCACAAGCATTGTTTCATGGTCAAGATTATTCCAGACGTAAATAGCAAGGTGATTTTTCTTTTTGGCAAGTTTGGATTATTCCAGACCAAAGGGGATTTTTAATGCAGATCAAAATAGATTTACAAGTGCAATGTAGCTTACAAACCTTGGGGAAGAATTTCTCAAATATCGTTCTGTAGTAGTACCCTTCTTTTGTTGTGGGTGTGTTCTCTGGGTAAACAAAGCTAGCATTCATCATCATGGAATCTGTGACCTGAAATGCAATAATAAACATCAACTGAAGGTTCAACAGGGGCCAACTTCCTGAGAGGTTCAACAAAGAAAATATGGCATACATGTTGGTTGGCATGGTCCTTCAGTCCATCGATCCAACTATACCCAACACCATCACTGAACTGTTCCTTTTGCCTGTAAAGAATGTGCTATTTACAGAAAAATAGAACCTTTATAAGTTACAGCATATAGGATTTAGAAAGTATTTAAGTAACATTACAAAAAAAATAACAAGAGCAACTTCTCCAACCTTAGGTAAATAGGGCCGCTCCTCATCATCAAATGCATTACTTAATAACCCATTTCTCAATTCGACCCAAGTCACGATTTATCTAAAATTTACAAGACAATAGTCACAAGAAAGGAAATATGCTGGTTAGAGTCGAAGAAATGAATTACACTGAAATTAGATGTCTTAATATTATTGTAGTTGTAGCCCATGGCAACATACCATCTTCCATTCAGGATCAATGTCCATTGCTACATTGATGAAACTTTTATCAAGGAATGGAACACGAGCCTCAACACCCCAGGCAGAAGTTGATTTGTTAGCTCTCAAGCAATCATACAGATGTAGTGCTTTTATCTAAATAGCATTCAAAAGACATCTTGTGAGCAAGATTGAATGACTAAGCAGCTCAACCAAAAGAGACAACATGCCTGTGCTACTCTGCCTTTAAATGATTGGTCAAAAACTTTGGACATAACATCACCAGTAAAAAATATCTTTACCTTCCGACATGTTTCCTCATGGAATTCTTTCTTGTTTGGTGCCTTGTGAAAATAAAGGTAACCACCAAAAATTTCATCTGAACCCTCTCCAGAAATAACCATCTTCACCCCCAAAGATTTGATTTTGCGTGACATCAAAAACATTGGGGTACTCGCTCTGATTGTTGTAACATCATATGTCTCTACATGGTAGATGACTTCCTCCAAGGCATCAATCCCCTCCTGGTATTTATTTAAAAACAATAAATATACAATTTAAAGGGTTTTTCCCCATAGTGTACAGAAACCAAATTGAGAACCTGCACTGTGAAGTGGAACTCATGGTGTACAGTACCAAGGTAATCAGCAACTTCCTTAGCAGCTTTAAGATCAGGAGAACCCTACAAAGGACAAAAACGGAAGAATTTCATCACATTGTCCCCACTGCTTATATCAGTCCCAGTATACTTATCTTGTCAAAGTACTCATAGCAACAAGAAAACAAGTCAGAACTAGAATGATGGCTGAACTGAACACAATGCTCTGTGATGAGAGTAAGCAAGAAACTTACCTTCAAGCCTATACAGAATGTATGCAATTTATTTCCCCACTGCCTGGCAACCTTTGTTTCCTTTAAGTGCCGTGAAGCAACAGATGCAACCAAAGAAGAGTCAAGTCCACCAGATAAAAGCACACCAAATGGCACATCAGTCATCAGCCTCTTAATAACAGCCTGCAGAAGTGAAAGACATTATCAGTAATCAAAATAATTTAGTAGTAATTTAGAAGCAGGCATTGAACATATCAGCTATATAAAATTGTACTGTTACTGCAGAAATGAACACATTGAATCATCATTGTGACTACAGCACAGCACAGCAACTGGAATTCCCCATTGCACAACAAAATCAACTAATACATGGATAAGCAATTAGGCATTACCTAATCAGAGGAATTGACATAGAATATAAGCATGACGTGATGAAACAAAATTCAAATAGTTATCCTGTCATACATAAACAAATTACCAAATGGCTATATACATAAATGGCTGCCTACATAAATATACCAAATGCAATATTATTACTATATGTATGGTATGCTTTGTTCTTTGTTCTTTTTTTTGCTGCAGCTTTAAATTTCTGTTTTTCCTCGTAGCTGAAAAAAAAAGTACTAAAGCATACCAAAACAAAACAAACAAGACAGAGATTTTTCAAAAAAACGAGTGAACAGATAGATAGCAACTATACTATGTATCAACGGGTATGAAAGTAGTACATGGTATCAGGAAAGACACATGCCTTCTCAAACATCTCCCGGAGGTAGAGAGCATTGTAAGGGGTTGAAGGGATCGCCTCTGAAAACCATGGTGGGTTGTACCATCTCCTTAGACTACCTAGGAAGGACACAAAAAGCTTAGATTGATTTTTTGCTTCAGGATTCAAAAAACTCTATTCTAGTTGGGCAGGAGAGACAGTCTGCTATACAAGTCAACCTGTTTTGCTGGAGTAGAGATGCCCAGGGGAAGGTTATGAAACGTTCACAATCATCGCCAATGCCTTCATCTCTGAAGCAAACCAGACTGATCCTGATAACATAGCACACTATGAATTAATCTCAAGTAGAAGCTGAAATTCTGAATCCAGAAAAGACAAATAGTTACAAATATAGTTGGTGGCAACACCACACACTGCATATTTTCCAAGATGAAGGAAGGGAAGAAATAATAATAGTTCCAGATATATCAAATATCAGAGGAATGAACACTTATCCAAATAACATAGTAATTTTTCCGTTTTTTGCTTTTGGGCGACAGAATGAACTTTAACATGGTTCTATATCAGATTCAGGAGAATCCTGATGCCACACTGGTAATCAAAACGAGAACATCCAAAAGTGTCAGTCTGTCATCTTCCTTGCATGAAGAAAGTAGGCTCATACCAGCTTGAACAACAATATGCACATAGTTCATTGTTGCCTAAGGGCTTGCTAATGGTGTTTCTGTATTTCATTTTACTAAGAGATCAGCATTCAAATTTAAATTAAGTATTCTGTGTGGTTTCTCCTAAATGAAACTAGAGAACATGACAGGAGGTTTGCGGACGTAATTGGCCAGTTCTGGCTAGGAATGTGGACCATAACTTCAACTACGATTGACCACTGCAACAGTAGTTAACAAAGCAAGCCATTAACAAATTCCAGAACATTATGTTTGACAAGGAAAAGCATAGAATTTATTTCACAAAATTACAACTAATTGCATCAAATCAAACTATGAAAGAACTACAACTTTCAAGATCAGTTTCATGGTACAAGTATTTGTGTCCTCAGTTTCACAAACCTTCATTGGACCCACCTGCCAGCTACAGAAATAGTAGGCCCATGCAAATTGTTGTTAGTTTTGAAATGGATGCCTCAAGTAATAGATTTATGAAACTGATCCTAGAAGTTTTATTTGTGAAATGAATAAAAAACATAATTCATGCCTGATTCTCTTCAGAAGGACAAAACAATCAGCTTTTTTGCTTTACATACCATCAAGACCCCATCCCATGTACAAAGGGCAGATGCCAATAGCATCACGAGCTGCCATGAAGCTTTTATCACGTGTATCAAGAAGAACAAAGGAGAACATTCCATCCAACATATCCACAAATTCTTCCCCATATTCTTCATACTGTGTAAAGGAAATATTAAAAGGTCTCAATGCCAAGATTAAATAACTTTATAACAGAGAATGATGCTTCGATGGATATAATGAAATTGTTGGCAAAAGCTATGATATGCAACTTACAAGATGGGCTATAACTTCACAGTCACTGCCAGTTTGGAATTTATGATTTGTCAACTTAGCTTTCAATTCTTCATGGTTATAGATCTCTCCATTCACCTGGAAACGACAACCAGAAGATAAAATGGTGAAGTAACTTTCCTCTAGTTGATTTAATTAAAGCAAGACTTCTGGTGGATTAATATCATGTCACATTAAGTTGCACTCAGCTCAATGAGGGCATTTGCTAAACCTCCCTAGATCTGGGAAGTTTCCCTTTCACAGAATTGGGATCCTTTGATCACTATTTATGGTCATGACATACTTTTGAAAACAAATGACAGTTACCACAGGCAGAACAATTTGTTCCAAAAAACAAACACAGGCAGAACAATTAAACAATTTGTTGCTAACTATGCAGTTAGCATAAAGAAATGAGTGAACACAGTGATTGTATTTCTAATCCAGATACATACCGTTACAACAACTGTTTTGTCCTCATTGTACAATGGCTGGTCTCCAGATGTAGGATCAATAATAGCCAACCGCTGGTGTGCAAGGTAGCAATCCTGATGACAGTGCAAAACCGCTCCAATCAGGCCCTCGGTGACGTAACCTACAAAATTATGAACTTCATTTCAGTGGGGTGCATCCGCATAACAAATTTGTAACAAGCACCCTGTAATTCCTAAGAACTCTACCCCCAAAAAAAAAGGCAAAGAAATTATACTCACTGAAGTAAAGAGACATCTGGCTCTCATTTCAGATTTCAGTAAGATGGCACTAATTTGTGTTCTACAATCAACAGCTATTTAGACTAGTAGAAGATTATGTCGAATTAAAAAAAAAGGTAACTGTACAATTGTGCGCTTACAGAAGCTAGACCAAAGCTGCACAGTAATTGCCTCTATAAACTGCTTCTTCTCAGTTTTTCTCTAATCATAGGCTACCGTGGAACTTCTAGGCAACTTTTTTCTTTTACTCCTCTTCTGACTTGCTAGATGAGTCTTATAAATCATTAACAGAGATAATTTTAGGTAACCCAGTCATATCATCTAAATTTGTAATTTATGTACACAAGTTTAAAATAATTTATATTTTCCATTGAAAGCAGTGTGTTGTGTTTGAAATCATAATCTCCACAAGATGAATCGTGAACCAAAACCTGCACGCTTGCCACCACAAGCAACTAGCAGATAAACCCCAGAAGCCTGTTGCTGGACATCGAGTGTGTCTGTACATGCTACATTTTACTCATATTCAAATAATTTACATTTAAAGCCATCAACATGCATTTTCTGCAGATGAAATGTACATGTATACAGTCATTACTATTCTTCAGTAACCATGTATTCATTTTGAACTTCGAAGCAATAACTTAAAGGACTGTAACCTCACAAAATAACCACCTATAAACCCAGATACCAGTTTGCATTTTGAAAATCTGTCCTCCCAATTTCTCACAACCTAGACACGCCCTGTCGCGCTACAAAGGGCCCTCAGAAAAAAAAAAAAAAAAAAAAAAAAAACATCTATGCTCGTTCCCAAATTCCCGGAGACAAATACTAAGTTTTGCAAAAAGTTGACCTCATATCGCTGATCCTTTTCAGCTGTTAATATAAATTGAAACGACAAGTGGACTACAGAGCGTTAGATAAACCAGATATACCCCGTTTGCACAAAGGTGCTGTACTATCCCAACCCGCCACCAAATTTCCTCCGCCCTCTCCCCAAACGGCCGCAATTACCTGCCGGGCCGGGGCCGGGGCCGGGGTCGGGGTCGGGGGGCGGGGCCGCGCTTAAGGCACACAGAAGGCACAGATGGAGATGGGACGGCGAGACGGCCATACCTGCGCGAGAGCTCAATGATGCGGGAGCGCTTGGCGAGGGAGACGTCGGCGACGCCGAGGACGGCGAGGATGCCGCACATGGTGGCTAGCGTCGCCTGCTGCTGCCCGTGTCGCTTCTTCCGACCCCAAAAGCGCCGCCTCGGGATGCCAAGAGGTCGGACGGCGAAATGGGAGGTTTAGGCAGGGAAGAGGCGAATCTAATTAGGGCTTTGCAGGGTAATCACGGCATCTCGGCCGTCGGATCTGCGTGTTAGTTGGCGGCTCAGTGGCATTCCCCCCACGAGGCGGCTGCTGCTTTTGGCTCGTACGGTGGATCGAGCCGTGCAGCTGTCCAGAGGCACTGACGTGTGGGGCACAAACGAATGTGGGGGCCTTTCGCCATCGGGTGAAGGTGGGTACGTTCAATGTGAGTTTGGGAGAGGGGTGGTCAGAATCTTGGACCGCGCGCGTACGGAGATTCCGCCAAGTCCACGTGATGAGGTGGATTCCGCCGGACCCGGCCAGCCGCTAGTGGGTTTTGAGCTGGCCGCTGCAGGATTTAGCAACGTGTTCTTTTTGTGTTGTCAGTGGGGCTATTTTGGTAAATGATGTGCGCACAGCCTTTAGAGCGAGCAGTCGTCAGTGCAATTTTGCAACGATTTTTGTTGGTATCGGCTTTTTTTTTTGATTGCCACATTCGACCAAATAACAGCCTTAGAGGAGCAGTCGTCAGTGCAATGCAACGATTTTTGTTGGTATCGGCTTGATTGCAATTCGACCATACAGCCAGGGGCAGCTCGGATCCACCGGCTGTAGTGTTAGCTGTATAGGAGAAATTTGTTAATCGCCATGTAATTGTTAGCTAGCTGTGTTAGGTGGACAAAATTTATTAATAGCTAACTGATAGCTGGATGGGAGGTAAAACATTTACTGAGCTTATATTAGCTAAGGATTGAAATCGAAAATCCAATCCCACAGTCGTTTCACTGATTTCATATCGAGCGAACGATCAACACCCGCTCTCCTTCCCATTTTAGTTGTCATCTCGTTCTCTTTCTATTTTCATCTAGTCCACGACTTCACATGATTGGCCAATGAAGTGGACGGACGTCGCCCGAAATTTCATTCTGAAATATTCCCCCCTCCTCCCTTCCATGTCGTGCCTACCCAACAAAGCGGGTGAGTTTGAATAGTGTTGTTCCATCTTCTTCCTCACCGCTCTCCTCTTCGAGGCGACCTCGCCGATTTGATCCGAGGGATCGCCGACGGGTGTTGATAATTCTTTTTGGTAGTGGTAATGATAACAGCTGATGAGGATGAGGATGGGAGTGACAATGGCGATAGGCCAAAGTTTGATTTCATGTTTTGGTATATTTAGTGAGCTTTTTGTGGCTGCACATCTATACATGAAAACAATTTATTTACGTATTTATTTTTTGCCTTGCATGTTTCAGTTTCTACACATTAGTTGTATGTTTAATTTTCACATTATAACTTGTACGGTTAAGTCATTACAAGTTTTTTATGTTTGACTTGCATGTCTAAGTTTTGTCCATAACTTGTATGTTTAATTCATAACTTGTATGTTCAATTTTGTTCATAACTTGCATGTTTATTTTTTATGGAAATTTATATGTTTGATTTGCTTGTTTAATTTTCTCCTCATAACTTGTATTTTCAATTTGTGCTTTATAACTTGTGTGGTTTGGTTTTCTTTTCTTGCAAGCTAGTATGTATGATTTGGATGGTTATTTTTTTTCTCATAATAACTTGTATGTTCAACTTGTACGTGTGACTTGGATGTTAATTTTCTAATGTTAGAGCGTTGCAAGAGCAACTTTGAACATCACTATTGGTGTTCATGTTTTTAAAGGTTGTTGCTGGTGTGTGTAGATGTTTATTTACATTTTTAGAATTTTGAAGATTTATGAATTGTCATTTATTGACGTGTTCGTTAGCTGAGAGCTTTGTTTTGTAAACTGATTTATCACTTTTCATCCA
>JADLZK010005553.1:0-89406 GCA_015847255.1 Hyparrhenia diplandra
CTATGATTGAGGCAAGTGCCAATGAGGTGAGGATGCGAGGTGCGAGAAGAGCCGGGTGCGTTGTTCTTCTTCTTTTCTTGCTTGCCCCAGCTGAAGACCCTACCCCTCCCTTTTATAGTAGCAAGGGGGGGATAGAACATGTGAGCTCTCAGGAGTTGGAGCGGGGGTAGGTGGAACAATATGATATGTGTCTTTGTCGGCGAAAGAGCTCTTCGAAGCGAAGCTCGTGGGTTGGCCAACAGCCTCTCGAGCTCGGCGGCCTTGGATCTTTGAGAACTGGTCGTCGCCGTACATGGCGGTCGGGGCATGGGCGGTGGTCATCGCGTCGCCCGTCCCTTGACCCGTAGTTGGAAGCTGTCCCTTCGGTATGGGGGTGCCATGTCGCCGACGATGGCGTGCGGGTAGTGCGCGTCTCCGGCCATGATGGCGGAGTTGCGGAGTAGACAGGATACGACGATCGAGCTCTCGGATCGAGCTCTTTGGTGGGCCGGGGCCCTCTCTTGAGCTCTTGACGGCCTTGGATGCCAAAATTGGTCGCCGCTGCACGCGCGAATCCCGTCCGTGGCGGCGTCGGGTCACCGACCCCAATCGTGGTTGAATCGGTCCCGTCGGCGTGGGGGTGTCCATGCCGTGGATGAGGCGCGCACGTCGCTTGTACCTGCGCGTCTTGTGGACGCGAGACCGTTGGAGTCATCGGGGGCATGGGCGGGCGACAGACGCGGACGTGCTCGGGCCTTTGTGCCTCCGCATGGCCTCGGTGTCTGTCGGGGGAGTGGTTGGCCAACTCACATACTTGCAGTCTTCCGCGTGGACGCCTGGGGGACGAGCGCTCGTAGACGGGCGTTTGTTGAGCGGTGCCCGCTCGAGCTCGAGCCCGAGCGAAGATCGGAGAGGTCGTCCCGGGAGAGCTCTAGCGCACAAAACTTGAAGGGGCGTCGGGGACCCGAGCGGGCGGAAAAGAGGTCTCGCTTCGAGAGCTCGAGCATGCATTCGAAAAGGTCGACGACGGAGACCTCGAGCGAGGCGGAAAGAGGTCTGCTTGTGAAAGAGCTCGTGCGCCGTGTAACCCGCTCCCGCTCGTAGGCTACCATGGGTGGAGGAGAGGTCCTTGGTTAGAATCGTGCGAGACATGATGTCGAGGGTCTTGATTGACGGATTGGGGTCATCAAAATATTGATCCCCACAGTAGCCCCGAGCGTTTGGGAGAGAGGAGGTCTCTCAAATGCTCCCCGTTTGGCGCCACTTGGAGCAGGGGCTGAGAGTCATGTTACGGTCGGGTGCGCCGGCATCCCGCGGGTGTAGTTTCCCGAGGCCCGGAGAGCCGCGGAGCTCGCGGAGGCTTCTAGTGTTGTGGTGAGCCCTTCGACTGGTGTTGTCTTCGAGGTTGCCGATCCCCGAGCTCGCCTTTCTTCGCCTCGATCGGTCAGATCGACCTTCGAGGTATGGGTGCTCGGCACCCGTATTTGTCGAGTCCCTCGAAACCCATCGGGCAGCCCGCTCTCCCTTAGTGGATTTTCCAATGAGCCGAAACCGTGTGCCGTTGCGGCGGCCTTGTGACGGCTTTGGGAACCGAAACGCCGTCTGCCGCTTTGTTTTTATCGGTGGTTAATGGGGCGCCCGCGTGCCCCCGCGATTAGTCGCAGATTACGATCGCCGTCATTGGCGACGGTTCCCCGCGATAGTGCATCGTGGGTGGAGAGATCGTGGGGAAGCGGCCGGGCGCCTCCGCGTGGGGAGGTGAACCGTCGCGACCCGGCTATAAATACAATGGCTCGGGTCGCGGAGGTGGCATTTGATCTTCTTCCCCTGCACTCTTCTCTCCTCCCCTCGAGCCACCTTCGCCGACGGATGGAGGGTCAAGGGTCTTCGGGACGCGGGAGGCCCGGGAGGAGGACGCCGACGCCAGCGGGAGGGGATTCGTCTTCGGCCAACAACATCGGCGGCTGATCCCAGCTCCGGCCTGGGGCTATGCCTCCGGCCGCTCCGCGCCCGCCTCTTCTCTGCCCCGGGGAGGCGGTGATCGCCGAGCTCCGCCTCGGACGCTTCCGGGCCGCGCCGCGGTCGTGGAGATGTGAGGGGCGGCGCTCATCGACACCCCGGAGCAGGAGCTCGCGATGCGGCGCATTCGCGAGAATGCCGGCCGCTCGCCGCAGGTGAGCCGTCTCCCCTTCCTGTTTGGCCTTTGAGTTGATGCCCGCCGCTGATCCTCCCTGTAATTCCGCCGCGAGGCTGAAGAGGCGGATCGCCACGGAGCGCTCCCGCAGCGTTGCCGCCTGTGGCGCCCGCCGCGGAGCTTGACGGCTCTGGCGATGGCGTCGTTTCGGCGACTGGCGCCGACCTGGCGGGGATCCGCGTGGTTTTGCGGATGGAGACTTCGGTGGCGAGCGCGGTGCCGACGTCGAGGGGAGTTCGAGGTCGCTGCGGAGGCGGTGTGGTGGCCAACATCGACGCCGACGCCCGCTGGCGTAGAAGAGTAGCCCGCCGAGTCCGCAGGCGGCGGCGCTCCCGCCCCTGGCGTCTTCGTCACCAAGCTCAAGCTCGACAAGGACCGCAAGGGCGAGAAGGTGAACGGCTCCACCGCCAACGTGGGCATCCACCCCTCCAAGGTCATCGTCACCAAGCTCGAGCTCGACAAGGACCGCAAGACGCTCGACCGCAGGTTTTTGCGAGCTCGGTGAGGCCGTAGGACGTCGTCGCCGTGGGCTGCTGTAGATAGGACCTCTTCTGTACCCTTTCGTTTTTGTAGTCTCCTTACTGGGTTCATGCACTCGTGCCTATATGTATGTATGCTTTTATGAACAATGAAAGCGTAATGGGTTAGGTACCAATTTTGTTACAGTATGGCCGAGGTCTCGACCGTAGTTAGTCGCGAGGTCTCGAGCTCGTTAAGGCCGGCGTTCGGGCCCGAGGTTGTGACGGGAAGCGTGGGACAATCTTGTCGATAGTGTTCTGAGTCCCGTAACACCTCGGCACGGGAGGCTCTGGCTTAGCTCGGCGTCTTTCGCCGTTCGACACATGCGCAGTAGCCCCGTGTCTCTCCCTTTGCTTGGGTTTCGTCTCGGTGATGCCGGTGATCCCCGCGGTGTGCTCGAGCGAACTGCGGCGGTGTAATCCCCGAGGCTCCGCGGGGACGAGGTCCGCGTGGAGGCTATTATAGGCTGCTCGTGTGTTCGCTTTCCCGTTTATAGCACGAGGCCGTAAAAGGGTGTGAGCTCCGGACTTGGTTTTACCTCGTTGGTCAAAAACCGAGTGCTCGGTGAGTTGATAGCGGGCGGTCGGGGAGGTGGCCGAGCTCGTTCGATGTGGTCGGTGGCGGACCGACCTCATATTCAAAGGCGCGACTTTACGGTTTCTGGCTCGTTCGAAGAGCCTGTGGACTCGTGTCCTCCTCGTTCGTGGAGGATAACCCTAAGTCGTCTTTTTGTTTCCTTTGGCAACCCGAACACGCTTAGGCGAAAGCCCCGAGTTCGTTCGAGTTCTCGGGGCAAGAGCCGTCGGTCTTTGCTTTGCCTTAGCGTCCCTCACTTTCGTGGTGTTCTGGGCGACCGTCGAGCCCTTGTCTTGGGCCGGCCTTAGAACCCCTAGGATGGCGAGCTCGTGTATCAAGCTCTATCGTCGAGCTCGAAGATTTTCGGCCGGTGTGTCGAGCTCTCGGGCGTCCGCCCGCGGTAAAAATAGCCGTTGGGATTTTTACACGTTGGAATTTCCCGTTGGTCGGGAGTTATCCCATTAATCTTTGCGGTCGCCGGACTTCCGCCGGATGGCGACCGTGGGTTGTTGTGGCGATAGCCGTTCTTGGCGTGGGCGCGACGCGGCGTGGGCCCCACCCCGACGGTTCCTTCTCGGCGCATCCGTCGCACTGGGCCTTATAAATAGGCGGAGATCGGGGCGGATTCACCTTTCTTCCCCTTCCTTCTACGAGAAAGCCAAAGAGCGGAGAGAGAAAAAGAAATAGAAAAGAGAGAGAGGACATACTTCTTTGCTCAGATCTACTTCTCCGTCTCCCTGTTCCGCCGGTGATCCGCCTCGTGTGAGCGCAAGATGGGGACATGGCATCGCTCGACGGCGACCAAGCAGCGGTGGAGCTCTGCGGCCTCGTCGGCGGGCTCCCGTGCCGGCGACGGAGGCCGAAGAGTGGATCCTCCCGCCGCCGTCGTCACGAAGTTCGATCCGCCGGCGGGGTACGTGGTGTCGTTCGTGGCCTTCCACGAAGCGCGGCCTCGGCGTCCCCGCCGACGATTTCTTCCCGGAGCTGCTGTGCGTGATGCGGGGCACGAGCTCCGGCACGACCGACCCGAATGGCATCCCTGGCTTTGTTTTCGGCGTTCCGCGATGTTGTGCGAGGGATGGTTGGGGATTCCCCAACTGGGAGCTCTTCCGGCGCCGTCCACGCCAAGATCCGGGGCTTGAAGGGCGGCGACGGAGGTCATCGGGAGGTGCGGCTCCGATTGCAAATCCGCGATCCGGTTGCGCGGTGGGAAGGTCAGCGAGTTCTTTCCCAAGGGCGACTTCCCGACGGCAACCCCGGGTGGAGGGAGGAGTGGTTCTACCTTAAGAACGACCCCTGACCATCCTCTGCCGGTACACTGGGAAGACGTTCGAGCACCGCAAGCAGCCTGTGGCGTGGTCCGCGCGATCACGTCCTCGGGCGGTGGAGGCCGTGGCGTTGAAGACGAAGGCTCCAGCGGCGCCCGTCACGGCCGACGAGTGAACCATATCATCGAGGCCTGGCTCGGCGAAGGCGCTGGTGCGCTCCAACGACGACGTCTTCGCGTCTGGGGAGATGGAGCGGAGCTCGCGCCGTTCGTGGGGACGGCGAACAGCGTCGCGCAGACCGTCGAACAGGTGGAATGGTGGATAACTCGGCCGACGCAGACGGGTGCGAGGGCCCCTGGAGCCCCCAAGTTCCCTCCGACGACGGATCGCGGCGCCGGTAAGAGCTCGCACTTCTTGTTTGTTCGAGGTTGCCCACTTATCGCTTTGAGTTCAGAGGATGAGCTTGTGTTTTTGCAGGTTGGCGAAGTGAAGTCATTTGTCTCCGCGTCCTCCCTCCCCTGAGGAGGGCGACGCCGGAGGAGCCGACCGAGCCCCGAGAGCCGGGCTCGTCGGCGGCAGCGCGCGGGGGAGGAGGAAGGCGAAGGCACCGAGCAAAGAGGTCCCCCGGTCGTCCGCGAGGCCCGTGCTCCCGAGGAGATCGGACCTCATCTGGAGCTCGAGCAGATGTCAAGGCGACGCCGTTGGCCGAGGAGGAGTCGGCGCCCGGCCAGCGGCGCCCGGTGCTCGGCGCCCGGACTCGGGGGGGGTTCTTCGGGCTGGTCGACCCGGGGGGTCGGGGTGCCCGAGCCACCGCTTCAGGAAGAGGCAGATATCGACGCGGTGAGTTCTCTTCCCTTTACGGTCGGCACGGCGTTGGGCGCGCGGGTCTTAGATTGTCATTGGCGTTGCGGGCGGCCCCGGTGTACCCGGCGGCGCCCTGGACGAGTGAGGAGACCTCGGCCGGACGAAGCTCGGGCGGCGATGGAGAGCTCTTCGATGCGCGTAACGATCAGCTCAGCCTCCAGCGAGTTCGAGTGTAGGGCTGCGGAAGCTCGGGGCTGCCGCGGACGAGCTCGGCGGTGGGATACCGTCCTTGGCGACGGGCGCGACGGCGGCGGCAACGGTGGCGCGACCACGGGGTCCCGGATGATGGCGCGGTCCGTTCAAAGGGTCTTGTCGACCCTCGCCATTTGTCGATGTCGAGCTCCCTCCTCTCCGACCTGCGTGCCGCAACCGTGGGCGCGAAGTCGGCGTCGAAGGTGGCCCGGACTTGATCGTGAGACTCCACCGGACGGCCTCGTTAGGGGCGAGGGCCGCCCCGAGATCCGGTGGCGGCGGAGAGGGAGACGGCGAGGTCCAGGATATTCCCGCCATGGGCGAGGCTGCCGGAGAAGACCGGCGGGAGTGGGTGGCTCATGAGGAGGTCGCCACCGAAATCCTCTTTTATTGACATCTCAGGCGAAGAGAGCGGCGGAGCGACCCGGCTGCGCAGGCCGAAGGTGAGCCCATCGGGGCTAGCCCTGAAGACGTCGTGGGTCCCCGAAGGGATCTGTCGCGGCGCCGGTCGCGAGCGTTCGGCGGGGAAATGACATCGTTCTCTGCCCGACCCACGATGACGCCGCGGCGCCCGCGCCTCACCGAGGGCCGGCGTGCTGTTCCGACTTGTGCAGGTTCGAGATCGTCATGGCCTCGGCGTTCTCTCCTTTTTCTTGTGCTTCCCAAGCTGCTCATGTGCTTGTGCTCTTCGGGGCGTGTGATTCCATCCGAGAACACAACCGGTGACCTGACTTTCGAGGGCTGGGTTTTCCGCTGGAAGCTCATTGAGCCGTACAGGACATGAGTGAAGAGCTCGGCGCGGCGGCGGCCGGCATCAATTTCTTGCGCGCCGGACGGAGGGGTGTCGTTGGACTCGTCCGGGGACGGAAGGCCGGGCCTTTCGGGCGGCACAAGAAGGAGCCGAAGCCGCTCGGCAGAGGCGGCTCGGCGGGGCCGGCTTGGCTCGCCCACGGCCGGCGCAAGAAGAAAATGCGAGGAGCTCGACACCCTCCACCGCCTTTCGAGGACAAGGAGCTCGCTCGGCGGCGAAACAGAGGGCGGAGGCCCTTCATAAGGAAAGAAGGAGGCCGGGGAGTGCCTCCGTCGGTAGCGAGGCCGAGCTTGCGGGTGAGTGTCACCGCCCGTCTTGCGTTTTTGTTTTCTCGGTGTTGGGGCTGATTGTCCTCGCCGGCGGGGCCTCGGCGTATGATCGCGAGGTCGCCGAAATGTGGTGTCTTTGCTGCCACGCGACGATCATCGGAGAGGGACCGGCTCAACGAGGAGAACCAGAATTTCTGGCAACGACGCAGGAGCTCTATAGTGGCGTGGAGTAAGCGGGCGTCCGATCCTCGCCCCGTATCAGTCGTGGTGACTTCGTTATTGAACCGTCTTCTTGTCTTGCGGGGAGAAGGAGAAGTCCCTGAAGGCGGCCGGGGGACGTCGCGGACATGGAGCGGAATCTTGCCTCCGGCGAGGCCACCTGGAGCATACCCGGCTCGGCGAAGGGAAGAGAGCGGACTTGAAGCGGCGCCGTCGAGCTTCGTAGGCGCGAAGGAGGAGCTTGGCGTCTTCGGGCTTGTGCCCCCCAATGCCCACGGAGGCGGCGGCGGCTCGAGCGGGCGCTCGGGATCTCGCTACGCGGCGGGAGGATGTGTCACGGCGTCCTCGGTGTTGAGGAGATGGCGGACCCGGCGGAGCGAATCTGTAGTGCCGTATAAGGTGGCGAGGGCGCCCGGCCCGGGTGGTGGGCGTCGGCGTTATCTTCGGATCACTATCCGAAAATGGACGTCGGCGGTGAAGGCGGGATGGGCGCCGGGTATCGGCGACGCTCAAACCGAGCGAGAAGATCCTTGCTGGCTGCCGAGGCTCGACTCCGTGGAGTTGTCCGCCGAACTCTATAAGCTTGCCCACGAGAGGTGGGAGTCCTGGGACTCATCACGGAGGGCCGAGCAGCTGAGGCCGGGCGGCCGGGAGCACTTCGCGAGGGCGATGGGCGAGGACCCTCCTTTCACGTAAAAGTAGGAGCTCGGGGCCCAAGCCCTTTTGCGGATTAGTTTCTAAGTCCTCGTAGTTGAGGTATCATTGTTAAGGATTTAAAGGGACTCGTGTGCGGAATGAAGATTACTCGTGTTCCTTTTCTATCGTGTCCTTGTTCCAGCTTTTACGAGTTCGTATTTCGGAAGTCGGATGGCGGGCCGTTCTCGTTAGTGCGGGCGGGCGTGTGAGATCGTTAGAGCGGTCGCGCCATGCCTTTTGTTGACGACCTCGTGACTTAGTTGTTTTTAAGGCGTTTAAGGAGAAGGAGCACGGTCTCGTGAGCGAGAGCTCGTTGTTGTGATCTTTGTGAAGAATTTGCGAAAAATTGGTGTAGTAAAACCCGATGGGGTGTGCGCCCCATTCCTTTAGCCCCCGAGCAAGGGCGGGCCTTTGTCGAGGATGAAGGCCCGTCATTGCTCGATAGCTAAGGCGTGAATTCGAGATGCTTGCACGGATCTTTGCATCGGCGGTGTCTTATTGAATTTTTTCTGATTATGATATTTCAAAATACATCTTAAGGGTAGAAGCGGCGTAGCTGTTCGATGTTCCATGCGTTGGTGAGGATTCGTCACGATGGTCCTTGAGCTTTATGCGTGCCCGGCCTCAACACTTGGTCGATGATAAAGGGACCCTCCATGGCGCGGAGAGCTTGTGCCTGTCCCTCGGGCTTTGGACTCGTCGTGGGGCGTGATCGCCGGCTGAAGGCTCGTCCCCGGCGTGTCGCTCGTGGTAGCGCCGCATGGATTGTAGGTACTTGGCGGAGTGGATGGCGCGATGTCACGAGCCGTCGAGCTGGTCAGCGGCGTCTTCGAGCAGCGCTTGGTTATTGTGCTCGTCGAAGGTCCGAGCTCGGGGTGAGCCGTACTCGAGCTCGGTGGGAAGAACGCTTCAGAACCGAAGGCGAGGAAGAACGGGAGGTTCGTCCGGTGGCCCTGCTTGGTGTGGTACGAAGACTCCACACGACCGCGGGGAAGCCGACTAGCCATCGGCGGCGTACTTCTCGAGCCTCGAAGATGCGGGACTTCACGCCTGCGGGGATCATGCCGTGCTTCGCTCCCGTCCGTTGGTCGGGTGGCGGCGGCGGCGTGTCGACAGCGGATGCCGTGATCGCTGCACCGGTCGATGAAGACTTCCCACGAAGTTGGTGCCGTTATCGGTGATGATCGAGTTAGGGGACTCGAAGCGGTGGATAATGCGGTGAAGAACTTGGCGGTCTCCTCGGCTCGGCATCGCGATGGGCATGACGCTGATCCATTTGGAGAACTTGTCGATAGCGACGAGGAGATGCGTGTATCCTCGGTCGTCCTCTGGAACGGTCCTACCATGTCAAGACCCCGACGACGGCGGTGGCGGAATCGTTTGGAGGGCTTGTTTGGGAGGTGTGTGCGTGGCGAAGAAGCGGCAGCCCTCGCAAGCGTCGGACGACTGGAGTGGCGTCGGCGACGGCGGTCGACCAGTAGAAACCTTGACGGAAGCTTTCCGGCGAGAGCCCGTGGTGCAGCGTGATGGCGCGTCGCCCCGTGGATTTCTTTGACGAGCTCGACCATCTTCGACGGTGATGCAGCGTTTGTAGGATCTTGAGATTTGCCCAGCGTCGGTAGAGCTCTTCCCCTACGAGCAAAGGCCTTAGCCCTCCGGGCTAGCCGTCGTGACTCCTCATGCCGGGGGTAGCTCGCCTTGCTTCGACCATCGTAGCAGCGGGACACGCCCCGGTCGGCCGGGGTGGGTGAAGTCGACCCCCCCGAGCTGGCCCGCGAGTCGGTCCCCGAGCCTGCATCAGCGGGCTCGTCGCCAAGCAGGGCCCCTTGTATCGGGAGCGTTCGACCCGCCGCGGACGTCGGTGTCCATGGGGTGCCGGGCGGGGGCTTTGAGCTCGCGCCTTCCGCGGGCTCCTCCCGAGCCGTATCGAGGGCTTGTGTTGTTCGTGCATGAAGACTCCGGGGGCCGCAAGCGGCCCGGCGAAGCTTGGCGGGCGTCGGCGTCGTTGTTGAGGTTGCGGTGGACGTGGTTGACCTCCGGCCCGTGGAAATGTTCCTCAAGTTCTCGGACCTTACGGTGGTGCCGCGACCATCTTCGGGTTGACAATCGACCTCTTTCATGACTTGGTTTTGACGAGCTCAGAGTCTCCCGGACCTCGAGGTGCGGATGCCGAGCTTCGTGCGCAATCGTAGCCCGTTCACCAACGCCGTATTCGCCCGCGTTGTTGGGCGGGAAGTGCGGCGTATGGAGTATTTCATGCACACCTTCTTCTGAGGAGGTGAAGACGAGGCCGACGCCGGCGCCGTACTTCTTTACCGATCCGTCGAGTGTAGGGTCCAGTACTCAATGTCGTCGGGCCTAGGTGGCTGCTCGACCTCGGTCCATTCGGCAATGAACCGCGAGCCCGAGACTTGATGGCGTCTGCAGGCGCGTCACGTGATTTCGGCTCCCATGAGCTCGACCGCCCACTTGGCCGTCGTCCCATGACCTCGGGGCTGCGGATGACCTCCCGAGGGGGATACTTCAGGCGGCGGTCACCGGGTGGGAGTCGAAGTAATGTCCGAGCTGCGTCGGGTGATGAGCGCGGCGTACACGAGCTTTTCGGTTTGTGAGTAGCGAGTTTTGGTGTCGGTGAGGACCTCACCTGACGAAGTACACCGGACGCTGTACCTTGAGTGCGTGCCCTTCCTCCTCTCTCTCGACGACGGCGCGGTGCTCACCACCTTCGAGGTGGGAGAGATGAGAAGGATTGGCTCATTAGCTGCGGGAGCAACGAGTACAGGGCGGGCTGGCAAGGAGTTGTTTCAGGGAGTCGAGGGCTGCCCGGGCCTCGTCGGTCAGGAGAAGCGCCCGGTTTTCTTCGGCGGCTTGTAGAGGGGAGGCCGCTCTCCCGAGGGCCGGGCTATGAAACGACTCAGCGCCGCGGCAGCCCGTGAGCCGTATGCGCATTTGACGTTCTTAATCGGCCCCATGCTCGTGATGGCGGCGATTTTCTCGGGGTTGGCCTCGATGCGCGCTACGAGACGCGATAAAGCCGAGCAACTTCCCGGCGGGACCCGTAAAAACGCATTTTTCGGGGTTGAGCTGACCCCGTATTCTCGGAGTTTGGCGAAGACCTTTTCGAGGTCGGGACGAGCTCTTTTCGAGGATTTCGTTTGACGGCGATGTCATCGGCGTAAGCTTCTACAAGCTTCCGAGGGCTCCTTGAAGACTTTCTGCATACACCTTTGGAAGGTGGCGCGGCGTTCTTCAAACCGAAGGGCATCGTTACGTAGCGAGAATCGCGCCAAACGGGTGATGAAGGAGGTGGCGAAATGATCGAGGCTCGTTCATCGCTATCCGGTGGTAGCCGGAGTAGGCGTCGAGAAAACAGAGGGTTTCGCACCGGAGGTGGAGTCAACGATTTGGTCGATCTGCGGCAAAGGAAACGGATCCTTCGGGCATGCCTTGTTGAGACGTGTAATCAACACACATTCTCCATTTCCCATTCTTCTTCTTGACTAGTACGGGGTTGGCTATCCACTCGGGATGATACACCTCCTTGATAAACCTAGCGGCTAAGAGTTTATCTATCTCCTCGGCGATTGCTTGGCGTCGTCGTCATCGAAGCGTTGTCGAGCCGTTGCTTCACCGGCCGAGCCGGGCTTAATGTTCAAGGAGTGCTCGGCGACTTCCCTCGGTATGCTGGCAAGTCGAGGCTCTCCACGCAAACACGCGTCGAGGTTTGCGCGGAGGAAGTCGGCGAGCTCGCCTTCCTATTTAGAGAGAGGCTCGGACCCTACGCGGGGCGTGGCCATCATTATCGACCTCTATCTCCTTGGCGTCCTTCTCGGGCTCGAAAGTGCCTCACGGTCTTCATGAGCTCACGGATGGGCTCGATCTCGGGCGTTCGAGCCCATCGCGCAGCTTCGTGCCCCGCAGCTTTCTTGAGCTCGGGGTGTCCTCCTCGTAGCCCAGGCCGCCATCTTCGGCGGCATCTGCTTTCGATCTCGACCGCGGCATCGGCGTCTTGGACGGCGGCGGCCTCGCATCCGAACGCGTGCTCGAAGGTGGAGTCGACGGTGATGACCCCCCTTGGGCCCGGGGATCTTAAGCTTGAGGTAGGTGTAGTTGGGGGACGGCCATGAATTTCGCATAACACGGCCGCCCCAACAGGCGCATGGTAGGCGTTCTTGAAGGGAGCACCTCGAACGCGGGGGGTCTCCTTCCGGAAGTTATCGGGGTGCCGAAGGTGACGGGGAGATCGGTCGCCCGGCGGGATCATCTGCTTCCCCGGGTACTACGCCATGGATCGGGTCCCGGTGAGGGACGAAGGCGCGCCTTGGTGATGCCAAGAAGGGCCCGGAGTGCGTGGGCGTAGAGGGAGGTTGAGGCCGCTGCCTCCATCCATCAACACCTTGCCGAGGCGCGGTGCGATGGGGATCGACGACGAGCGGTACCTCCCGGGTGCGGGATGTGTCGGGGATGATCGGCCCTCGTCGAAGGTGATCGCCCGAGCTCGACCATGAGGAGGTAGGCGGGCGTCGCGGGCTCGGTGAAGAGGACTTCGCGGCGCGTGAGCTACGTCGGCATTTGGACTGTGAGCCCGGGGCTCCGCCGAAAACGGCGTTGACGGCGCCGTCCTCGATGTAGACGTCGCCGCGCCGTCCTCGGGCTCTGCCGCCATAGGCTCGCTGGTCGCCCCGGCGCCTCCCTTCGGCGTGCCCATCACGTGCTTCTTCGAGGGAGCCGACGAGTCCTTCATCTTGTGCTTGGCGGGACCCTCGTGATGTGGGCGCGGGGCCTCGAGCATCTTGTCGGTGCTCCTTGTGGGCTAAGCCCCTCTTCCCTTCGGGGGTTTTGCGCTTGTCCGCGATGGCGACAAACTCGTCGTCGTCGTCACGGGGCGCTTGTTCTTCTTGTTCTTCCTCTTGCGGGGTGGGGGCGGATCCGCCCGCTGGCCCTCGTCGTCGTTCGTGGGCTTGCCCTTGCGAAGTGACGGCGGAGGGGCGGCCCCTCTCCCTCGGCGTGTCCGGTGGCGGGTCGAGGAGCTCCTTCACGGACTTAGGCTTCTTGGCGCCCGAGCTCGCGGATGAGACTCTCGCAAGTGGTGCCGAAGGTAAACGCGGTGATGATCTCGGAGTCGGAGGCCTCGGAGAGGTTGTTGCAGAGTTTAGAGAAGCGCTGATGTAGTCGCGCAGGCTCTCCCAGCTCTTCTCGCTTGCATCCCCCGGAGATCCCAGTCGTACTTGGCCGGGCGTAGGTGCCCCGGAAGTTGCCGACGAAGACGTCTCGCAAATCCTCCCGGTCGCGGATGGTGCCCTCCGCAGGTGCTCGAGCCAGAACGGGCCGAATCTGCAAGATAGAGGGGGCGGGTTGCGGATGATGAAGTAGTCGCTGTCGGCGCCTCCGGCTTGACAGCCGAGGCGGTAGTCTTCGAGCCGGTGGCGGGGTCGGTCTCCCCGTTGCCTGCACCGCAGGTCGGGCCCGGAAACGAGAAGGGAAGGGGAGCGTCGTGTATGCGCGAGCCGAAAGCCCTTGGCCTCCTCGAGGCTCGAGCTCGGCGCCTGCGATCTCGCACGGGAGACGGACTCCGTTAGCGCGTTCGGCGTGGGGCTGCGGCCCTTGTCCTCGTCGGTCATCATGGCGCCCTCCGGCGATTGTCGTACTTTGGGGGCTGCCGTAGTCGTCGCGGCGGGGCTTGTCGTCGTCCCTGGGGGGCGCCATGACGCGCGGGCTTCCCGCCTTCCGTCGGGCGTTGATGGTGTCGCGCGGCGTCGCGGTTCTCGCCGATCGCCCGGCGCCGGCGTGGACCTCTGGATGAGAGGAGGCCTCGTGCTCTTCCTGAAGTCGGCGGTGCGTGCGGAGCTTGCCACTTTGTCTTGCCGCCTACGCCACGAGCTTCTTGATGCGCTCGTGGGCTCGGCGTGCCTGGGGGTCCTCGGGGGCCGGGGAGTTCTTGGTGGCTGCGCGCGGCCGCCCGAGGTCTCGGGAGGCTCTCGGTTCCGGCGGGAGTTGCTCGGCATCGTTGTCGCGGTTGATACGGTCACGGGCGTCTCGTGCGGGCCGCGCCCTTGGAGGCGCCCTTCTTTTCTTGCTCAGCGAGGAGGGCCTCGCGCTCTGGCGCGCGCCTCTCTCGAGCTCCTCGAGCTCCTCCTCGGCCCGGGCCTTGACGTGATCGGCGGGCGGGTCACGTTGGCGCGGGCGAAGTCTGGGGGCTCGCGCTCGAGTCATTTGGAGGAATGGTCGCCGTGGCCCGCTGGGGCGTGGCACACGTGAACACTTGACGTGTGGGGTCGCCGGTTCGTGAGGCTCATCCCATCGAGGGCGAGCTCGAGCTCATGGGATTTGATGCCTTCCGGGGTTCATCGCCCAAAGAGGGGGAGACCCGGTGGGCCGAGGGGGTACATCTTGGCGTATCTTGTCGTGAATTTTTCCACCGTCGGCAGCGTCTTCGCCGGCGAGCCGGAGGGACGACGTTGGCGATGGAGAAGGTGACATCGCGGAACAGAGCTGCCAGGCCGCGTCCGAGGATGTCGGGGAGGAGGTCCTTGATCGGGCGAAGCGATGCGCCGCCCGCGGATGGGGCTAGCGGGCTTGACGGAGTCCTGCCCCATGTCGGTGAGGATGGAATCGGGCGGTGTCGCGGAGGCGCTGGGGAATGTCCCTCACGCCGCATCGGGGCGGGTGAGGCGGCTCCCGCGGTGACTTCGCGGATCGGGGCCGGTGAAGTTGAAGGTGCGGCGCAACACGGTCGCTCGGTCGGCGGTATCGACGAAGAAGCCATCGGAGTGGAAGATTCGCACTAGCGCTTCCCCCTACGGGGCGCGCCAAGCGCCGTGGTCTAATACCACCGTCACAGTAATGGTGGCTAGTGCGGACTCCGAATGGCCTAGCTCGGGAGACAATGACACAGGATTTATCTTTGGTTCGGGCAAAGTCGGGCTCCCTAGTCCGGTGTGTTCACTATCAGAGCTCAAATGCTCGTGCCGGGGGCGTGCAAGCGGAGCGAGAGAGGAGCGGGCTCCCAAGTCTCTATGATTGAGGCAAGTGCCAATATGAGAGTGAGGATGCGGTGCGAGAAAGAGCCGGGTGCGTTGTTCTTCTTCTTTTCTTGCTTGCCCCAAGCGAAGACCCTACCCCTCCTTTTATAGTAGCAAGGGGGATAGAACATGTGAGCTCTCGAGTTGGGGCGGGGGTAGGTGGAACAATATGATGCGTGTCTTGTCGAGGCGAAAAGAGCTCTTCGAGCGGCTCGTGGGTTGGCCAACAGCTACCTCGAGCTCTCGGCGGCCTTGGATCTTGGAGCGGTCGTCGCCGTACATGGCGGTCGGGGGCATGGGCGGTGGTCATGCGTCGCCCGTCCTTGACCGTAGTTGGAAGGCTGTCCCTTCGGTATGGGGGTGCCCATGTGGCGATGGCGTACGGGTAGTCTTGGCGTCTCCGGTCATGATGGCGGAGTTCTTGAGTAGACAGGATACGACGATCGAGCTCTCGGATCGAGCTCTTTGGTTGGCCAGGGCCCTCTCTTGAGCTCTTGACGGCCTTGGATGCCAAAATTGGTCGTCGCTGCACGCGCGAATCCCGGTCCAGGTGGCGGTAAAGGGTCGCACTGACCCCAATCGTGGTTGGAATCGGTCCCGTCGGCGTGGGGGTGTCCATGCCGTGGATGAGGTATGCGCACGTCGCTTGTACCTGCGCGTACTGTGGACGCACTGTTGGAGTCATCAGGGCATGGGCGGGCGGCGACGGGCCCGTGCGTTTCCGCCCTGTGCCTCCGCATGGCCTCGGTGCTGTCGGGGAGTGGTTGGCCAACTCTGTATTGCGGTCTTCCGCGTGGCGCGAGGGGGATGAGCTCGTAGGCGGGCGTTTGTTGAGCGGTTCGCTCGAGCTCGAGCTCCGGCGAATCGGAGAGGGAGCTCGCGTCTGCGGAGAGCTCTAGCGCACAAACTTGAAGGGGCCGTCGGCGGGGACCTCGGCGGAAGCGGAAAGAGGTCTCGCTTCGAGAGCTCGAGTACGCATTCGAAAAGGTCGACGACGGAGACCTCGAGCGAGGCGGAAAGAGGTCTCTGCTTGTGAAAGAGCTCGTGCGCCGTGTAACCTGCTCTCGCTGTAGGCGACCATGGGTGGAGGAGAGGTCCTTGGTTAGAATCGTCTGAGACATGATGTCAGAGGGTCTTGATTGACGGATTGGGGTCATCAAAATATTGATCCCCACAATGCATGTATGTATTATGTATATTTTTAGAGGCCCACACATTTTAGAGGCCTGGCGGGTGCTCTTGTGGCACATGGCCAGCGACCCTGCAATGGACCAGGTCTCCGGCCGGGATATGATGCCGACTTCGTGAACAAAGGCCATATCCATTTGGCGGAGTGTCCGTTGCAACGCAGAAACAGCACCACGAACAATGGGGCGGCAACAAGTCAACAAGTGAGAAAGCGAGGGTGAAAGAAGAACATTTTCGGAGAGAGAGAGAGAGAAAACGAACACGAGATAGCATGACACCAAATTGGAGAGCGTTCATATGCCGAGCTGCTATAACACGAGAAAGAATTACTCCCTCTGTTCCATTTTGTGCGGCTAAGAAATAATGAAAACAAAAACACCATTTGAGTCAATCCTCTATTTCATCAAATAGAAGCATGACACTAAACTTACTCGGCCCAAGAAGACACATGGAAAACAACCACATTAGCACGCCCTTTGTTTTTGTTGGGGCTAAAAAGTAGGTGTTGGACCTAAAAATCTTTTCTTCGGAGAGAGGCTCAACGGTGCCCAATAGCACTTCCCAATCGGTTTGTGTAAGGACCTTGATGTCGCCTAGGAGGCCTAGAGGGGGGTGAATAGGCCTATACCTTAAAATCGATTTGTCAAAACTTACGGCAGACCGTCGGTACACAATAGGCGCGGCCTTTGCCGCGCGTCAATCAGCTTGCTTTGCAGCGTGAACCGACCAACAGACAGAGATAGAGACAGAGAGACACTTCTCTCGGCCAGTAGCGGCATCTTTGCCCGCCGCCTTCGCTGGCAGCACTTTGCCTCGTCTGCGGCGCGGCACCGCCTCGCCTTTCGCGCGGCACTTTGCCTCGCCTTTGGCAGACAAACACAAGCTGCAGTTTGAAATCTAAGCAACGAAACTTAGATCAGTGAATATCCCAAGTTCCTGCACACAAATATATCACATATATCCAATAGAATGTGCCAGGAACTCCTCAACAAAGTAGATCGGGATGAAACCCTAGCTCACAAGAATAATATGCAAGAATGTAAATAGCACGCGTGAGACAAGGATTTTTCCCGTGGTTCACCGTCGCCACAAAATTTGGGTTACGTCCACGTTGTTGAGGTATCCACAAAAGGATTGGGATTCGCCACACAAAGGCTGTCCCTTCCCTCGTTCTCAAGTCAAGGAGTGAACCCTTGAGATGAGGGGTGATTTTCTTGATTTTGAGTGAGGTTACAAACCTCCCAAGGCTGCCCACACGAAGAGGCAAGCTCAAGGGCGACGCCTAGCCGTCTAGGAGCAAGCTCCAAGAGGAAAGAACCCTAGGGTTCGGCCAAACGTGAACCAAATGCTCTTTCAAGTTGGGGAAGTAGTAGATCCGGCCTCCACAAGCGGTTCTTTGCCTTTTCCCTCAAGATTTGATGGTGGAATCGAAATCTTGGCTTGGGGAAAGGAGGAGCAACAATGGAGGAGTGAGAGAGAGCAAGAGGTCTGTTTTCCTCTTTGTCGCGAGGTAGGAGATGAAGTGAGCCGGATGACCGTTGTGGGAGGGGTAGGAATGGTATTTATACCCGACTGGGCCCAACGGTCGGATTAAGTGCGGCACTTTGCCGCACCTTTCTGCGCGGCACTGCCCTTGCCGCGCTTGCCTCCTTGCCTCACTTACGCTGGCTGCCTTGCCAGCGCCTTTAACAACGACAAAGTGTAAAAAGTGTCTCGGCCGGTCTGTTTTGGCTATGAGGTGATGTTTTTGGTGAAATTTGGAGGTTTGAGCATTTAGTTCACATGTAGCCAAAGGTCCTAGGATCCCTCTTAATAGTACGGCATGTCCTAAACTCAAGATTCAAAACATAAATGAAATTAAACCTCCATGAGTCTAGGTTGCCATCCGTTGCACTTGAAGGTTCCATCAACCTTTTGTACATCATCCTCTATCATCTTTGTCTCATCTCTTAGAGCAAATATATCTTGTGCATGTGACTTGAACCATTTCCACAAATATGAGTTCACCTCCATGGCTTCAAGTCACTTACACTAATGATTTGATCCTCAACACAATATGACTCCTCATAGCTTGATTAGTTCCTCGACTAAATGCAAGTACTCTCTTCTTCACCTTAGCCATGGTACCTCGGTCCCAAGCCAACGCTTGCCCTTCACCTTCGCTTAGTACCTCGAAGCCCTTTCCTTGCTATCTTCACCTTATCAAGATACACTCAAGTCACATCATATCAAGCAACCATTGAATAACTATTTCTTCAATATTATGATCCTTGCTTGATTATCTTCTAGATATGAATGTATATCAATCAAGCTTCGGTTTGACTCATAGAGACATACATGGATCAACATCAATATGGTCAAGCCAATTCACGGTTCCTTGTATCATATCCATTTTGGCTTGACACTCCAAACACTTACTTCAATCTTCTATTCATGGAAAGCAAGCCATTATAGAGACCGATCCAAGATCATCAACTCATGTCTCATTTGTCGTTTGCCAAACATGCTTGCTCTCACATGATGCTATGATATCCCACAACATATAACCCATTTCATTGATTCCATTTGCATTGTTGTCTTTTGCTTGAACTAGATTGTTTCCATAATCTTCCAATACATCAATACATAATTTGGCCTTTGGTTCATCACTATGTGGAATATCATCAAGTTTGCTTTGTTGTTGAACCTTGGATATACTTGTTAATACACAATCCTCAAGTATATGCAATAGACTCAGTTTCCTATTTAACACTTAGCAAACTTATTAGACCTTTAATTATGTTGTCATTCAATTCACCAAAAACCACAAAAGGGCTAGATGCACTTTCAATCTCCCCCTTTTTGGTGATTGATGACAACACAATTAAAGCTTACAAGAAAGATTGATAAACATTGAGATTTTGAATCCTTTGATATAGCGAGCTCCCCTAAATGTGTGCATTGAAGGAATTCAAATTTTGGCCTCAAATGCCAAATGCACATATTTAAGATGAAGTGTGGGAACTCTCTTATATCTTAGCATCCATGGGGTGCAAGGTGTCACATGATAACCGTGATGCTCATGACATGTCATGCACTCGAGAAAATAAACAATCCACCAGACAAGGCATGAAAGTCACACACTAGCATAAATTGTCCTTAAAGAGCATCAATTTAAACTATCCTTGCACACTTCACACAAAAATTTTGAAAAATCTACAATGCCTCTCCTGTACCCCTTTACAACAACATATCAATCTCACTTTAATATTTCTCCCCTTTGGCATTAATCTCCAAAAAGGATCTCTCCACCAAAAGGAAGAAATATGTTGGTAGACAAGTGAGAGCAAGAGTAGGCAAAGGTTTGGCATATAAGATTTCTCTCCTAAGTTCTACCAAACAAAGTATGCAACACTTTAAGCCAAGATTCTTGAGAAGTTAGTATATTTAGCTCATACCTCACTACGATGACAGTTTGAACATGAGACTAACTCACGCCAACACCGCAAGAGGTATGAACCAAATATCTAAAGAAATCTCTAATCGTCACCATAAGAACAAACTCATGATGTGACTCAAAATATTACATACACATGCACACACTAGCATGTAAGGGCCTAGATGCACAAAGGTAGTACAAAAGTTCATGGAGTAATATACCTTTGTTCTAAGCCTCACAATCTCCACCAAGAAGATGACTTCAATATTTGAATTTAATGCTTTGATGGGAATAGTAATTCTTTCTACAAGATAATTTCATTTGTGCCCATCTCTCATCATCATCATCTTCAAGGAGATAACCCAAGCTTGTGCTTCATTTCAAGTGAAAGTACATTGCTAACTCTTGTTGTCATATTGAGATACCAGCCGAAGACATATTTCTTGATATATCAAGTTGAAAGATTATCCATCTATACCAATTGAAATATGATCTTCACAATTTTGACATCACTTGAAGAGTCTTCATATGGCTTTATGGAAGGTTTGCAATGTTTTGGTTGTCAACAGGTAGCCTGGGGGCCATAGGATCAGTATATATACACCCACAACCAAAACTAGTCATTAGAGTTCACAAACCAGCTGTCGTAACCTGTACGGGCGCGGCTTTGCCGCCCTTATATGCGGCCTTGCCGCTGACTCGAAAGCAAAGACAGGTCACCTCGAAAATGCCATAACTTTTCACTCGAACTCCGATTTTAGTGATCTTAGACTTTCACGGAAAGCTTATTTCGAGAGCTATCCATACCAACCAATGGCAAGCCCAAAGATCAACAAGTTCAAGTGTTGTTCTATTGAAAGTATCTTCACAAGTTGATGCCAATTGGAATGATTGCTCATATTCTCATAGTATCACCTAGATAATGCTCATAAAGACAAGAGATAGCATTAAATTGCACAAGCTAGAGTTTCACAACAAGTGACTCTTTGGATGTGGACGGCATGGTGAGTCACTAATTGTAAAACCTCATAACATAGACTAAATTCCCCTTGTTGATAGTGCATACATATATATGTGGAAGGCAAGAACATATGCACTTTTGGTCAATTAAGTCCAAATAAGGGAATTTAAGCTATATTATGGAGAGTAGCTACTAAAGAGGTAAAAATGCAATCCAAATGAAAATGAGGGATAACTTTACCAATTTGGATTGAATTAAGGTAGCATACCCGGGAGAAACTCATTCTCACCATGAGACTACACAAATCACTAGAAGAAAGGATTAGTCTCAAAAGACACAAGGCATAGGATGGGCTCCCCCTCAATATGTGCATCAAGTACTTGAATTACTTGAGTCAAGAGGAGTTCATCCTATATCTTGGTCAAGGCACAATAAATGCAATGATTGAAATTATGCCAAGAGAACATACCACCACCAAGGTAGATAGGTCACCACATTGATATGACCATTATGAGTGAGATTTCAAATGATTTGGATAGCCATAGTTCTCACTTGATGAAATGTGGTGAATTAGAGCACTCATGGTCATCCAAGCTCCATATATTAGATCCCTTGTTCTTTCTTTACCTAAAGCAGCCCACATAGAGAGCAAAAGGTAAAATTCATGAACTTTTGCAAAATATGAACTAGGAGTTATCACTCTTTGATTATTTTCTCCAACTCTTTCAGATCTAGTTCCACTAGAGGATTGGGGCATTCAATATTTCAACTGGGAGCACTTGGTTTTATAAAGACCAGAGACCACCTAGAATAATTGTGATGCACTCAAATTATCCAAAGGAACTATCTATCCTCCTTTTCCATGTGAGGGACTGCACATCATACACTTGAAGGGAAACCAATAGTCACACAAGATTTAGGCCAAGCTCCCCTAAATTTGTGCATACAAGAGTACACAAAGTCCACTTGAGCATACTAACAATTTGAGGTCAAGGGAGAGGTTAGCACTATATTCCAAGCGGTTTCAAACTCCTTCAAGCTGCTAGCACTCCAATAGCTTCATTTGTTTACTTCTTGATCAACTTGTTGTAGTTACTTGTTGCTGCTTGTATTCGACCGCAACTTATTTGGACCCTTATGTGATTAGGGGCCTCCCCTACATCCATGCACGATTCTACGGGTGGGGCCGCGGCACTGCCGCGATTAAGATCAACCTTCAAGCGCTCACTTGTCCGATCAAGTCAACATGAGTTTTCACTTTCATAAAAACTCTTTTAGATCAAACGGAAGCTTCATAATTGCGATGAATCTTTCATGACCAGCTAGAGAGCCAACTCAATCTTGTTGCCACAATGCAATCCAATTCCATTGAATCAGTTTTTCAGATTCTGTCATCGTCGAGGAGGAAACTTCATATCTCTCAGACCACTAGCTCAATATGCATCAAAATTGGTAGAGATGTTCATCTATGAGTCCTCTAACTTCTCTAAAAGTTTCAGCCCATTTGTACTCCATTTGATCAGTCAAATCCATTTTCTACCAAAATTGCTCGATTGAAACAGCAATCTTTGAAAGCTGACAGAATTCAACTCAAAAACTGACTTTCTTCCAAACTAATCTTCATGCAAGTAGTACAGCAACAAGTACTGGATATGTATATCATGCTCACAAAGCTTTAGGCGAATTCATCAATGTTTGATCTTTGAAGTCCATGCTTGATGGCGGTCAACTCAGATTTCAAATTTCGGACAGATTTGATGATTCATTTCATTTTTTTTCTTCTTCTTGTCCAATCTTGAGGTGGATTTGGTTAAAAGTACTCACAAGATGTTATATCCATTCAGTCCTCTTATTCAAAAGTTGCAATCTTGTGAATTTCTCCAATTTAGCTCATCCAATTTCAACCTCAAACTTGATTTTGCCTAATCTCAGATTTTGATCTCGTTGGCCTCTAGCAAAACTCATCTTTCTTTTTAGGTGAAGAGTAACCTTCAAGCTTGTGATATATGCAATTTGATAAGCACAACCTCCTATGAATTTTTCTGTGAATAAGCTCAAACACAAGAGGTCATTAGTAACACAAGCACTAGCTTCTCATTTAGTAACCCTTTATATGTGTGGAATGCAAGTAGGTCACTAAATAGAGAAACCTCATAACATGGACTAAATCTCCCTTAAAGGCTCATGCATATTCTATTGAGTGGAATGGAGATGTGAATATGCATGGTTGGTCATTTAAGTCCAAAGGGCAGATTTAAGCCATATTATGGTGAGTGGCTAACATAGACACATCAACTCCAAATCAACTAGAGAGAGAACACTTCACATGGTTTTGGATTGATTGCCTTCATATCATATGATAGCACACTCCATTTGAGGAACACATTCTCAAATAGTGAGACTACAAAAATCACTTAGAGAAAAGATTAGTCTCACAACTCTAGTCATAGAGTAAATTCCCTTTTGATAAGTGCTCTAAGTATTTAAATTTCTCACATAGCACTTTATTCATTTAAGAACTTGGGATTTTCGCTCTATGTCTAGGTCATGGCAACAATAGAATAATTAAAAATGAAATATGCATGCCAAGAGATACTCACAACCATGTGTACTATGTAGATGCCCATAATATGAAAATGAGAATTTGGCAATCTACCATATGACAAGATTCCATGAAGTAGAAAGTTCTTGAGTTGTGAGTGATCAATGCCTTTGCTTTACTTGAGCATGATTCTTCATTCTTGGCCTTCTTCAGATTTACTTATATTTCTCAATGTGAAAACCAAGATTCCAAATCCTTCAAACCAACTCATTGTATGTATGAATGAAGAAAAACTTTCTTCAACTTGAGATTCTTGATTTGAAGTCCACGGAAGAAGCTCAAGTCATCTATGTTGCTTCATGAAGATGATAAATTCAATTCCAATCACACTTTTCTTTCATGAACAACCAGCAAAGAATATCCTCAAGTGCTTCACTTACCTAAGTGGCTACACAAGACACAAAAGGAGTAAAATTTGAACATAACTTGCACTTGAGATTTGGTTGTCACCACCCTTCTTGAAAGTAATGAATGAGACAATATCTTCATCTTCACTTTGCTCATATGAAAGTTGTAGGCTTTGTCCTTGAATTGAAGTGGAATCGAGTTGCTTCTTTGTCTTCACCGGCGCGGGCGCCGCTCGAGGGCGCGGCACTGCCGCTCTGTAATGTTGCAGTAGAGGTCTGCAGATGCACTACATCAGAGCTTTCAGCGGAATTTGGTGCAGCAACAACTTGAGGATCCTCCACTTCATTTGGTGAGATCATCTCAACCATTTAAGCTTCCTTAAGTGTCAATTCTCCACCATTATCAAGATTTGATCAATTCGAAAATGGATCACTTCACCGAAAGCAGACCACTTCGGTGAAAATCGAGAGCGAGTGGAAGAACCATTCATAACTTTTGATTCCCAAATGCTATGAAGGTCAATGAGCACTTGTTGGAAAGCTTATGAGGTCTAGTTTGCAATGCCACCAGTGGTGATCTGTTTGCAAACTCCATTTTGGCTGCAAACCACTTTTGGTACAGACTGATCGAGAAATGTCTGCGATGCAATCGAGGAAGGTCAACTTCAAGTGCAAAACTGTATCAATCTACAATATTCCTTGGTACATGCTGCACATGGTATGAAAGCTCATCAAGTTAACTACAACATGAATAAGATCTTGCTCTACGAGGTGAATATGAAGTTTGAGATATTTCCATTGATTCATCTTCGGGTCAACCATATAAGAGAATATAATATGAATTGATTGATAGCTTGAGTGAATATTTTCAATTAGCTTGCTCAAGCACCCCGAAGCTTCATATCACCTCCAAGTACCTACAACACTCATCAAGCACAACTTGGTGGCACCCAAACTAAGTTGGGTCCATCAAGGTTAGTCACAAGAGACTTAGGCACCCAAATGGCCTTTGTGCTAGCACGTGGTGAACTAATCACCTCTCTAGCACAAGTGTCATTTTTGGGCATCCTAAGCAAATTTGAATTAATTGACAAGTTGAGCTTAGGAGTGTTACCCATGGGACAATCCTTACTTAAATGTCCCTTTCCTCTACATGAGTAGCATAGGCGGCTCTTGTTGTTGTTAGCCTTCTCTTTTTGCATTTTGCTTGCTACCTTGTAGATGAACTTCTCTCTTGATGATGACAAGCCTTCACTTTTCTTGTTTGGACATGATACAATCTCATGACCCTTCTCATTGCATCCATAACACTTCCTCTTGTTATTTCTTGTCTTGCTCTTTGGAAGTGTGGCTTGCTCATCAACCTTGTTGGAACACATAGAGGCACTATGTCCCATGTTGCAGTACTTGGCATGAGCCATCTTCTTCTTCTTTTGGATCTTGCTCATGCCTTTTCCTCTCTTTCCTCAAGGGGCAATCTTTAACATGGTGATCTTCCTTCTTGCACTTGAAGCAACCGGTGAGAGTCTTCTTTGATTGTTGTTGCACCTTGGTGACCTTGGGGACATTGCTGATCTTCTTAGGTGCGGCACTTTGCTGCAGTCTGTACAATTTGCTCGAAATGCTACATTTTGGACAGCTTGCACTTCTTCAAATGTCCCCTTCACTTTGCTTTTGTTAGACTTGTGACCTTTTGTATGGGGCTTCTTTGCATGCATCGGTTGATCCTTTTCAAGCTTCTTCACCATGTCTTCACGGTTATCTTGAGAAGGTTGAGCATTGCATTTCCCCTTTAATAGAATCACGTCCCTTCTTAGCCTTTCAACCTCTTCCTTGAGCTCTTCATTTTCTTTAGTGATAGAATCATCACAAGTTTCTATAATTACTTGCTCATTGGAAGGTTGGCTTGCATTTGTATTGGCTTCTTTTATGTGTCCAAGCTCATCATTGGCCATTCCTTTGAGCCTAGCAATCTCCTTTCTCATAGCTTCCATATCAACAAGGTTAGTGGCATAAACATTCAAATCAAGATTAAAGCATTTTCCACAACCTTGACTAGTGGAGGGAGTAGAGGTGTCCTTTGCATTAGAGGGCTGTGAGGTGCTCTCCCTAAGATGACTATGTTGCAACTCAATCTCCTTGTGCTTTTCAACTAAGACACAATACTTATCATTGAGTGCAACATTAGCCTTAGTTGTGAGAACATGTTCTCTTTGCTCTTCGGCCAAAGCCTTGTGCAAAGAGTCCACCTCACTTCTCTTTAATGCAAGAACTTCCTTATTAGCAACATACAACCTTTCAAGCTTGTCAAGTTGTTCATCTCTAGTTGCTAACTCAGCTTGGGTACTCTCTAAATCCACCATTAGTTGAGAAAGAAAAGACTCTAGTTTTAGAATCTAGGTTCTTGATGAGTGTAGCATACTCTTCATCATCGCTAGATTCACTATCACTAGAGCTATCACTAAGATCACTACTAGAGATTTCACTAGGAGGTGGAGGAGGTTTGGCTTTTGATTTTACCTTCTCACCTTTTGCCATGAGGCACACATGAGATGTGGCATAGAGAGTTGTGCCTCTAGGTGAGGTGGATTCATCATTTGGCCTCCACCGATCACAAGCTTCTTCTTCCTTCAAAATGTTAGTCTCACAAGAACTAGAGGAAGTAGAAGTACCACATGTAAAAATATTGTTCTCACCAACCATTTCATTACCATCCATTAAGTCATGTGTTGGTGAGGAAGTGGATGTGGCATAATCAATTATGCCCTTTGGGAGAATCACTTGAGGCTCATCATGTGTCGGTGAAGTTGAGCACTCCTCAAGTGGTTCCTCCAATGAAAGGTTGCTCTCATCACATTTGGACTTGCCATATCTTTCTTTGAGTGCGGTCCAAATGAGGTGAGCATCATCAAGAGGTTCACCATCTCCAAAAACGACGGCATCTAATACATCTTCACTCAAAGCACTAAACAAAATGTTAGCGGCTTGAGCATTGTATTGTAAGCATTTCACTTCCTCTCTAGATAGATATTTTAAATCATCACTAGGAGGTGAAATGCTCACATTTACAATCTGCTCTACATGAGGACCAATGGCCCTAAAAATATCAAACCACGATAGCAGACCAAGAAGCATAGTTTGAGCCATCGAAAAGTAAAAGTTCTAGAGATACCTCCTCACTTGTCGACATCTTTCTCTCAAGGCGGTTAAGCCCGAAATTGAGAGCCTAGCTCGATACCACTTGTAAGGACCTTGATGTCGCCTAGGAGGCCTAGAGGGGGGTGAATAGGCCTATACCTTAAAATCGACTGTCAAAACTTCTCGCATTTGTCGGTACACAATAGCGGCGCCTTTCACGCGTCAAGTCGCACCGCCGCGTGAACGGACCAACAGACAGAGATAGAGACAGAGAGACACTTCTTCTCGGCCAGGCGGCGCGGCGCCATCGCCGCCGCTAGCGCGGCTTTGCCTCGTCTGCGGCGGCGCTTGCACGCCGGCGGCACCGCCTCGCTGGCGGAACAAACACAAACTGCGGTTTGAAATCTAAGCAACGAAACTTAGATCGAGTGAATATCCCAAGTTCACGCACACAAATATATCACATATATCCAATAGAATGTGCCGGGAACTCCTCAACAAAGTAGATCGGGATGAAACCCTAGCTCACAAGAATAATATGCAAGAATGTAAATAGCACGCGTGAGACAAGGATTTTTTTCCGTGGTTCACCGTCGCCACAAAAGGCCGGGTTACGTCCACGTTGTTGAGGTATCCACGAAAAGGATTGGGATTCGCCACACAAAGCTGTCCCTTCCCTCGTTCTCAAGTCAAGGGAGTGAACCCTTGAGATGAGGGGGTGATTTTCTTGATTTTGCCCAAGGTCGCCACACGAAGAGGCAAGCTCAAGGGCGACGCCTAGCCGATCTAGGAGCAAGCTCCAAGAGGAAAGAACCCTAGGGTTAGGCCAAACGTGAACCAAATGCTCTTTCAAGTTGGGGAAGTAGTAGATCCGGCCTCCACAAGCGGTTTCTTTGCCTTTTCCCTCAAGATTTGATGGTGGAATCGAAATCTTGGCTTGGGGAAAGGAGGAGCAACAATGGAGGAGTGAGAGAGAGCAAGAGGTTCGTTTTTTAAGGCCGCCGCTGTGCGAGGTAGGAGATGAAGTGAGCGGATGACCGTTGTGGGAGGGGTAGGAATGGTATTTATACCCGGTGGGCCCAACGGTCGGATTAAGTCGGCGGCGCTTGCTTCTTTAACACGCGGCACAGCGCCTTGGCGGCTGCTTGCCACTTACGCGGCACCTTTGCCGCGCCGCTGCCAACAACAAAGTGTAAAAAGTGTCTCGGCTGGGTCTGTTTTGGCTATGAGGTGATGTTTTTTTGGCCGATTTGGAGGTTTGAGCATTTAGTTCACATGTAGCCAAAGGTCCTAGGATCCCTCTTAATAGTACGGCATGTCCTAAACTCAAGATTCAAAACATAAATGAAATTAAACCTCCATGAGTCTAGGTTGCCATCCGTTGCACTTGAAGGTTCCATCAACCCGTACATCATCCTCTATCATCTTTGTCTCATCTCTTAGAGCAAATATATCTTGTGCATGTGACTTGAACCATTTCCACAAATATGAGTTCACCTCCATGGCTTCAAGTCACTCACACTAATGATTTGATCCTCAACACAATATGACTCCTCATAGCTTGATTAGTTCCTCGACTAAATGCAAGTACTCTCTTCTTCACCTTAGCCATGGTACCTCGGTCCCAAGCCAACGCTTGCCCTTCACCTTTCGCTTAGTACCTCGAAGCCCTTTCCTTGCTATCTTCACCTTATCAAGATACACTCAAGTCACATCATATCAAGCAACCATTGAATAACTATTTCTTCAATATTATGATCCTTGCTTGATTATCTTCTAGATATGAATGTATATCAATCAAGCTTCGGTTTGACTCATAGAGACATACATGGATCAACATCAATATGGTCAAGCCAATTCACGGTTCCTTGTATCATATCCATTTTGGCTTGACACTCCAAACACTTACTTCAATCTTCTATTCATGGAAAGCAAGCCATTATAGAGACCGATCCAAGATCATCAACTCATGTCTCATTTGTCGTTTGCCAAACATGCTTGCTCTCACATGATGCTATGATATCCCACAACATATAACCCATTTCATTGATTCCATTTGCATTGTTGTCTTTTGCTTGAACTAGATTGTTTCCATAATCTTCCAATACATCAATACATAATTTGGCCTTTGGTTCATCACTATGTGGAATATCATCAAGTTTGCTTTGTTGTTGAACCTTGGATATACTTGTTAATACACAATCCTCAAGTATATGCAATAGACTCGGTTTCCTATTCAACACTTAGCAAACTTATTAGACCTTTAATTATGTTGTCATTCAATTCACCAAAAACCACAAAAGGGCTAGATGCACTTTCAGTTTGTTTTTGAAAAGGAAGAAAAAATCATCTCTAACAGTTCCCTAAAACTGTTTCCAATCTTTTGGAACGTAAATTGTCGGCGTTTTTTAAAAAAGTGCGCGCATCCTACGCGCTCCCTATCGATCCCACGCGGTTCCACATTCTGCTGCCAAGTCCTTGGCGACGGCGGTTGTTGGCGGGGATCCGCCTCCCTTGGCGCGCAAAGGGCCCAAGATGGACACGCCACCACCTCTCGGTCGGCGCGACCTCAGCCGGCCCCGGTGATCTCGACGCCGAAGTGCGTTCTCTCTCTTTTCCCATGAAGAAGAAAAAGAAGGAGCAAGATGCGATTTTGTTTCTCTTGGAGAGTTCCCGATGCTTAAGTGAGAGAGAGAGAGTGTGTTTCTTATCATTGCCCCCATGTCTAGTACGGAAGGGAAATTCGTAAAATACCGATGATTTGGTATTTGGGAATGGAAATAAAGTAAACTATTGAAGATGGAGTATTTTTTTCATTTCTAACACTAAAATGCTAGTTGCCAAAATTCATGTTTTAGAAATAAGTTTTCGGAAACTTGGTTGGAGTACTAGTTGGAGGATGGAGAGGTCAAGTTACAAAATGACTTTGCTCTATGAAGTCAACGATCTAGCTCCCTAGTGGTCCCAAGAAGTATCTCATTGTGCAAAGCGCAAAATGTGTCATATCGAATATGTCGGGCCTTGCATGGAACACTAAATCTAGATGAAAAGAACTAATTAAAGAGGTAGCTTGTAAACCACGAGACAAATCTAATGAGCTTAATTAGGGTATGATTAGACACTAAAGCGCTAAAAAATTCTTCTCGGATGAATTCTATAATTTATTTTGTAATTAGACCTCGTTTAGTAACTCAAATGTGTACGGAATGTATGATGTGATACTTTATAGCATCAACCATGTGGATATTTGGGATCTACAACAAAATTTATTTGTTCGGATCATGCTCGGCCGGGCAATGCTCTTAGATGACACTTAAGATTTATCTCTAGCCATACAACTATGTCTTTTAAGATAGAAAAGAGTTTATGTATAAAAAGAGAATTGAAGGCTCTAGGCATCCATGGCTTACGAAATTGAGCACACACTCGATTAAGGCAAATTGTTAAACACCCATGGCAGCTCGATATGTGCCAAGAACATAAATTGAATGGTTCACTCTTCATTCCAAATTATACAACGTTTGAGTTTTTGTTACACCAAGTTTGATCACTCAACTTAATTAAAAATATAAAAACATTGTTAAATTAAACTCATTCTTCAAAAAATTTATCAATAAAGCAAGCCATCATAAAAGATGTGACATATTGCAAAAAAAAAAAAAAAAAAAAGAATAAAACAAATGGTCAAACTTTGGGTGAAAAATCAAACTTCTCATCATTTAAAATCGGAAAAGCTAAAGGACACTCGAGTGATTTGTTTGGCGCTGTCACTTTCGATTTTTCGGCCGTCTCGATCTTCACAAAGTCGTCATCGGGCTGTTGCTTGGTTTGTTTGTGCGTCATGTGGGACCGTCGGCTGCCGCCTAGTCAATTCAATATTTGGGGTCTCGCGCTCCCTTTTCTATTTTGGAATTCAGAGTCGCGTCAGCCCCTCATTTCGTCTTCTTCTTCCTCGACCGTTCGTGTGGGCGAGAGGCGACCGGCGGACCGGCGGCGATGAGCTAGGTGTACCCTTTTCCTCCGTGTTTTCCTTCATTTCTTCCTTAGATCCGCTCCTATTTGATGTGTGTTGATGCCATCTGTGCTTCGTTTTGCCAGATTTTGCCGTTGTTCGTTGTGGCGTGGCTTGATTTCCCTGGATTTGGAGGAGTCACCGGAGTGGTTTGCTTCACTACAAGCTAGGGTTAGTCGCTTTTCTCCTTTGGATGTCTACCTTCATTGATTTGTTCACCTGCTCGCGAATCCACTGCAACTCTTCGTCTCGGGTTGGAGTTGAATGTTTTTGGCGGCGGCGGCGGATTTGGAGGAGGTGGCTGGGAGCAGTTGCCATGCGATAGGAGAGCGTCGATTTCTAGGTCGTTTTGCGTCTGGGTTTATAGCTTATCGTTCTCCATTCTGATGGATATTGGTGCTGGTGTTGTTTAGCTTTTCTGGATCTAGAACTATCTAGTTTGCAGCTGTTTCTGTTACTGATTGGGGATTTGGTTGGCCTTCTTCTCTTCTCTTCTCATTCAATTAGATCATGTCGAGTTGGGATTCAGGCGTTTCCCTTGTTTATCGGTTCTAATTTTTAACTTGATTGCCTGATTGGTGATTTTCCAGATTCACTTTTGTGTTATGATTCTCAGTTTATTTTCCCTCTGATTCCTGCTATGTTTTTAGGTTTTGACTTACCTCTGATTGTTAGTAATTTGTGCATTGGTATGCTTATATGTTTTTCCCAATTTGTAGATCATTTCTTACGTTCATTCGCACTCGCTTCACGCTTGCTAGTTGGATTGGTCGTTGTTACTTGGTATGTGATTAGCTAGGTTTAAATGTTTTTCATCTTATCGGCCTAATGCGAGGATTATTCGAACCTCGATATAGTGCGTATGGATATTATATTCAGTCCTCTGATGATGTGATCTGTTAGGATATTACATTCAGTCCTCTGATGATGAACCCTTTTCATTTTGTTGTTCCACGTGGAATGATTTGAACAATTGATTCTGTTACCTCTCTGTATGCATAAACCTGTCTTGCTTGTTACCTTAGCATTTTGCAAGTGTTAGTTCTGAACTCTGAATATTTGTTAGCTCTTGCTGTTTACATGGTACTGAATTTACTATATTCTTATTTCGTTGATGTCATCACCCCTGCATCTCAGCATGGATGGGGATCAAACACATCCCGATGGATATTGGATAAACCATGATATGATGGGATGCAAGTGAAATTATTTCTTTAGTTCAAAGACCATGGAAAATTCGGTTAGTATGATGAGACCTGTTTTTTTCTTCTATGAAACAGGAGAAACTGATGCATGTTGATATTGATTATCTTTTAGATATGGTGTACCTTTTATTATCTATTCTAAAATGAAATTGTTAATTTGCTTTGACTGTTGATGGTGATTGGTATGTGATTAGCTAGGTTTCAATGTTTGTCATCTTATATCTATGTGACTTGTGTGGCCTTATTAAAGGATTAATCGAATGATATGTAGTCTGCTTTTTGTATTAAATACATTGAGTCGATACGGTTCCTACTTTGTTATTTTGAATGGTCATTAATGGTGCTAGGTATGTGATTAGCTAGATTTTATTGTTTTCATAGTTTCATTGGGTCATTAATCGGGATTAAACTATTTTGATTAGGTAGGTATGTTAATTGAATGTATGTAAATTATTAGATTGTAGTATATTCATCTCAAGTAGTATGTGTATATTTTTAGACATGTTTATGGCTTAATTTTTTAATGGTTTTGGGCTATGCCGCTCTCTCATTTACCCTCTTGTTTGATTATGTCTTATTAAATAGCATGGATGTACTTATATTTAAATCTGTTATTCTTAGATGGCTCGTACTACAAAGAGGCGTTGTGATGGCCAAGGTTCTTTTGAAGCTGATTTGGAAGATTCCCAAGATTTTGATAGTGAAGATGTTATGTGCTCTCGGTATCTTTGGTGATGATCTGTTTTTCGATAAATCTAGTTCGATGAAGAAATGTCCGAAGTGAGTTTGGGTTTGATTGACATATGTTTTGTGTGATTTATGATTTTATGAAATAGTTTTGTCCTGATTAAATTTATAAATCTAGGATTTGTCTGAAGATTGTGACCTGCAAGCTTTCAACAGGTCTTTGTATGATCAGTGCTTGAAAGATGTAAGGTTTTATGACCTTCTTTCAGTTTGTTGTTTTTAAGGTTTTGTGACTGCTTGTCTAAGTTTTGACATTGATGCTTATTCCAGTATCGTTCGATCAAGGCTTTGAAGCGTAAGTTGACATTGGCTTTGGAAACTCAGGTACCATTTTCTTGGTTTACTATAGTTTTTCGTTACCTATCCTGTTTGTTTAAGATTATAGTTGACTAATTGTTTTCCTTTCTTTCCCTGGTTTAATAGTCTAAGAAGCATAGATCTGCTGTGAATTCATCTGAGGGCTTTACCAGGCAGTCAGTCAGTAGATTTGCTTCAGTCATTGCTCGTTTAACTGATCTTCAGAAGGATCTCATCAGGAGACGTGGTTTTGGGTCGCTTCTGCTGTTTGACAAGTGTTATGTGCCCAAAAAAGTTTTCCAAATGGTTGGCATCTCATGTTGATTGCGGATCGGGAGATCTTATTGTTGGTGGCAAGGTTATTCCATTAACTCCACGAAAGTGTTAGTCTTGTCCTTGGCATCCCTCATGGTGGCTCTGCTTTTCCTGTTAACTATCAAGATGGCAGAAAGAATGTCCTTGCTCTCATTGACAAGCCAGCTTTGCCTCAAGTATCAGTTTTTGAATCAAAGTTGTGTTCTGCTGATCTTAGTGATGACCAAGTTCTGATCTGTTTTTTGGTTGTTGCTTTGCATTGTTTTCTCTGCCCTAATTCTAACATTGTCCCGAGCCCTCGTTATCTTGGTGTCTTTGAAAATATTGAGGATGTCAGGTCTTATGACTGGGCTGGTTTTGTCTTGCGTTGGTTGCTTAAATCAGTGGACAATTTCACTAGAGGTAAAAATGCTGGTCAGAAAAATTCTCGGGACTCTTGGTGGCTGTATGTTTTACCTTCTTTGTAAGTGCTTTGTACTTTTACTTTCATGTTCACTTCCTTTTATTACTTATTGATTGAGTTCAAATGCATTCAGTATTTGTAATTTGTATTGTCAATATTTGCTTAGTTTAGTACTATGGTTTTTACTTTTTTTTTTTGGGGTAGGTTATCTACTTGGATCATGTTGACTTTTCTCATCGTAAAGTTGCTGATTCGTTTCCTCGAATTGGAGTCTGGAAGCAGTCTATGATATCAGATTACTGTGCTCTTGATGTTAAATCTGCATCTTGCTATGGTCTGAGGCCTCTTCTAGATTTTGATAAGACATGCTATGCACAGGTATCTATCTATTTATTGCTTTTTGGTTTGTTATGTTCTATTTCTTTGTAATGCTTTTAAGCATTCCCTTGTTTTTTTTTTTTTTCTCGTTTTGTTTGCGAAGAGCATTGAGATGTAGATAATTCGGATGCAGTTGATTTCTTAGTGAGACTTGAAGCTGCTTGTGGACTAGATGTCCCGATTGTTTGAAAGCCTCTGTAGTTTTTTCGTGATTGAAGAGCATTGTAAAAAATGTGTTGGGTCTATTCCAGTTGACTTGGTGTCCCTTTGCCGCTCTACCACCCGATTTCAAGATTATGTTTAGTAAACTTATGAAGCTTGTCTGTAACTACAAAGAAATGTCCAGTCTTTGGTTCTTCAAGTGTTGAAGGTCTTTTGTGATTATGATCCTCCTTCGTCCCTCGTCCGAGGTGGAGCCTTCATCTGGTAATGCCACTGTTGTCCCTGATGATCCTGTTATTCCGGTAATTTCCCTCATTTTCCTTCTTCTTTTCCTTTACATGAATTATGCATTTAGTGATGGTTATTTCATCCCCTTTTATTTTGGAATTGTTTAGGATCTTTGTTGGTGTAGTTGGCTCTCGGTCTCATGTACATGTTGGTCTTTGGTTTATCTTTAAACGTGAGTGGTTTTCGATGATTAGTTTCCTTTGTTTCATTTCTTTGTTTTTCTTGTCATCTAATATTTTTTACATATAAGGTGCTTCTGGAGGTTCTAAAGTACGATTTAAGGATGGTGATGGTGTTCATAATGTATCTTCACGATCATCTTTGAAACGTGAGTAGTCAAAATAGTTTTATTGTTAGTATTTATAATTATCATTGTTTGTCATGTTCTTTATGCATGATTATCTATTCTGTGTTTACTTTTTTTTTACTGTTTCCCCCCTTGGTGATCTAACTTGTTTGATATATTTTTGTTTTAGGTGATCTTGGGCCAGATTTTTCCCAGTCATACGGTGAATCTCGTAAAAAGAGCTTTTTCTAGTGATGGTGGCCCCGCTCATGTTGATGGTGGTGGTAAACATTCTCGCAAGGCTAGTGTTGGAGTTTCTTCTATTGATGTCATTCCTGTTGACAATGTTGATGGCTCGTTCCACATAATTCTGCTTTGTTGATTTGTTGATGTGAGCTATTCTTATTTTGTTTATACCGCAATCTTGATTTTCATTATTGTTTGCCGAGTTTTCATTTCAATAATATGCAAATTATTTGTCGGGATGATATAGTTATGTACCTTTGTTCCTTTAAGCGAGATCGATGAGTCTCCTAAGATTACTCCCAATTTGTCTAAGAAGCCCATTGGTTCCGTGTTGCGCTCTTCTTTGAAGCACGGATCTTCAAGACGTGATCCGGTTCATGTAATTATTCTTTCTATTTTTTCAATATTAATTTTTTCTCTTTCATTAATATGACTATAAACTATGTTTTCTGTCTCTAGCTGTCTTCTCCTGAAGTTGAAGTTGTTGGTGTTAAACATTCGTCTCGGAAGATGGCCTTGATGGGCAAAAAAATGCACTGTTTGTAATTCTATTCTTGGCAAATCATCATCTTCTTTGTCTAGACCACTTGCATCAGCATTAAGGCTTCCCGGTTTTCCCGGGTTTGACTCCAAATGATCATGTTGGATCATCAAGTAAATCTTTTGTGAATGAGATCGATACTCTTTGGTGGGAAGCCTCCTATGTATGGGCCTAGGAGATTTACCAAGCCAAGTCGTGTGATGTGATGATGAGTATGAGATTAATATGAAAAGGTATTATGTGAAGAAGTCTCGACATCTTGAATTACAAGGCTATATGTGATTTGGCAACATCTCGTAATAGTGGGTATGTCTTGATTTGTTATGTCATTTTGATATTTATCAAGTCTTGTTTCTCTATGTATTCCTATTAATTTCTTTGTTTGATTTAATTATATATTTTGCGGGGAAGATGCAATCTTGTTTTGGGTCCTGTCGGATGCACTTTTTGGTCACTTGGTGAATCCTTGAAACCTCGATAGTTTTGTTAACAATTTTGTGGTTCTTTGTTTATTGCTATAACCCGTCATTGAAGCTTCTGAATTTTCTAAATGTCAATATTTCTTCTCCAATATTCTTTGTATGTTTCTTCCTCCTTCTAGTTATTCACAAATTGCTAATTTTACTTTACATATTATCTTATCATGTTATTTAATTGTAGGATCAACTTTTGGTTCCTCCGTAAAATGCCAATCAAGTCATCTTGTCTAAAGTTTTTGGGAAAACTAATGAGGTCAAGGCCTCTTCACAATTGCAATATGGTATTTCTCTGCTTTTCTTTTTGCAAATCTATTTTCTATTATTTTTTTTATTGTCTTATATATTATTTTTTCGGCATTTGTATTTCCCTTGCTTGCACAAGCACCACTGGTTTGTGTTTGTAGTCGACATGAAGGACCATGCATTTGTTTTTTGGATTCTTTCCATCGCTAACATCGAATACCAAATGGATGTGGTAGCAAAATTGGTATGTCGTCTATTTTTTCGTATTCAATCTAGTATGCTTAATTAGTGTGGTACTTTCCAATCTCTTTTCTTCTCTCATAACTCTTTTAGGTTGCAAACTTTGAATATTGGTGGAATAAGTTTGATTTGATTGATATGGATTTCCATGGTTTTGAGAAGCTTCATCCTTACGTTCCAAAGGCAGACTGTTGATAATTAGTAAGTTCGATTTGCCTTTTATTTTCATCAACCTAGTATAATTGTATTATGGTAAATGTTGACTTCTAAGACATTTCGATGTAATTTTTCCCTGTTTTAATTTTTTTTTGTGCAGCACGGATTCTGGTATCTATGTGATGATGTTCCTTGAGCATTGGAAGAATCCTCGGTCTTCAATTTTTACTCTGTTCAATTCGTCGGACATACCTAATCTGCGTATCAAGATTGCTAATGAGCTAATGTTTCTCGACAAGAACACCGGCCGCAAGGATCTTGTCGGTGCTTTTCGCTCGATGTAAGTTTATATTGAGCTAATTGTATTTTCTACAGTTTTTTCAATCGATGATTTAAGTTTAAATGTTCCCTGTTTGGTTCTTGTTCTATATAATAAAAAAACTTTGCTGGCGGATGTAAGGAGCATCTTCTTTTTGCAAATGTAAGACTTCACGCAATATCTCGAGAAATGAATTACTGATTAAAAATGCTTGTAGAAGCTTGAATCTCTACAACGTCATAGTAGTTTAATCCATTGTTTACTTCATACAATAGAACTCTGTAATCTTGGTATACGCTACAATAGTATCTGTTGATACATTTTAATACTTGGATATAAAAAGGCTTCAATGTCTTGACCTTAATTGCTTTTTTTTGGCATCTTCTCGATTCTCGCCGGCGTTTAAGTACTTGATGTGCCTCTTTTCGCCTCTTCTTGTTCTTCGCGTTGGGACCCGCAAGGGTTTCAATTCTTGTTAGTATCATAATTTTCGACTAGAATTCTTTGTTAGGATTATTTTTTAGACTGTGTGATATAGAGGTATGTGTATTTTATGTACATATTGCCCCGTAAGTAAATAACAAATGATAATTCGATGGAATTGATGTTAACTTCTAGGTGTATAAAAATTACACTTTATGTGTATAAAATTTACACATTTTAATTTAGTGTAAATTATGTGTATAGTAAATGTAAAATTGAATACCGTATCTATTCTTACTTGATGTCTGTTGAGCTTTATTGGCTTTCTTTATTTCTCGCTTTCTTGATCTTCTCCTTTCTTGTTCTACTATATCTTTCCATCTCTTTGGTTTTGGAGGCCTTCCTTTGTTCTCGTATGCTTTAGGGTCTTGCAAGTTGCTTTCAAAGATCTGCGGTGTCTCCATTGTTTGTCCCTACTTGTTCTCGCATTCTCGGATGTGTATTGGTGCTTCATTGAGGCCTTCTATTGTGCTAGGTAATGCTTTACCTTGTGATGACAATATGATCTCTATATTCTTTTCAATTCTTGTGTACTCACGGAATAGATATTCTTTAGCTTCTTCCATCTTTGCCGCTTTTGAGTTCGTTACGCTCCTTTCCTTGACGAGGTATTGAATCTCGGGAGTTCATCCGATCTTCTTTGTAGTTGTACCCTTGTCTTGAGGTTTAGCCTCATGTCATTCTTCCTCCACCTATCAATTATATATTTGTGCGGTATCCGACTTTTACTTTTTCAACTAACACTTTCGGTATGTGGGAGCAAAGGATCCCATCCTTGTTGAACTTGCCGCATATGCGGTATAATCTTCCCCGCCTTTAGTCGGATCTGGACGATACAAAGATATCTGCGTATTCTCGTGTACTTTAGGCACTTGATTTGCTTTCTCCCATACCTCATATTCACCGGGCTGTTCCATTTTTCTCGTAGTTTAGTCTTGTTGTAGCCCCGAGTTGTGTCATGAACTTGTTGAATATGTTCCTATTGTACATGCCCATTGCTTGAAGTTCTATCTTTGTATCCAAATTCCATCTCCTTATGTGTTTTTCGTTTGTTGACATGGTCTTCTCTAGCTTCTCGTTATGTTAATTGTGTCTATCATCCTTTGGTATTCTCTCAAGAAGCTTGTTATGCTATATGTAGGACCTACATCATGTTTGATCCTTGCATTGGTACTTTCGCTCCTTCCAATTGCTCTGTAGAAATGGGAAGAAGAAATCCTTGAAGTACACCGGTACGAATCTCTCTCTCATTTCCCACATCTTGCGAAATAGTTGTTGTTTTCCGGTTTGTATTCGGCTATCATTTTAGCCCATAGGTGCTCAAACTCATCATGTTCTCAATGCTAGCTTGCCTAAGATGTCCTCAAACTCATTCTCGTAGCTTGCTTTCTTTTGCAAATATTTTCAAGTTCTTCTTTGTAGCATTTCTTCTTGATATGAAATATGCAATTCCTATGCTTTGTATGAGGGAATATTTCGCTATTGCTTTGCCTTCATGGCTTTGTCCTGTCTCGTTATGATTGTTTGTGGATGTTTGCCTCCCATTGATTCTAAGAATGCTTCAAACACCCACTTGTAGGTCTCGTGGTTTCGTCGGATAGGAATGCACATGCAAACATACTGTGTATGTCCATGTCCCTGTGACTCCTACAAATGGTGTGAGTGGTAGGTTGTACTTGTTGGTCATGTATGTTGCATCAAAGTCGACCACAGTCACCATAGTGGGCATAGTATTTCATAGAGTCCGAATGTCTCGAACATGTTTTTGACTTTTAGGTCTTCATCCACATCAAATTTGTAAAAGAAGCTTGGGTCTTTGTTTTTCATATCGTGAAGTAGGCTAGTGCTTGTTTCATATCGGACCACTGTTACCACTCTTTTTAGCTTTGTTTCAAATTCTCGCACATCCTTTTTCCCGTAAGGTAGTCTTCGTAACTCCTCCCCTCAAATACGACGGTATTGATACCATCTGTCTTGTGCGTATGTTGTTATCATTCGGTGTTCGATTAGGCATTTCTCCATTTCGACATGTACCTCACCCACCGAAAAATATGGTCTCGTGCTTTCGCCGTAGTGGATGATTGTGATCTAGGTCTAACCTTAGCACTATCCACCCGCCTTGTTCCTCCTTCACCACCATTACACATGGGCGGTCTGTCTTCACATGGACCAAGGTTTTCCTAGGTTTCTTCTTTTTCTTGGTCTTTGGTTCAATTTGTATTTGAGCTTGCTCTTGCTCCCGTCCACCTTTCAATACAACCTCCTTTTGGTTTGCCATAGCGGTGGCATTTCATTTCTACTTTGAAGATCTCTCTCTCTTCCTTTTTCTTCGCTTGTTGTCCCTCTCGTATGTGCATTTATCACTTTAAATCCAGCTAGGTATGCATAGTTGTCGAAGAATGCCTTTGCTTGATGCTGTTGTTGAATTGCATATCCATTTGTGGTGTGTAGATGCTTTCTATTGGTGCATTGTTTCCTAGGCTAGCTGCAGCTTTTCTCGAATTGATAAATGCCTCAATCTCTTCCTCTGTTAGGAACTGTTTCGGATCATCTTCATTTGTTCCCCGATTTGAGGTCCGTGGTTGTGAATGATGTTGCATATGAGGTTGAGTGGTCCTTACGCCTCGATGGTTGATCCGGATCTCTTCCTTTATTTCTTTTGACCATGTGTGTATGAACCCGCATGTAGTTATAATATTATTATATGTATAAAGTATGTCAATGGTAGCTGTAATGTTACTTTCTTACCTTATCTAAGTTCATATTTTCAAATAAGGATGTTCTCCGGATGCTTTTCTCTGTTGATGCCTCATCTTGGTTGTCTTCGAGGTGTACGTCCCGCATGAAAAAAGATAAGTACATCTCGTAGAATATTTGTTCATCATTAATCAATTCATTTTTAGTTTAAATTTGTCTAACCTGTTTGTTTGTTTCATTGTCATCGTAGTCCCAGTTGATGAAGTCATTTGAGCTTGCAAAATCAAGTTGATTGACTTCTTTGTCATTGGATAAGGACCATGTAAGTTATGTATCTATTATTTAAATTAAATCCATCTTTCAAGGTTCCTTTTTTACCTCATGTTCATCTCGTGAGTGTAATCTTGCTTGATGATGGTTTGTCCTGGCCTCCTTTGTTCAAGTCCCGTATGTCAAGTTTCTGTACAATTCAAACTTGAGCTTTTTTAACATAATTTTTGAAACATAAATAAATTTGCATAGTCTATTTTCATCTGTACCTCTGAGTCGATGTTTCCAAATATCATTGTCGTATATGGCCCCATGGGTGCAAAAGCATGTCCATGTTGTAGAAAATTTAGTTACTTCCTTCTTACAGTTTCCTTTTATATTTTTTACTATTGAATTCAAGGCGTAAATTATGTTGAGGTACTATGTAAATTTCATGTATGCAGTCTAGGGTTCTATTACACGGTAGCTTGGTTGGGTTGTTGTAGCCCTGCATTGTTGTACATAGCCCTATGGTTTCTGTGTATCAAAGCGTAGTTCAAATTTTAGTTAGTTCAATTTGAATAGAAGGTGTAAACTATCTATAATTGCACTATAAATTTGATGGATCTTTGAGCACTTTTCTATTACCTGGTAGTTTGTTGCCATGTAGTTGTCTTCCCTGGCATTTTTTCTAATTTGTTCCAACATTAATCTGTGCAGCTTCCTTGCCAAAAATTTTCTGAGCTCATCATGTTGTCATTATAGTCTTGTAACAGCATTGGCTCCTTGCCTGTGGCTGTGCTTATCTTGCTTGCCCCTATCACTCCCTGTCATCAAATTAGAAATTGTTGTCAAAGCAAAACATGTACTAGATTTCATGATCATGGATGTCTTTGTTCAAAATTTTTCTCCCTTCTTTGTTGAATCCTCTACAAATTATGAACCTAATGAAGTAGAACATGCCCCTATGATTCCCTGATTACATATTCAAAGTTAACATGATCTAAATGGGTTAACATGCAGGAGTGTATTATTCTGAGATGATTGTTGATCTTGATCATGATCCCATATTTATGGTCTACTAATCTATGGGCCCTTAATCTTCAGAGCTTCAACACAGATAAGTAATTGTACTTACTTGGCTTCCTTGGTGTTTTGCTGAATTCTTAATGCTTGGATCGTCCTCTTCCTCCATCTTTTTGCCCTTTTCTTCTGCTTTCCCTTTCCTTTGTTGCTGTTCCAATCTCAGAACCCTAAAGAGTGGTTTGGCAGCCGTCGGGGTTGGTGTTGCAGTAGGGGGTTGGTGCGGATCCAGGCTGTTGCTGGGGATCCAGGGTATTTTTTATCTTTCCTTTTTTGCCCCTGTCTTTAGCCTAGATGGGCTTTGATTGTTCTTCTTTTTCAATGGGGCCTTTTTTTAATATTGGAGCCTTCCCTGCACCCCCTCGGCCCATTTGCATTTCGACCTTTCCTCTGTTCATATCTGCAGAGGCATGAGTTACATTGTGTTCTTGGGCCTACCTTTTAAATGGGCCTTTTTCTCATTCTTTAATCTGTTGTTCGAGTGGGCCATGAGCTTAAAGACGGTTCATATGCCCGATATGTTTGGGCCCCGCAGCTTATATTTGCTCGTGTCTCTTCGCCTCTCCATGCAAAGTGTCCCTCGACTCCTCTCTCCACCCATTCGTCTCTATTTATACTTTGTGTTCCGTCTCTTCCCGTCCATCTCCCATCTATTCTCGTTTGTGCAACAAGGTCTCGTCCATCTCCCATCCGATCTTGGTGAGATTCTTTTTGGGTTCCAATTCTTTCTCTCTCGGTTTCAATTCTCGGTTCCTATTTCACTGGCCCATTTCTATCTATATGTTCTTTCTTCACGAACTCTCCCTTTCTTTGGATGTCCCCATTCAAATTCCCACCGATCGATTTTTTTGTATGAATTAGATTGGTGCCCCCATTTTCAAGCGTATGGTAAATCCCCAATAAATCGAGTGAAGGTTTATATTTTCTCCCTTTTTTGCATTTGTCCTGTGAAGATCTCTGTTTTCATTTGTTGTATGAGCTTCATCATGGTTTGATTTGAATATATGTTGGTTATTTTCTATAGATCTACTATGTTTGCTAATTTTTTTTTATACACTCACTTTGTACTAATAATTTCCATTTCCTCGTTATATTTCCACGATAGTATAAGATCTCGCTATATTTCCTCGATAGTTTCCACTTCCTCTGTGATAATCGGTTATTTTTGACTAGTTGTATGAGAATGATCGTATGAACGTTCGGTTTATATTAGGGTATTTGGATATTTTCATAGAAATAGATCTACTTAATGTGAAATAACTGTTCAATCTGAATAATATGCTTATTTAACAAGTATTCTTGTTGGATGGCACAAGGTATTTTATCTTTGCATTGTTTTGCGTGGTGCTAACTTCGATACTATTCTCGGTCAATGGATGATGGATGTTTGGGTAGTTTCAATACATGTATTGTCAATACAAACACCACCTGTTTTGGTATTGGTGACCTTGTGCCCTTGCTCTTTTTTGTGTTCTTTGTGTAGGATGTGCTGACCTTCTTGACTTACGAGGGGTTTGGTGGCATACACTGAAGTTTGTATTTATTTATCTGCTTAATTTGATTAATATTTGTTTCTGCATTGTTTTTGATTTTGTAGTCTTGATGGCTGCCTTCGGGGATCGTTCGAATATAAGCTTTATAACTTGCCAGTTTCTAGCTATGTTGTCCAGTTTCTTGACCTTGAAGTTGGTGAACGTAAGCGTCTAATAGCAATTCAAAGGATTCCTCGTTGGAAATCTAATGATCCAGTTTTGTTTGCTGCTCGTGCTGTGAAGATTTATGCTCGGCTTGCTGGTATCACCAATTACAAGTTCTGTTTTGATGAAGTTGATCAGACGGTGTATTGTCTTACTCACAAAGATGGTTATCCTGATTTATATTGTGGTTATGAAGCTTTTGTTGGTGTGGAGTCTGTAACTTTTTATTCAGTGAAGAGTCTTGTCATCAGGAAGCTTTCTTCTTTGTCTTTCACTAATATTATGGTTAGGATTAAGGTAATAATCTTCATTCTTATTTATTGTACCTTATTTGCTTTTTGTATGTAAGGATTAAATTGTCTTTATATGTGTTTTTTAGCTTAATAATAGTCCATTTCTAATTTCTGTAGGGTAATCGTTCTGTTTCTACCCTTGAAAATGAAGTTGTATCTATGCTTCTTATGGAGAACTTGGGATTAGTCTCTGGTGAACAATCAAGGCTTATTGCTGCAAGGGGTCCGACTTACGGGAATTTAGTTAAGCTAGTTGCCCGGGGTTGTCAAGCGTAATCGAGGGCCCCGTTTTTTTCGCGGTACAAGTTTCGTTTGAATTCAAAGCAAACAATACGGTTTACATTCTTGTTAGTGATGTCAAGATGCCGAGTATATGGCTGGTCGTTCTTTCAAGGTGGATGGTCAAGATTTATCTTTTTATCGTGTGCTTAACATTGAACAGGGATCCTTTGATGCTGATCCTTTTCAGTCAGCTTATTGCTTGATGATCTATCCTCGTGCTGATTGATCAGGTCTGTGTAGTTTATTGCTTCTGATTTTATAACTTTTGTTATAAGTAGTTAGCTGTTAGTTTGTGAATCACCTTATTCATTTATTTCTATGAATCGGGGATTCGAATGATGGTTGAAACCCTTTGGAATGGAGCTTTTGTTGGAGCAGTTATCAAGTAGTTTTGTTTTTTATTACCAGTTATGTTTGGCTATGTATTGTTGGTTAAATATTGCTTGAACCTTTTAATTTAAAAAAACTTTGGTAATTGTGTTAGAACATCTGGTATGCCTATCTTGGTTGTTATGTTTATATTTTGTTTTATATGAATTTTTCCTGTCTTTATTTGTTTTTTTTTTTAAAAGTTTTTAAACCCGCCTATGATTGTGCACTTTTATGTTTCCTTTGTGCACATCATAGCAGGTCCAAAGCCCCTGGTAAAGGGTGATGGAAAACTTATGTAATTTTTCAGAACTTTTTATCAAGTATTAAAGGAGTTCAATGGTCCTATCACTTGGTTAGTTTTGTAGGCTCTTTTTCTTGTCCACATCACCGGTGATCGATTTTTTATGTATATCCATCCGAACCGACATATTCTTGTTTTTGAGGTTACTTGGTGGTCTCATTGGTGTTTTACTCGATTTTGTCACATTCAGGTGTGTTGTATGATTTGGTAGGCTTGATTAGCAATTGGCGTTTGAGATTTTTATGCGCATTTCAACAAGATTGCATGCTTTTATCATCATAGTGCTCACGAAGCTTATCTTTCATTTTAATGCAGGTTGCAGATTCTTATTTTGCCTTGTCCCTTACTCAACATCGGCCTGCAGACCAGTAAGTTCTTCTCTTCTAGTTTTTACCCTTTGTCTATTCCATTTTAGAATATTACAGTCTATGGATTCATATTTTACATGTATTATTCAATTGTAAATGTACTGTGAAATTGATGTAAATTCTAAAACCCTGTTTTAATCTTTTTCTTTTTTTCCTTCTCATGTTGATGGATTGAGAATTGGATCATGGTTTCTAGCTACTGAGGTATGCACCTGTTGGTCTTCTCTTATGGGAGATTACTGTGGTTGTTGTAATCATCTAAAATGTTGAGTTTCTGATTCCTTCTCTCTCATTTTTATTCCATTGTTGTACTATGATCTAATCTCCAAATAAATTAATGTGAGTAATGTTTGAAAGTTTTATGTTAAGCCTTTTTTTTACTGCTCCATGTGGTGCAATTTCTTTGTCATTTTGCAGTCCAGTCTCAATGTCATCTGTGCTTCATGTATCAATCCAAATGAATTTCTTCTCCTCTTCTTTTTCTCTACATGGCCCCAGCATTCTTTTTGGTGTTGCCATGCTATCTTGTTGTGTTTAGTATTATCTATGCTCCCTCAGTGTACAATATTTTTTTCTTAATTTAGACAGAAACCTGTTCTACACAAATTCTGGTATCTTGTTGTATAGGAATTATGGAGATAGGTGAGCCAATTAGTTTGATATTGCTAGATGACTTTTCTGTGCACTTGTTTGCTTTTCCTTTGCCCTTTCTAGATGCAAATGATGTTAGGGTCAGGGTTATGTATGTGATGAATACGCAACTTGCGTGCAGTAATTTTTCACTTTCTTTTGTTTGAATTCAATAGGTGAGCAATGCATCTTGTTAGAAGTTCTGTTAATTTAGGAATGCTTGAGATCATTATTTTTTTTGCTAGTATTACTGGTAGATGATCTTGACAGTGAATTGCTTTTGTTTTTATGTTTTCAGGGTGCTTAATGCCATTCTAGGGACTATTCAATATTAGGGTTCTATTATTACAGTATGTTTGTATATTATTTACACAATTTTTATTACTGTAAATTCTTTGTTGTAATGATGTAATATAGATTTTCATTAGTTTGTATGTATTTATTTATTTATTTATTTATTTATTCAATTGTGACTAATTTTCAAATTTGACTTCCATAGAACAAATCTGTCAAATCTTTCAAATCTGTATGTATGCTTATATTTCTTTATTTAATTAAATTTGTATTCTGAATAATTTTCAAATTTGACTTCCATAGAACAAATCTGTCAAATCTTTCAAATCTGTATGTATGCTTGTATTTCTTTATTTAATTAAATTTGTATTCTGAATAATTTTCAAATTTGACTTCCATAGAACAAATCTGTCAAATCTTTCAAATCTGTATGTATGCTTGTATTTTTTTATTTAATTACATTTGGATTGTGTATAATCTTCTAATTTGACTTCCATAGAACAAATCTGTCAAATCTTCCCATTTTTCTGATTTCTGGAATCTGTTTATTCTTTATATATATCTGGTTTCAAAACTCGAGTGAAATATGTCACTCGGTTGACAGGAGACTAGAAATCAAGTGAAACTTAGTTTCCTGTCACTCGGGTGACAGGATCGGAGGTTTCACTCGGGTTACAGATAGACAGACTCTTTAAAATGGAGTTAGTACATTGCACTTCTGAAATCAAATAAATAATTGAAGAACTTTTTCGAGAATCATATTTCTTAGCGCACGAAAAAAATTCTTGCTCACAAAGTGGATTATACTAACAGCAATGTGGGGGTGACTCGATTAACACGTGGTACAGCATTGGGAACAATCGGACTGTCAGCACGATTAGGCCCATCATCAGTCATCACTTGGCGTCGCCATTCAACGGATGGCCCAAATGTCACACGGGGCAGCTATGCTTCCTCTCCTCCTCGCCGCCGTGCTGTCCGTCACCGCCGCGGCATCGGCGGCCTCTTCCCGTTCCAACCCCCACCCGCTGGACCCCTCACCCCCGAGGAGATTACGGCGGTCCGCGCTGCGGTGCTTGCATACCCGCTCGTCCCCGCCCGCCCGCTCACCTTCCACTACGTCGGCCTCGACGAGCCCGACAAGCCCGACGTCCTCTCCTACGCCTACGGCGGCGGCGGCGGTTCGTCCTCCCCCGCCCACTCCTGCCGCGGCGCGCGCTCGTAATCGCCCGCGCGGGCGGGCAGTCCCACGAGCTCCGGGTCAGCATCGTCGCCAGCAGCAACGGCACCTCCTCCGGCACCGTCCTCTCCCACGCCGTCCACCGCGGCGCGGGCTTCCCGACCCTCACGCTCGAGGAGCAGTTCGCGGCGGTGGCGCTGCCGCCCGCGTACCCGCCGTTCGTCGACTCCGTGCGGCGCCGCGGGGTGGACATGGACGACGTGCTCTGCGCGGTGTTCCCGTCGGCTGGTTCGGCGGCGGGACGGCGAAGCGGGTGGCGAAGATGCTGTGCTTCGTGGCCGGCCCCACGGCCAACTTCTACGCGCGGCCCATCGAGGGCGTCACCATGGTGGTGGACCTCGACGCCATGGCCATCGTCGGGTACAGAGACCGGGTGACGTACCCCGTGCCCAAGGCCGAGGGCACGGACTACCGGGCGGGCAAGACCGGACCGCCGCTCCCCGGGCTGCAGCCGACGCCGGGCGTCGCCGTGCAACCGGAGGGCAGGGGCTTCCACATTGACGGCCACGTCGTCAGGTAATTCAAGCGAAGAAAAAAAAAATTGGTCAGTACCAATTCTTGTCATCGATCACTGATAAATCATTTAATCTCCATTATACGTATGTCTGGATCACTTTCATCACCCCACGATCGCGATTTGCTTAGATGCTTATTCATTTTGGCTTCGTCGTTTCTGAAGAATTTGGCACTTGATTGACAGACTTAACTAAAACATCACAGGCCTCAAGCTCTGCACTCTGCTGATAGTGTAGCAAAGCCGTTGTTAGCTCTGTTTATTTGCAGTGTGAAAATGCCCTGCTTTGCTTTGTGCATTTGAAGTTTCAAGCAGATTGAGGGCTGCACATGCAGTTGCAATTGCACCAGTAATTGGTCCAACTTTGCAACTTGCTTATACTGTGACATTTTTCACAGAAGAATCCAATTCACACCACGTGGGCTGGTCTCATATCTTTTGCAACTGAAAATTTGGCGGTGCATTTCGAACTTCGAACGCTGCCTGTGCCTGATAATAGACTGATTCGCACCGCACGATGCAGCACCGAATTTCAAAAGAGCCCTAGGTGTTTGGTAGTGGTGTTTGGATTGCATGACGTCCACGTTGGTGATGACTAGGACCACTACATTATACCGTACGCTCGAATGCGACAGAAAAAAAAACCCGGCAATATTAATTTTGACGGGCTTGAGAGTACCGGTCTCCATCAGTGTCCTTATCTTATTCCAACTACTATTTTTATATAGAATTAAATAAATCATTATCAAGATCATTGTGATGTAGTAATTGACTGCGTTTAAAATGTCGTGATACGTCGAAGTGCTGCTCTGTCTCGAAAAACATGCAATTCTAGCGGAGATTACAATTTAGTATCTCACAAGTTTGTTAATTATAGAAAAAATATAGATAAAAAATAATAATACTTATGATATCAAAAAAATATCATTAGATTTATTATAAAATGTATTTTTAATAAATCAAATTGAAATCATAAACGTAAATAGTATCCACTATAAATTTGGTCAAATGTAAACTACTTTTGTTGGCACTCAACACGTAGCTGCATGTTTTCTTAACAGAGGTAAGAGAATCGTGTAAAGTATTGAGGTATTATTTATTATGTTTGCTTTTGTTTGAAAAAACATGAAAAAGGAAAAGGATTATGGTGATCTTTCGGAGGAGTTTCAAAAGGTTTTAAAATTAATAGCCAGGAAAATTGGCGTTGGGCCAATTCTTCTGCCACTACAGGTGGGCCAACTGGGAGTTCCACGTGGGCTTCGACATGCGCGCGGGCACGGTCATCTCGCTGGCCTCGGTCCACGACGCCGACGCCGGCACACGGCGGCGGGTGCTGTACCGCGGCTTCGTCTCGGAGGTCTTCGTGCCGTACATGGACCCGGTCGAGGAGTGGTACTACCGCACGTTCCTGGACGCCGGCGAGTACGGCCTGGGCCTCTGGGCGTTCCCGCTCCAGCCGGGCGCCGACTGCCCCGCCAACGCCGCCTACTTCGACGGCGCCTACGCCGGGCAGGACGGCAAGCCCGTCGCCGGCGAGAACAGGATCTGTGTGTTCGAGCGGTACGCCGGCGACGTCGCGTGGCGCCACACCGAGGCAGGGTTCCCGGACCGATTGGTGAGCGAGCTCAGCAGGCAGCAGCCATCGACTCTGCATCGCGAAATGTCACGTTGTTTTGACGGCGAGATTGTTCCCGGTGAATGCAGATCACGGAGGTCCGGCCTGACGTGACCTTGGTGGTGAGGATGGTGGTGTCGCCAGGGAACTACGACTACATTCTGGACTGGGAGTTCAAGACCAGCGGCTCCATCAAATTCGCGGTAACGTATCTGAATTCTGGAGCAAATGTAACGTTTCTGATGAATGAGATTAAGTTGTACGATGCGTCCTTGGCGTAGGTATCTCTCACCGGACTCCTGGAGGTGAAAGGGACGTCTTACACGCACGCCGACGAGATCACGGCGGACCCGCACGGCACGCTGGTCTCCGAGAACACGCTCGCCATCTACCACGACCACTACGTCACGTACCACCTGGACCTGGACATCGACGGCACCAACAACTCGTTCGTCAAGAACATCATCACCGCCAGGCGCAACACGAGGGACCCGGCCACGGGCGGCGCGGACACGCCGCGGCGGAGCTACTGGACGGTGCGGCGCGAGGTGGCGGAGACGGAGTCCGACGGGCAGGCGGACGTGAACGCCGGGCCGGTCCGACGGGCAGGCGGACGTGAACGCCGGGCCGGCCGACCTGCTGTTCGTGAACCCGAGCAAGAAGACCCGGATGGGGCACGAGGTCGGGTACCGCCTCATTCCGTCGGGGGCGACGGCGGCGTCCGTGCTGGCCGACGACGACTACCCGCAGCGGCGGGCGAGCTACACCAAGAAGCAGGTGTGGGTGACGCCGTACAGCAAGGCCGAGAAGTGGGCGTCCGGACTGTACGCCGACCAGAGCACCGGGGCCGACAGCCTGACGGCGTGGAGCAGGAGGAACAGAGGGATCAGGGACGAGGACATCGTGCTGTGGTACACGCTGGGCCTGCACCACATACCTTACCAGGAGGACTTCCCGGTGATGCCCACGCTCAGCGGCGGCTTCGAGCTCCGGCCGTCCAATTTCTTCGAGAGGAACCCGATTCTCAGGGTCAGACCTCCCAGCCCGCGCGCCGCCTCCGCCAACTGCTCGTGCGATGCCAGCTGGTGACGTGTGCCCGTGCTATGCAACCCTGTATCAGAAAATTGATGAATTGGTTCAGAACTTGATTTTTTTAGAACAAGGAGAGAGCTCTATAATTCTTGATATAATAATCAGATATTACAATTAATCCAATATAATCAAAATAAATATACCTCCAAAATGTATAGAAATATCAATACAATTCTCGATGAGGGTTACCATGTGAAAAACCGAGAGAAATCTGTCATAATCATCAACAATAGACCAATCCTTGACACGACGAGGACGACTAACTACTTGCCAATATTTAGTAGGTATTATAATTAATCTTTTAAAATATCATTCAATCAGCCGAAATCAAGAACAGCCTCATTTATTCATACAATCCTCGACGAGAGCTGCCACGTGAAAGTCAAGCAGAGTCTCTCTAACAACCATCAACAAACAGACCAATTCTCAACTACTGCAACTATGTACTAGCCGATTTTGATCAGTAGGATTACTTATTTTTACTGGTCACTAAAAGAAGTCACAATTCGATACCTAACCGTATCCACACATGAATAATATGGAAATAAAGTTACAAACAAATTTGCTAGTAATAATAAAGAAGTTTCTCCTCGTTGCTTAATTTAATCTCGTCGAGGATGCTGATGGTGGTGGTTCCTGCAGCATTTGCTATTGACCCTCGGTAGAGCATGGTTTTTGGGTGTTGAAGGACGACAATGATGCCATGGAGATGAAGGTGGTGATGCTGGGGATGCCTAGGGAGCAGGTGAAGCTTTCAGCGTACCAGAACGCTCTGCTGGTTAAGTGGAAGGACTTCAAGGGATCGGATGGCGACGACGACGAGGACTCGTTGTGGTATAGCTGCCGCATCAATCTCTCTCCGGCCGCCTTCAAACTGGAGCAGACCAAGGCAGAGTTGAAGGATGGGCTCCTCACGGTCACTGTGCCCAAGATAAAGGGCGATGTCGTTGGGGAGTGCACTGATATTAAGATCGACTAGGAAAGGTCAGTGAGATGTGCGCTGAGGTCGCAGTTCAGTATCAATGATTTTGGGTTAACAAGGCCAGCATAGCAGCAAAATCATGAGATATATATGTTTTAGTAATCTCCTTGATTTAGAAGTCCTTGCACTGGTAATTTCAGCTTTTTTATGCACTTGACATGCTAGGCCTTGGCCCCTCATCTGTAGAGACCACAACACCATCTCCTGGCCCCTCATCTGTGGAGACCACAACACCATCTCCTGGCCCCTCATCTCTAGACACCGCAACACCAGCTGCTGGTTCATCATATGTAGAGACCACAACACTAGCTCCTTGTCCCACATCTGTGGAGACCGTTCCCGGTCCAGCACAAGAAACACATATACAAAATATGAGAAATTGATGCTAGCAGTTTACATTGGGCCTACACAAATCCCTGAAGGGCCATGAAGTTTCCTTTGTGGCTAACAAAACAGAGACGATTTACTATCTAGTTGATGGTCACAGATGCCACAACATCATTAAGATGAACTCAAACTAGTCCAGATCTAGGAAAGTATCCAATTTGTATTTTCTACAATGTTATTACATCGTGACATTAGCATACATGAGATGATTGAGGAACATATATCATTAAAGATTGGCATGAGGCTAATATATGGAAAGTGCTGAATTGCTTATCTTGGCAACTCCTAGCCTGCCATCCTCTGTAGCAATTAGCACAGCGTCCAAGACTTGTTGGACTCCACATTGTCGGTTAATCATACACATTTGATGTGTCAGCAAGTCGTACTTGATGATTATTTCTCCTAATAAATCGCTGCCTCCTATCATGAAGTAGAAGGAAGGTATTCCCAATGAGCACCCTCCCGATCTTAATATACACGCAATCCACAGAAACAAAGATGCGATCACTCCAGCTACCAGCCTCGGATGAGTAGAAACAGGAGAATGTCCGCACTCCAGATTTGCCCACGACGACAACCTTGAAGTGGCAGTCGAGATGGCTGCAGCCGTCGCCCACAGCGCAGACCACGGCCGCGTCAAAGTGAGATATGGGCGACCCTGGGCCTGGAGTCGACAGCAGCACGGGCAGTTCCCACTCCGTGTTCGTGATGGGATGCCACACGAAGAGGTAGAGATCGGGCAACTCCCTGTCCCGTCGGGTGGAACAGAGTAGGACGTGGCCATGGCTTGAGTGGATGGCTTCCACATCGCGGCGGTGAGCTTGGCGCGGGCGAAATGACGACGACATAGAGACGAAGCGGGTGGAATCGGCGGGGCTGAGCATGTAGCCCAGCAATGGTGGCGAGCGGTGGAACTCACGGTACCTACGGCGGAAGATGGCGCCGGTGACGACGCGGTGCCATTGCTTGCTGACGAGGGCGGCGCGGGCGAGGTCCGCGGGGTCCTCCGGTGGGAGTCGGAGGAGGAATTGTTCGATGAGCTCGTCAATCAGAACCGACGGATCCAGAGGCGGCGGCGGCGCGGCCGCCATTGTCGTCGGCGGCTTGGGTTTGGCGGCCTTGGCTGGTGTTGGGCAATGGGGAATGGATGAGTTGCGATTACAGGAGTGGACGCATTGCAATTTGGGCCTTGGTTGAGGTGGGATGAAACTCAAATGCCGCAAAATGAGACAGCCAGGCCGTGCTCTTGTGCAGCTCTGTCAAGGGGGGGCACTCATGCAGTATTTAGTCAGCTATTGCTGAACCCAAATTTTTTTTTATTTCCCTATAATCGTCTGCTTGGAAATTCAGATTTTGGATAAATTTGGAGACTGTTGAATCACCCGGGTGGTGGAGAAGCAATTCATTCAAACTGATGACTGTCATGACATGCAAATCTGCAACTTTCCTCTGCTTTGTGCGTTTGTCAAAAGCACTATGATGACACAACGAATGTTTTTCCTTGAAATTTTCAGAGCTGACATCTGAAAACCCAAGAGTAAGCACATGTTCCAACTCTCTCCGAAAACCTCAATCCTCCATCCTTGTGCGGTCAGGTATGGTTCCTTCCACCAAAGAATTTTCAAATAATACTCTAGGAATCAGCTTTTCAATGAACTAGATATTAACCAATAAGAATTAAGAGATAGTTTTGCTTTATAAGAATATAAGATTTCATCTAATAACAAACAAAACGGAAGAGCTAGAGGAGCAAACATGCCTTGGTGTGGTATGCAGGATCATCATGAGTAATTATCAAAGAGGAAGATATTACATGGCCTAGAGTAGAGAGAGCTAGCAAACATGCATACGCTGGGCGCCAATGCTGATGTCGTCGACGGCGTTGACTCACGACCACACACATTTTGATATGTTTTTTTTTTAGAATTACAGCCGGTCCAAGCCCACACATGTCGTTTGCTATGGCTACCCAAAGGAGTGCCCGGGATGGTATAATGGGCCTACATGGGCCGGCGCCGGGCTCCCGAACCCTAACAACAACCCCGTTATTATTACTGTACGAATCATGAAGCATTTCCGTATAACACGGGGGCAGAGGGCACACGGGGGCGTCACCATCTCCTCCGGGAGAAGCGGATCTTGCGTCGCTCCCGTGTCATGTCCGCCGGTAGGGAGACCTGTCACAGTGCACCTGCACCTCGTCCCGGCAGCATGCTGCCTGCGTCCGCGTCTTTTCTGCTGCCCACATTCCCCAACGCCACCCGCGGCCCGTACCGCGCGTACCGGTGCTGGTCGTCGCCCTCCCCTCCCCTCCTCGTCCTCGTCCTCCCAGCTTGGGGATATATAATTTTTACCATCATAGCGGATGGCAACTCTCCGTTTACCACTCTGGCGGTTGGCAATACATTTTTAACACCACTACCGGTCATTCGATACATATTTCACTTTGAACGACGTGGCATGCCAAATCACTTGTCCACGCTGGATCCCGGATGCGACTCGACCAAAATGCCCCTGCCTTGCCCTCTCCTGACTCCTTCCATCCACTGACATGTGGGTCCCCTTCGTCGGTTTCATCTTCTTCCTCTAGTAGGTAGGGATGGGGCACGGCCTCACCGGTGGCGCCGGTGGCCAGGGGCGACGGCGGACCAGTGGGTGGACACGGCCTCGCCGGAGGCTGCCCAGCCGCGGGCGCCGGTGGTCAGGGCGACGGTGGTCAGCCGCGGGCGCCGGAAGCTAGCCCTCACGCCGCACCCCGTGATTCAGCGTCGAATCGAATCGAATCGGGAATCGTATCTTCCACCCTCCCGTTCGCATGCCTCGAGCAAGCCGGAGTAGCCGGCACCGTCCGCTGTTGTCCAAATTGTTTTTCCTTTCCATCCACGCATGAGGAGTTGACAAAAAAATGTGTGCCTGACGCGAAGTGGCCAGGCCCAGGCGTCCATCATCCAATCCATGGCCACGAGACCCCGTTCTCCCGTCCCGTAGCATACGCATCATGCGTGAGGCCATGGTCCCCAAGGAGGCAAGAATTTTTTCATCTCGGTCGCGCCGGGCAGGTCTCGTTCTCGGCTTCTCCTGTGCTTCGATCCGCGGGAGCACCTCGTACAAGCTGGTGCATGACAGTGGGGGCAGAACCAAGCCGCGACGGAGCTGCTGCACGCGTCCGTGCCGGCCAGGCCGCGGCGGAGCTGCTGCTCGCGCGCGCAGGCGAGGTCGTGGTGGAGCTGCTGCTCGGCACGGACGCGGAGCGCTGCTGCCCTTCCCGTCCGGCACTGCCGCCTCGCCCGCGGCACCGCCAGATCTCGCGAGCTGCAGAGGAAGGAGAGGGGGAGGGGCGAGGGACGAGGGGCCGGAGCAGGGTGGCCAGCGTGGAGCGCCGCCGTAGCCAGACATGGCGAGTTCGAGCCTTGCTACCGGGCGTTAGGAAGAAGAAAGACAGGGGCAGGCAAGGTCATTTTACCTACACGGGCGCCTTCGATCCAATGTGGAGTGCTCACCTGGCTTGCCACGTAGACGAAGGTGGTAAAAATGTATGGAATGGGTGAGAACGACGCTAAAAAAAATATATTCAAGAACCGGTAGAGTGAGATTTGGAGAGTTGTCATGCGTTATAATGGTAAAAAGTTATATATCCCCCCAGCTTGTCCTCTTCTTTCCACCACCTTGCTTTTGATCCCTCCAACGCCGCTGCTACGTGACTGCTAAACCATTGTTTACTGCTGCTGAGGGAAGGGTAGGGAGCACTCTCTTGTGGAGAAGGTGAGTGAGTAGAGTATGAGTTCCTTTTAGTCGGGGTCAGGTGTAAAACGCAAGCGAAACGGCCGCACGCCCATTGGATTGGCCTCTGTCCGCCTCTTCATCCCCTTCCCTTGTGCTTATTCCTTGGCGTGTGTACTATCATTCTTCTGGTGATTTCCTTCTCCGTTGGGCTTGTGCTGCTGCCTGCTAGCGGCTCTCGATTTCACCTGGAAAAGGTTTGCTTGCCTTTATCTTACGTTGTTAAGGGTTGGGAATCACAGGATGCGCCTTTCTGGTCCGTGTTCTTGATTTGTTGCAATCTCAGTTTTCAGGTCGAACAAACTCGCGTGCATTCGGCGGGGGGTATCTTGGGATATCGTCTACAGAGATGAGAAGATGACGGATCCGTTCCACGACTGCTTCGGTCCTTGGAGGAATCATTAGGCGTCCTGGAATCCAAATGCAGAAACCAATCTCCTGACAAGAAAAGGGCAGTTGCGCTCGTGGTGTTCGTCGAAAAGCCACAACCGCACTGGGAAACCGTCACAGTCGTCAGAATGAGAGATTTTGCATCTTGCCTAAGCCAGAGCGCTGTCCAGGTTGCGCGTTCCTCTTCCTCGAGTGGGCAGAACTTGGTGCAGTGTGCATACCTGGCGCGCCTGCGCTGCAAGCCTTGCGTGGTCACCGTCACCTGGAGCAAGGTGGCCTCAGGGCAGGCTTTCGCCATTGCCATCCATGACTACTCCAACCGTTGCCTCTGCAAGATGGAGGTGAAGCCCTGGCTGTTCTCCAAGAGGAAGGGTTCCAAGGTCATGGAATTCGATAGTGGCAGTGTGGAGATCATCTGGGACCTGTCGGCCGCAAAGTTCGCGGCTGGGCCAGAGCCACTTGAAAGCTTCAGTATTGCTCTGCTCTATGATCTCGAAGTTGTCCTTGTTTTAGGCGACCTGAGCAAGGAGGAGGATCGTCGGGTTTTGTCGGATGCTTTGTGTTCTGATGCAGTCATGATAGCTAGGAAGGAGCACATTTATGCGAAGAAGGTGTATTCTGCGAAAGCTCGATTTTTGGACATTGGTCAGATTCATCACATCTCCATCGAGTGCGACACGGCAGGGGTGAGGGATCCCTGCCTAGAGATTAGGATTGACAAGAAGAAAGTGTTGCAGGTGAAGAGGCTGGCATGGAAATTCAGAGGCAACCAGACTATCTATGTCGATGGACTTCCAGTGGAGGTGCTCTGGGATGTGCATGACTGGCTATTTGGTTCCTCGAATGGATGTGCTGTGTTTTTGTTTCAGTCAGGCCAATCCATGGAAAAATTCTTGTTCAGAACATGCTCACAGAATGAAAAGGAGGCTCAAGCACATCGTTTTGGTTTCACATTGATATTAAAAGCATGGAAGATTGAGTAATCACTAGGCAGAAACATGATGGCAGGTTTCTTCAACTACTCTGCTCTGAATGTTGAATGGTAACAGTAGGAATCTAGGATCTAGCAAGTCTAACAAGACCCTTTGCAAGAATTCCATGCTTGTTACATATGTTGTCCTAGCAGTAGTTGACATATCATTAAAGGTATTTAGATAAGATGTGGGACTCTGGTGCTCAGGTCATTTAACATCATGTCTAACTATTTACACCTTTTTGATGAGAAGTTCATGATAGAATATTAAAAATGATGTCTACACTTCTGCTGTCTCTGCAATTTTCATGCCACGTGTTTAAATATGGCATCAAATTGAGCAAATCTACCACCATTTAGCAAATATGTCCTTTCCTATCAATTCCATTGTTTTATTTTTACGGAAGCATAATGGAGGTAATCAGTTCATTGCATAACTTTGCAACTCTGAACATGCTGCACTTTCCCTCCCAATATATTGCACATTAATGGATAAGTATCTAACTGAGCTTTACTAACTAGATCATTGAGTGCTGTTGAGAAATGAAAGCTAGATGTACAAACCCAACATATACTAGTAATAGGAATAGAATAACAATGCTAGAAATGCAGCTTTTCAACATGTCTAACAATGTTCTGTAAAAGGATTTAATGTTCCTAACTTATATTGTGGTAGTGCTTGTTTATATGTTGAGATTTTAATATCAATATAATTTTGATATAGCAGGAAAGTATTTAGACAAGATGTGGTACTCAAATGCTCATATTTTTTATTTTCATGATATCAGCTTTAAACCTTTTGACCAAAAAATATCCAAGAGTACCAGAAATGATACCTGCACTTCTGCGAGCCTTGCATAATTGCTCCTTGCATGTTTAAAATGAGGGTAAGTAGGGATAGCATTTAGTTGGGAAAATCTTCAGAGATTTGTACCAAGCCTGCATGGTTATATAAAAGAAACGACAATTTTCTTTCGTTTCTGTTCTATGAGATTTTCCTTTTCTTTTTCCCAAAGTGTATTGGTAGTAATCAGTTATGCCATTTCTTATACTATCACGGGAGGCACGCTTTGCCACTTGTGCACCTGCTCTAAGCACTCATGGTAATCATGTGGACCACCAATTTGAGCGTTCATGGCCATGCGCTGCAGAGTACTTGTTGGGATCGACATACCTCAGAGTGAAGAGAAACAAATTCTAAGAGGGAAATTTTGATTTTTGAATATTCATATGAAAAGGTATTTAGATAGGATGTGGGATTCGAGTGCTCAAATTTTCTGTTATCTTGTCGCCTCACCTTTACACCTTCTGATGGAAAGTCCATGATAGAATACTAAAACTGTTGTCCACACTTCTAAATCTTTACAATTGCTATGCCTTTGGGTATTTAAAGTGAGGCTCAGGAGAAACAGCATAGAGTTGAGCAGATCTTCCATCATATGGCCACCATCTTGTTTTTTTTTTTTTTTTCTTAATGTATTCCATCATTTGGTTCTTTGCCAAAACAATGGTGGCAATCAGTTATTTCATTTCACAAGTAGTGTGCAGCTCTGGACGTGATTCATTCCCCCCCTCCATATGTGTTCCACATTGATGGATAGATATCTTACTGAACCCCTTTTTTTTTAGAAGTCTACGGAGGGGGATCTTACTGAACCTTGAGGAAGTTGAAGCTTAGATGTCCAAAACCACCAAATCGCAGTGGTAGAATAGTAGTAACTAGAAATGCATGGGGTCTGGCAAGTCTTAACAATACCCAGTATAAGGATTCCATATTCCTCAATTTGGTCTCTTTTTTCTTTGCAAAAAATGGTCATTTTTTGGGGTAAAAAGACCGTTCTTCGCCTAGCTACACTGTGGATAAATTGTTGAATGTTGACTTGTGTACATCTTCATATCCATGTGTTTTTTTATATCAGAAGAGGTGTTTAGATAAGAGATGAAGGAGTTAAGTGCTCAGATTTCGTGTTCTCGTTCCTTTTTCACCTTTACACGCCTTTTGATGAAAGGTGTTGGATAGAATACCAGAAATGGTGCCTGCACTTGAGCAGTCCTTGCAATTTTCATGCCTAGCATGTTTAAAACGAGGGTAGGTACAGATAGCATTTGGTTAGGAAAAATCTTCCGCACCATATTTTGTTCAGTTGGCAATACCATTGAGTGCAATGGTGGCTACCTTCTTTCGTTTTCTATTCCAATCATTTCCTTTTTGCCAAAGCATTATGGTGGTGGTCAGTTGTTTGTTTCCTTCCCTGACTGTGTGCAGCTCCAAACATCCTGTGCATATTCTTATCAATGTATTTGCTCATTAATTATATCAGATATAAATAAACTTCTGCAGTAACAATATCGCATAAATACGCAGATATGCAGCAAATGCAGTGGCCAAATTTCAATGGTCCATGGGTTAGCTCATCTGCACATAGTTTAATTCGCACTAATCGCAGACTAAACCACATCTTAACATTGTACAGAGTGCAAAACCTAATGCTATGCATTAATTCGATCGCAAGAACGGCATGCTCTAACTCATATTCCGTCACATAAGACAAGACGTTCTCACTTACCCCATTCTCTAGAAGCAAGTTCATTCAGTAGTGGCTGTAGCACGGAGGAGATCACCTGGCGAAGCAAAGAATATCCCATGCAGGCGAGGCGATCAGGGTCAGGTGTAGGCCCGGCCGGAGATTGACTTGGCATTCCACTGATCCCTCTCATGGGCTCCAGCAACAGCATCCATCCATAAATGAGAGATCTGCAGGCCGTCGGCTGGTGGTCCCTGAATAAGCGAGCGTCAGCGTCTCGCCCTCCTCCTAAGGAAGGAAAGCGAGGAGGCAACCGCCGCGAACACAGGGGCCCGCCCCGCCCCGCCCCGCCCGGTTAGCTTCGCTCTCGCCATCGCTCCATCGCCTCAGATACTGAAACCATCGCGGTCGTCGCGGCAGTGCCTACCACGCACGCACCATTTCGTACGCCTCCTCCTCCTCTCTTTTTTCTTCGTCTTTTTCCTTGTGGTGTGCTTGGTCGTTGTCGAAAGCTCTCCCCTGTTTGCGTTGCGTTTGTCTCGTGCCGGAATGGGGATGTTCCAACTGACGACGCCGAGCCGAGCCCCCTAGCTATTTGTTTGCTCATGTTTCGCGTTTGGATGGACGTGTGGTGCGCGGCGGACGGACCCGTTGGCACCGCCTGTTCACGGCTGATGACCGGCGGTGCCACACGCCGCGCTGTTAATTACGTTCACCGACGGTGATTTGGTTGTGAGTTTTTTTTTTCTTTGTCGATACTTGTGTACGAGGGAGTTGGAGTAGTTTGGTTTATTTTTGTAATGAGAGGGTTTAATTTGTTTTTGTATCAATGAGTTTTTTTCTTTGCAAAAAAAAAAAAAAAAAAAAAAAAAAAACGTGTGCTCTGTGACAAAGAATGAGAAATCTCGTCTGACGGGTGAAATAAAATTATTAGCTGAATACTTAAGCAGTTGTTAGCATAGGAACTAGAGGAAACGTTGACCATCTGTCCACCTGAATGCGGACGGATCAGAAGCCCATAAGCTGATTGCTGAACAACACAGCGTGCCGACAGAAACGGCTGTTACTGAATTCGACCACGTAGCTCAATATATAGCTTTTACGATACTCATGATCATTTGATCAGGGGTGGGAGTGGTGTAAATGTTGGTTACCTAATGCTAATAACTTTTATGCAACTGGTATAGGTGCCATTTGTTGGTCAATATGGACAATGAGAAATAGAATTATCTTTGACAGAAAAGTTATGAAGAATCCAATTGCAATTTTCTGTCAAGCTCATTCCTTTATGATCTATTGGGCAGGACTGTTTGCCAATGAAGACAAAAATGTTTGGGTGACAAATGCTAATACCATGCTCAGGATTGCTAAAGGAGTGCTGAACCAGCAAACACAAGCACAAATTGATCTTATGCTTCTGCAAGGTGATGAAGACGACGACATGGAAGAAGAAGAGTAGAAGGCGAAGTGAACATCAAACACTGTTGAAGGAGGGTGACGCTATCAGGGATACAAGCCAGTTTGTAAAAGTGCCACATTTTTTTTTCGAAAACCGGACACTTTAGCCCGTTCTATAAAAGTGCCGGTTTGTAAAAAGTGCCACATGAAGAAGCAGAACAGTGAGGAGTACTTTTGTTCAGCAAGCTGAGAACTGTAATAAGTCGTGACTTTTTCTGGGAGTTTATCCTATCTTCTGGTGATCGGTGATAGGTTGGTTTAGAGCTTTAGTTAATCGGTGATCAGGTAGTCGTAGTCGTTTGCTCTTGGCTTTCCATGCCTGCTCTGTTGCTTCTCCTGAATTCTCTAAACTGCTGTGTATTTCCGTTTCATATAATGGAAATGAGTTATCTCGGTTGGAAAAAAACGATACTCATGATCATGACTTATGTCTGCTCGACAAAGAAAATGTTTATGACTAGTGCATGCGGCAGTGCTCCAACCTCCGATCCCTCGTGCCGAAATAAACTAAAGAAGAAAGGCGGACGGCCATATCGATCGGCCGGCGGATGAACAACGTGGCTTTTTATTTGTTGCTGGTGATGATGACGCGCTACGGTACACCAGGGGCACCATAAAGATTTAACTATGGCCTAACCTACCCAACGCGCGCGCGCGGAGATGAGATTTCCCCTTCCCCCCCTTGAGGCTGCGTTGCGTGGCCTTTAGTTTTCCAGACGACGTAAGGCTCCCGGCCGCGGCCGCGAGCCGGCTTGTTTATTCGTGGGGGAAGATATGGACGGACAGCGACGCGGCACCGGGAGTTTTAAAGCCTTCCTCCTCCACTCCCAAGCTCCCGTCCGTCCCGGTGATTATTAAGAGCGGAGAGGTGCGGTCGGCGGTAGGAAGGAAGGAGCACAGTGCAAGTAAAGCGGAGGGAGGACTTCAGAGAGTGACTTCACCCGGCGTTCCCGGCGTCCAAGCAACCATAGCAACCAGGGCGATCGCGCGCGGCGTTGCTCCGTCCTCGCCTATTCCAGCTGCTGGCCGAGCTGATCGGCGCTCGACGGCTTGGGTTCGGATCGGAGAGTCTGGGAGCGAGGGACGACAGAGACCGGCCGGCGGCCATGGCGTGGATACGGTCGCTCTTGTCGCCGCTCAAGAAGCTCTGGATCCGCATGCATTCCGCGCAGAACAAGAGTACGTGCCACCACTCGTCCGTCTCTGTCGTTCCTGTTGTAGCTAGTGCTGGATCGTGCTTTGATCGATCGCCGATTGCGCATGCAATCCAACCATGTTCTGAATTCTGATGGTTATATCTGTGTACGTACGTTGTGATGATGAGCAGAGAGGGGCATCTACATCCTGTACGAGGACGTCAAGTCGTGCCCCTGCGAGGACGTGCAGATCCTCTGGTCCATCCTCGTCGAGTCGTCCCACCCACCACCGCCGCTGCGCCTCAAGCACTGACTCCGACGACCACCGGCCGCCGCGCGCGCGCGCGCGTCCACCCCGTCGATCGAGCACGGCGCAGTAACGTACCGATCGACGGCGGCTGCGTGCATGCGCGCGGCGCGCGGCCAGAGCATCATCAGCACAGCAGGCGAGTGATGATTGGTCCGATCGACCGACACAACGGAACTGTCGGTGTATTATGTGTACATAAAGATGACCAGTGGTGGTAGTTCACCTTCTTCAGCCGTGTTACGATACGGTCGCTTCCAAGAATGGAGATGGTGTGTGCGTAGGAGATAGATGGAGATCCATCATTCCTGTCCCGTCCGTCGTCCTCCTCAAGAGCAAGATGCAGAGCAGAGCAGGCGTCCCTCACCGACACCGCGAAGCCGGCCATTTTTTCTTTTTCCTTTCTCCTTTGCTTTTGTTTTTGGAAAAGGAACGGCACGGTTGGTGATCAGGGTCAATGGGCCGCGTGTGCCTCTGTCTATAGCTTGTAAATACAAAAGGCAAATAGTAGAAGAAAAAGATTTGTATATACGGAGTGGGTACAGTACTGCGCACGCAGCACTAGTACAGCGACGAGTTTTTATAGGGTCGTCGTCACGAGTTGGTTTTTTTTTTTTTTTTTTTAAAGGGGCGGCAAAAGCTTTGCGCGATTTCTATTAGACGATGAAAAAGAAAAGACAAGTGCCGGCCCAGTTTTTTAACCGGAAACCAGGCCGAGAAAAACCATACAAATGTGGAGGGTACCCTACTCCGCCTGCACACCTAGGTACCAATTCTACTCAACTTGCGCCACAACTAGCGCCCACTCAACTCCACAGCTGGAAACTACTGAAACAACTCGACTAATGAAAAAACAAACCGGATGGAAAACAAGGATATTCAATAAGCACCCCTCGGTTGGATTGGGTCATCAACCCGAGGTTCCATCAGTGCCTCTCGGTCGGATTGGGACGTCGACGCGAGCCAGCACGGAGAAAGGCACAAAACCAAGAAGAAAAAACACAACACTCCCGAATCAAAAACACCACTCCACCACCACCGGGGAGAGGAGCCGAAGGGAGCCGTCGAAACCGCGCCGTCGTCGCCAACGTATGAGCCGCAGCCCGCTGCAAGTCCGAAAGCAGCCACCTGAGACTCCCCACCACGGGACTATCCTCCTCAAGTTGCACTCCCACAATCGTCGATCCCCCAGCTCCGGCATTGCATCAGCAGGAATTCTTGTCGCGGCACCGTTGAGAATCACTGATCCCAAAGAACTCGCTTTGGGGGCCTCGCCTCACCCAAAACCACAACTACTACCTAGGACTCGGACATAAGAGACCGCTCCAAGAGCAACACCTGCCCCCCCAAAGACCGAGATCACCACCACCAAGGAAGACAACTCAAAGCCTCTAGCCCCATGGACCCTCCGCACCTCCCTACCAACTCGACCGGGTGCACCCCAAGCCGCGACGACGTGCGGGCAACTCCACCCGGCCGACCACTACCCACCGCCACGACCGAGATGGGACTCCGGATGCGACGCCTCCAAGGAGGGCACGGCGGAAGGGCGCCGTCATCACGTCCATAAAGGACTGGGTTTTCACCCGAGAATCCTTCTTTGCTAGGAAATGGCCGCCCTCAATGGTGCCCCCGGGGAGAACGACGACACAAAGCCGCCGCCACCATTGCCAACGACCAAGCGGCCATGGAAGCTTTCGCCCGAGTCACCATTCCTTCGCGCGCTTTTCGGTCCAAGCAAGTAGTACACCCCGTCGAAGCCACGACGCCATCACCGGAAGGAAACCCGGCGCCGCCGAAGCCCCACCTTGGCACCTCCAAAGAAGCCTCACGCCAGCCCCGGCCCCACCACCATGGCGACGCCACACCAGCAACCTTGTCGAGGAGAAGAAGGAGAGTACCGTCCATCCGGTCGCAAACCGGTTGCCCGCCCGTTAGAACCGCCACCAGCGGCACGCAAACCCGGCCACCATGGCGGACGACAACGCCGAGGCCCTTGGCCCAAACGCCACGTCGCCGCACCGGTCGCCCGCCTCCCTCGCACCACCCACCGGCCGCCCCATCGCGGTCCACCCACGCCGGAGCGCCGGAGCGGCCGAGCGACCAAAGCGGCGCCGCCGCCACGACGCCGGACGCCGCCCCACACACCACATCAGCGCTCCCGCGACATTCCCAGATCCGGCCCGAACGCGCCGGATCCCCGAAGGAAACCAGCCCGCCCGTCGCCGCGTGGGCGGCCACGCCGACGAGGAAGCTCCGGTGGCGGCGGCAGCGCGCCTGCCGAAGATCCGCCGGGAGGAGAGGGAAGGCAGCGCCGCCGCCCGTCCCCTACGAAGCCCAGCGGGCTCCCTGCCCCTTTCAGCGGCGCAGCGAGGAGAAGAGGGGCGGGCGGGCGGCGGCGGCGCTTAGGGTTTGTCGCCCGCGTCGCCGTAGCTGCTGGGGGCGGCGGGAGCGACGGGTTTCCTATACTTGTTGTCACGAGTTGGTTGCAAGCGTCGCATGGTTTGGCGTGCACACAGCAGCGCAGGCAGGCATGGGTGGTGGTTGAACACACGTGGGCCGGCCGGCGACAGAGCCAGACGCCGGGCAGCGCGGGCGGCCTGCCCGGCCGTCATGGTTAATGCGCTCGTCGGCTCGTGACGACGGAGGAGGAGGGATCCATCATCCATCACGTCCGGTGGCTGGCGAGTGGCTTTCGATCGCCGGCGCCATCATATCGTTCGTTTGTCAACGTCTTTGGCTTGCTAGGTTGGTTGGTTGCCGCCACTTCGCCGTCGCGTGACGGGCGCGTCGTGCCCGCCGCGGGGGAGCCCAGCCGATCCAGCCGACGAGTCAGATGTTACGTTCAGGGCAGGCCATCTCGTTTCAGACATCACGTTCAGGACAAACCAGGAACGATTCGGTGACGAAACGACAGAAGGCGTTCTGGGTTACCGCATAGCGTTTTAGCTAGCTCTGGATTCTGGGAATGCCAACAAGTCCACGCAAACTCATATAGCGTGTCCAAGTTAACATAATGATAAGTACTAAATCCGTTCTAAATTATAGTTTGTTTGATTTTTTATAACCTAAGTTTGACCACATGTCTTATTTGAAAGATTATACAAAATATCACTTATTTTGTTGTGACATGCTTTATTAAGGTTCTTAAAAATGACTTAAATTCGACTATGGTTGCACTAATGTTTTAAATAAAAAAAGTGATTGAATTTGCCTTGAAAAAGACAAATGAATTAAAATTTGAAACGGAGGGGTACACATTCCCCCAAAGCACGTGTATTTCAGGCTCACGCGCACCACCACGTGCGTAACGAGGACCGACAACACGCATCTGGGTCATATATGGACATCTGCTGATTGCCGAAGTGTGCACCACTAGCGTTTTTTTTTTTTTTTTTGACAAGAACCACTAGCGTTAACGAACCAGAAGGGAAGGCAATGGGTGGCCAATAGGCCTAGTGCCTACTATTCAGCAAAATATATTCAAGTTCTCAATCTTTGATAACTCCCAAAATTATTGCAAAATCTTAAAAATTAGTAATAAGCATGCTTTTGACTCTTGATATTCACCAGGCGCTATGGTTCATGTATGCATGCCATCAGGAACCCTGCTTAGAATTGCTTACATACCATAATATACTAATATATATTACATGTATATTAGTTCATATGACCATCTCACCCTTTTTTCTATGAAAAGCCTCAGTGTCCCAGTTACGTTTTTTTGTTTCACTATTTACAGCAGAATTATCCTCGAGACAATATGACACTAGATGGGAAAACTGCTTACTTTGAAGGCAACGATAAATTACAATGTCGTAGAACTGCTGTCACAACTCACAATGACTTATACAAGAATCTAAACTCTTTCAGTGGAAAAAGACTTCAAACTACAAGAGTAACATGGTTTTCTGAGCCAAGCTATACAAGCAACAAATGGCCCTGTGATTGTTAGAAGCGATAGCAAATGATTCAAGGGGATAACCTTTTCACATATGACAACCTTTTATCAGTTGTAGAAACACGTCCATTTCTTCAGTTCTTGAAGTCCCTAATGGTGAACTCTTTTATATTAAACAGCTTCGAACAAGAAACGGGGAATATTTGTGAACTCTTTTATATTTGAAATGTCTTACCATATCGATTGTTTCTGAAGAGGAATTAGTTGCTTCAATCCCAACTAGGACAGGACTCAACAATCAGGTCCTACTTGAATGCTGCTAGTGTGATTCTGAAGCTATCTTCAGTATTCGAATATAGAATTCTAGTGCTTCATACCAAGCAAGCACAAATGCATATCTGAAGCTCATGTTACCTTCTCTCTCAATGCATCTGAAATGATGAAAGCTAAAATGGGTCACAAAGGAAAACATGATGCAAAACATGCAATACTCCTGTAATCACACGGAGTAGTGGAAACAGAAAAGAGAATACTGAAGAGCATATAAAATAATAAGGACTAAAGATGAATTGATCATAAAAGTCACTTTAATCCATCATACATGAATGTTGCATCAAAAAAGGTTCACTACCCTGCAAAGTACAACGAAATCAGAAGGCGTGACAGGCAAAAAGAACAAAAGTAAAACAAACCCTTAAAGTCCATTGGTTCAGGTTCATACATTCAGACTTTGAAGGAGCATATGATACAATAAAAGATTCAAAGGAAGAAAAAGAAATCCAAACATCCAATACAAGTGCAATGGTACTATGAGACTTTGGAAATCACATTGTTTGTTTTGTATCTCGCTCTAGTTTGTCATAAGAGTAATTTGGTAATTAAATATATGTTTTTGTTTCTTTAATACATAGATTAATTTAAGTAGTTGCATGTTGCATCTTGTTTCCTCCAGATTTTAGATCAGTATAATATCATATCATAATACTAATTTGATTCAGAATAGTTTTATGAAAATAACACTTCCCAATAAAAAAATGAACTAATAAAATGAAATAAATTTAAACATCAAAAAACAAAGGCCTAAGAAGAGCAGTAATTGCATTTCACATAAGCTTAGTTCAAGAAATTTCAAAACAAGAGATGAAATGCGTCAAAGTCCCCAAACTGGACATTATAGATTTAACAAGGGCAATAATGAATAAAAATAAATATAAAAGACATTTAAAGATAAGATATTATTAGATCAAAAGAAGAATAACATTCTTTTCATGCAAACAATGAGTAGATTGGGAAGTGTCATACTTATTTTTTCTTGCATGAGAGTAACATAGTCCATACTGTTGTCTCTCCAGATATATGGAAGCACGCTTTGATACATATAGAGTGTTGGACAGATCCCAGCATCTTCCATCCACTGCAAAACCTACATGGACCAAACAAAGACAATAATTAGAGAATAGATTAAGTTGGACACCTGTAAACTGTCATCCATCTTTTCCCCTGTCTCAGACATATTTTAAGTCAAATACTAATCACTCCTAGCTTTAAATGCTTATATGTTACAGTTTGCTACATTGCTGGAGGCAGAAGGTTGAATGAATATAATTTACCATAATTCAAATTTTTCTAACAAGTCATAGCGCAATTTAGCAAGTTGCAAATGGAATCTAGCAAATATAATTCTGGTTTAAAAGAAATAATGCAGATCTTTTATACACCATCTTAGCACAATTTAGCAAGTTGCAAATGGAATCTAGCAAATATAATTCTCTTTTTGTAAGGGAATCTTTGATGGACTCTCAACTCTTATTCAAATGAGATAGTATAGCTTCCTAGTGATAGGCCCTGTGTACCTCAACATACTTTCTCCATTTCCCCACAACTAAGAGATTTCTCAGCAGAATCGTATAAGTAGAAAGGCCCACAGTAGAGCATGAAGACACCATCTTATAGAACAGCTGCATGATAGAAAATCATAACAATAAGTATCATCCTTCAGAGTCCAAGGAGAAGCTGTAACAGGAAATGCACGACCAATAGACAGCACCACTACCCAAATAGTTTTTTCCACAAGTCTTATGAACAAGTCAGCGTGTTCCTCAAGCATATTCACAAAAGAAACAGTGATTATTCAAAACTAGTTAAGATGGTAGTATCTTAATGAAAAAAAATCATTTGTTTGGTAGAGAACAGCAATATATTATATAGGTTATGCATGGAGGCTATATCTTTGTTGTTGCACAATGGTGCCACTAAGAAACCAATACAGTCACATTGAAGGAACATTAAAATAGACAGAAGTAGTACTTCCTCTGAAACAAGGAGTCCATCGGAATTTCTAATGTTGATATAAAATGATTCTTAGTTTGCAGAAAAAACATTATGCTGCCAGAGCAGTTTCTGCCAGGTAACTGGGTAATGAAAATAAGTGATAACAAGATAGTTATTTCCATGACATTGTCTTAGTTGGAAATTGGAAATTATAAAAAATATGTTACACAATGGAACCTTCTTAAGGGGAGAAATTATACCTTCATCATGCTCTCTGTCCTGCCACATTTTCCAAGAAAATTTAAAATATGGTTGAGTGTGCCGAAAGAAATCGATGAGATAGAGGAATCCAAATGTTCAATTATTTGACTTGCTGTTTTCCAGTCCCGTAGCCTGTTGCCAAGAAGTAAAAGTCCCACACTCCTACTAGTTAAATTACCAGGACTAGTAATCTTTCAAAAAAGAAATATAACAGAAAATAGAACATCAAACTACTCCTTGCATCAAATATCCATGAAAACAAGATAAAGGCATGACATTGACATGATCTAGATGGTAATAGTTATTGGTGCAGAAGCTCACTTTCTAAAACTGCAAATACCCAACAAGTAATAAAAAAGGGTCACTGGATAATTGAACAATCATTTGAATAGATTAAGCAAACAAATAGTTTCAGTAGCCTCAACACATAAGTTTGTTAGTTACATGATTTGATCTAACACAAAAAACATTTTACCCATGACAATGTTTTATCCTTCAATCTCAACAAATACACGACTTTTAGTTCTATTCTTCTTATTAACTAATTGTATATATTTGGCGAGGTGACACCAAAACAGCAATCAGGTACATGTGAGTATCTCAAATGGTAACACAATAAAATACAAATGGTAATTCAAAAGTTCAGCTAACAGGAGTGAGAGTTACCCATGCCTAAATAAGTAGTACAACTAAACATTGCAGCAACATGTAAACACATTTAACAATGTAATAGTGGAGTGTGAACACTGTTTCAATAATAATCAACCTAGTCAGGAATTCAAGAGTACACATACAACTTAAAACAGTGGATTGAACATACATGGTGCATGAAGATATTATCTCAAAATAAGCCTTCTGGTTCAATTGAATCTGTTTTTGCTTCATGAATTCCATCAACTGAAGGACCCTTTCAGGTTGACCTCCCTTATTCAATGCTTCCATGAGGGACGAACAAACAATAGCATCTGGCTGTATGTCATTAGTTTCCATCTCTTTGAACAGGTCCCATGCTCTCCTCCAGCTCCCTTATGAGTTATGATCCATATGGAAAACAGGATTAATTACTAATTTAATTCTATTGAAATATTTTTTCATCCTAAGAGACTTACCATCATCACTATAGGCCTTAATCATTGACGTATATGTCAAAACATCAGGGAAGCATCCAGATTGTTTCATAGAATTAAAAGTAGATGCTGCTTCAGTTAGTTTGCCCTGAATTAAAGCCATTGTTAGAATACTAATTCTTTACAGTGAACCAGAGAGATAATGCCAGCAACACTTGCCTGTTTGACATATGAACAAATCACAGACGAGTAGACTTCCTTGGTCAAATGAATGTTCAGGTCCATCATGTCTTCAAAAAATTTCAGAGACTCTACATACCTTCCCAATTTACAAAATCCACTAATAAGTATATTGTAAGTCACAGCATCTGGCTTCACATTGCCTGTCCTCATTGATGTGTACAACTCCAAAGCTTTCTTATAATCTCCCAAACTTAAATAGCTTCCGATGCCTGAGTTGTAAGCAACTGTATTTAGTTGGATCCCTCGAGACTTAGCTGCTGCAAGAATTATGCCAATTTTAGTTAGCTGCCTGCAGCGCCACATGCTGTTAACAGAGTACTTATTGAAATAACATCCGGTTGAATGCCATCTTGCTCCATTTCTTGCAGCAGACTAATGGCTTCCTTCAACATTCCAGCAGATCCATAAGCATCAATAAGTGCATTGTAACTGACTTTATTTGGCTTGCATGCATTCTTCCTCATTTCATTAAAGACCTCCCTAGCCTTCTCGGGTTGTGCAGATCTACCATAAGCATTAAGTAAGGAGGTATATGAAACTATATCAGGTCTCAACCCATTTTGCTTCAGTAATGTAAAAGTCTCCAAGGCCTCTGTGTGCATACCATGTGAGGCATAAGCACCCAAAAAGTGCATTGTAGGATACAATATTAGGTCTGACACCTTCGGCAACCATCATATCAAAGACTGCCTTGCAATTTTCAGCTTGCCCACAAACAGAATAAGAATACATTATGCTAGTATATGTAATAACATCTGGAGGACATATTGTTCTTCTTTCCCTCATTGAGTTAAACAACTCAATAGCTTCCCCATACAGCGCAACCTTTACAAGGCAATGGATCACAATATTCATAGTGCATGTATCAGGGGCAACTTTAGAGGATTTCATAATTTCAAAGTAAGCTATGGCTTTTGAATACTGAGCTCCATTCTTGAAAGCAGACAAGACAATGTTGTGAGTGATCAAATCTGGTCCTACACCATTTTCAGTCATCTTCTTACAAAGTTCTAAAGCTTTCTTCCAGTTACCAGCAGCCCCACACGCATTTATAACATTATTATATGTAGTTCGGCTAGGAGGTATCTGCAACAAAAAGTATCTTTTAAAGGAGAAAACAAAAACCACATAATGTAAAATGGAAAGTAAGCAAAACATATCAATGGAATCACGTAGCATTAGGAAAGTACAAAGCACATCCAGACAAGTACGGAATTATGATGGAATGAATAATATAACTGTGAAAAGTACTTACAGCAGCACGTTGCATGTCATCCATAATGTTGATAGCCCAACGCCACTGGCCAGCTCGAGCATGAGCATGGATCAAAGAGTCGTATGTATCAGTATCAGGCTTGCACCTATGGATACATTGTTAGTGTAAAAAGTATAACAAGAGGGAATAGATAATGGAAAGGCTACCATTTCAACAAACAATGAAAAGACAATACAAGACCAACAGCTGCATGTAAACTATAGTTTAAGGAACATATTTGATTGGTGTGATATAATAACAGTAGAAATAGAAAATAAGGAGCATGGAACAGAAAAGGATGTAGCAGGACGTAGCTGGTAAATGAGAGGACACAGAGGGCTGGGGTCAAGCCCCGACTTCCCTGCGCTTGGTAGAGAGAGAGTTTAGAGAGAGTAGATTAATCTTGCTTGGTGTTTCCAAAATACATCAAGGACTTATATTATATAAGAAGCTTGATTACAATCGCTCCATGCGCAAGCAACTAACTTATCTCTAGAAAAACATAATCTCCTAACAACCAATATCTTCAAAACTGAATCCTCCTTGAATCGAGAGCCTAACTGAAACTAAACTAACTCTGAAACTTCACCGACTACCCAGACACGGCTGCTCTGACTGCTTGCACCTGCGTTGGTACTGATGGCCCCACATTATAGAGTGGTTCATTATATTGAAGAATATTACTAAATAACTTTGTATTCGCACAATACTCCACGATCGTATGTGGGGCCTACAGCAGTATCCTATTCTGAATCAGTTTGGTGATTCAGCAGCATAGAATGGATTTTTTCTCTTCAATAGTGTACAATAAGGGAAGGCAGAATAAATCAACATCATAAACTTTGCAACTGACAATCTAATATGATGAATCAGTCAAACTTCTACAGCAAACTTATTATTTGAAGTTAACTTATATGAGAGTATGAATCAACTTATTGTGAGGGTGAAAGAAAAGAACAGGTAATTATTAAGGTGTTGAAAGTATGACATATGACACTCATACCGCCATTTTTGCATCTCAAAGAACAGGCCACGTGCTTGATCAACCTGACTGTGTCTAGCATGTAACCTAATCATCATGCCATAAATGTCATTGCGAGCACAGTAGTTCTCCTGATTTTTTCATCCAGCGGAACACATGTACAGCATGTTTCAAGGATCCAGAAATTGTAATTTCCTACAGGTGATACAAACTGTGTGAGTGCATTATCACTGGGACAGGCTACTGTAATCAGTGAAGCTATGGAGATGTTTGGTTTGGTACAAAAATAAGAACCATGGCTTGCAATTGCAGCAGTTACTAAGGTGTTCTATAATACAGTCTCTAATAACACGCCCAAAAAAAATGGCAACAATTGACTATTGCAAGAACAACAAGATTTTCTGAACTGATTGAGAAAACCATAGCTTTAGAGACATATTGATAGTGCACATCAAACAAAGACCGTAGTTTAATCCTTATATAAAGCACTAAACACCAAAGAAGTTGCTACAGAATATTTGCACAATTACAGTAAATTGATTATCTAATAGCATATTAGCAACAACAAATGTTGTGATTGTAAATTTGTAATCGTTGCATAGCGAAAATGATCATATGCTTCAACTGAGAATGAACTTGTTACCATCAATACCAACTAGAACTCAACTAAGTGAAATAGATGCTGCACTATAAGTTTTCCGTGCACTGCTCCTCTCAATCTATTTGCCCATTTGAATGCCATACTACTGGTCAATAGTAGCATTACCACCAACAGTCATTACGTCGAACATGTAGCAGGTATAGCAGGCAGGAGTGCAGAAAAAAAAAAAAGGTAGAGAGTGAGGCATTACGCGGATGAGCAGCGGGAAATTGCGGCGTGCGAAGCGACCCGCCCAGCAGTTGAGCACGGCGTCGACGGCGTGCGCGTCAGCAGGAGGCAGCGCGAGCACGCGCGCGGCGACCTCGGACACCCTCCAGTCCCGCTGCCACCGGTTGCCCTCCACGTGGAGGCGGTGCCGCGCAGGGAGCGACGCGGCACGGACGCCGTCCACCTCGGTGCGGACCCAGCGACGGCCACGGTCGAGGTCGACGGACACGGTAGGCCGACGCTCCGCCCACGGCGGCGGACCGGGCGCACGAGGAGGAGGCCGCCGCGGCGGTGCGCGGACGACGCGCGGGGGCACGTCGGGGTTCAGTGACGGCGGAGGCGAGGGTGCAGAAGTCATCGCGTGGCGGCGTTGCCGTTGCGGATGGATGTGTGTGGTGTGGGCTGTGGGGCGAGGCGTTTCTGGACTGCGTGAGGGGAGCTATCTTTTCATGTGATTTGATTTCAAACTTTTTAAATGCAAATTTGATAAGTTTAAACCTCAGGCCGGGCTTTTGGATTGGATCGAGCTCAAAAATCCAAAACGATCCGACCGCCTGCAAAGGAAATACGCTAGAGAGAAATCTCGTGTTACCCGTATCCCATTTACGCTTATCTTACTCACGGTCTCAAACACGCCTTAGGACTCTCTAATAAAATTTGATGTCGGAATCAAAACCGAAGTCATACCAAAGAGGGTGAGTGTATGTTTTCCACGTGTGTTCTTATGGACAACGTAGGGCGGCCATTAGCGCCCTATTCACGTTAACTTATGAGCCCAATTCAACCATGGATATTGTTTCTCTTGTAATAACAAAACAACATCATTCGACTTATCAACCGCAAAAACCATCAGCCGAAGAACTCTAACGTTGTATAGTACTTCTATTTAGCTCCACTAGACATTTCTTCCATGGTATGTGAGACCGTGACACGTTTAAAATAAAGAAAACAATATTCTTGTTGACTCCCAATACAATCCATGCAACTAAGAGTGTGTTTAGATGAACTAGAACTAACAACTAATACTATTAGCTCTTATGCGTAGATTAATGGACTAGAAACTACTCCCTCCATCCTAAATACAAGTCGTTTGTGGGTTTCAAAAATTATCTCGCAATACTTGATGTTTTAGCCCAACATATGAGTCTAATCATAGCCAACTTACCATCAAATGTTTAGATGTTGTTGTCCATTTGCTCAAGGATGGATTAAAAAGCAAAAGAAAAGAAAAACATGTACCGATGGCATGGTCTCTACGGTGTGGAAAATTGAATGAAAAAGTATTTTTAGTCCAGTGTTGCTTCTCAACACCATTTGATGCCACATCACTATTACCCGTAAGCTTCCCATGTAGGAGTGTTAGAGTCGTCTTCTTGAACATTGGTCTCGATGTCAACTTCTCCGACATCCTCTAATATGGGATAGAGAGAGTAATTCATAGCTAAGTAGGCTAACAATTAATCTGCCTCGTTATATTTACAATTAAATAAAGACTAGTCAATATATAAATCCTAGCAACACCTATCCTTTACAATGTTGCTTGGTATCACCATGTTATGAAACTAGTCAAGCAAATAAACTTTGATATGCTTCTATTTTTATAAGATTATATTATATATTCTCTTAGTTTTAAATTATAATTCACTTTGCTAAATTTTAATTAAGAAAACTATTTGAAGAACGGCCTTGAAGAATATAGTCAACTTTTCGAGATTTATATTATTCAGGGGACAAAAAAGAAGGTGCCTATCCTCGTTCTCCTTTGTCCTTTCGGGCTCCGCGTGCCTCCTTCGTGCCTCCTTCGCCCGCCTCGCGCCGCCGTCCAGGACTGGGCCCGCTACGCCTGTACCCAACGAAGTCGGCGCCGCAGCGCCGAGAAAGAACGCGCGCTCCATCCGCCCCTCCTCAGCTCGCTCGCCCCTCTCCCCTCGAGCAGCCTCCTGGCCGAGGGTGCTTCCGCTCCTTCCGTTGGAGCGGAACACGACGCCTGGCCGCTGACAATCGAAGCGATTCCTCTCTAGCGGGCGTCCTCCGTGCGAGAGTGGATCGGCGCGGCGAGGGGACCGTCCGGGGGTTCGGATCGGCTTCTTCTCCATCCATCTGGTAAGGACCAAGGAACCCTAATTTGGTTTGGTTGCTTCGACGGATCGTGCGTCCTGTTTTGGGATGCTGGAACCTCTGAGGAATCGAATCCAGATCTTTCCTGCTATATTCCGCACAATTAGTTGCGTGTTTCTTTATTGCGTGGATAAAAACATAGTAAAATTCTTGCGGAGAAACTAAAATTTGGGGGTTCAACTGGATCCCCACGGCTTTCTGTGCTCAGGTTACACATTGTTCTTGCGGCGCACCATCATCTTACATATATAGGATATAGGATATATACATGCTCTACGGGTACTGATGTCTACTACTAGTAGTTTGGTACATTGTCAAAAATCTGAAAGAATCAGTTTCAGTTTATGTTGGGTGGAATGTGTGTAGTTCTCCATGCTTGTTTACATTTCGTGACAGATTGCTTATTAATTCATCCATCCTCCCATGCATTGCTTGATCACAACTGTTCGTTTGTCTTACTACTCTCCAAAAAAAAAGTTCTCTTGTCTCGAACTCACCACTAGTATTAGTTATTTCCCAAAATTTGGATGTCTCAAATTAAATCATGTACCCGTACCACATGAAGTCATGCCATGGTGGTAAAATTGTATTTTTTTTCCTGTTCAAACAACGCAACTGCATCTCTGATCTTTATGACACTAGTAAAACTTTGTGTTTTCTCTAGGTTTCTTGTTTAAGAATTAGTTCTTAACAAATACTCAATTACATTTGGTCTTTTCATTCTTGACTCATTATGCACAGTTTTAGAGGAATCTTTTTGGCTGGTAGTGCATTAATAAATTATTTTATTGGGATGGATTGCATATATATATGAGACACTTTGTATTCTATAATTGGAATGCAGGGAGTAAGACTGTTTGAATCATACACCTTTGCACCTTGTTATTGACTGAATAATATCCCATACTTTTGCATGGTGTACAAAATTACTTGGCTTTGTTCTATAGAAATGTTGTTATCGATTATGTGATGGAAAGCTAGAAGTTCCTTGTTTTTGCTCTAACAAACATTAATGGAGTAATATGCCAATATTTTTTTTTTGTTTATTGCTTTTGATGTTATCTTATTTTTTGAATTACTAAAGATTTCATTTTTGGATTGCCAGTTGTTGAACTTGGAGTTAGACAATGGATCTGGAGACAGAGAATCGTCTTGCTTCTTTGCTAATTGAAGAGGCTCGGAGATTGCAGTTAGAGGCTGACAGGGAAGGTGTTCATGCATATCTTCGAAAACCTAATGTTAGGCATCGTCCAAACTCACGGTTCCTCACAGCGACAGTTCGTGGAGTTCAACAAGGTTAGCATTGTGCAGCTGTATTTTTAGTTTATTGAATCGTTGTTGTCAGTTTGTCACTCATTTTCAATATTTTCTATTTTTTTGGGAGGTCCTGTGGAACAAATCAACATTAGAAAGAAAAAAAAGTTGAATCATGTAAACCTGTAAAAATTGAACCTGGCTCTTGTGAGTATAGTGACCTTCTGTTCTTGGTGAAGTATACTGGCCATCTGGCCCCATGTCACCAATCTTTAATGACATAGCTATTCAATGTAGATTGTAGAAAAAAAAAAAGCACTTTAGTTGTATAAAAGATTGAACTTGGCTCTTTTTGTATTCTCCCTCCGTTTCAAATTATAGTTCACTTTTGGCTTTTCTAGATTCATTTTTTTACTATGTATCTAGACATAATGTATAACTAGGTGCATAGCAAAATCAATGTATCTAGAAAAGCCAAAAGTGAACTACAATTTGAAACGGGGGGAGTACATTGACTTTAAGGGCACGTTCTTGGGCAAAAAGTATACTGGTCCCGTTTCACTATTTTTAATGACATCAAGTAGCATGTTCATTGTTCATACATTGTTCTGAGCTGAAATAGGCTGTTTGTCCTGCAGCAAACCGTGTTGTGGAGGTCAATGAAATGTGGCGTGCCAGGGAAAAGGAACTGGAGTTAGAGTCAAAGATGAAAAGAAGAAGTAGCAGAAGTAACGATCGTGATGATTTTAGAGGCGAGAAGCGTAAAAAGTGAATCGGGAAACCATAGCTCCAGCTCAAGAGTCGAACAAGAAGGGACCACATATAATATTTCTTACTCGGACCAGGAGGATGCTCTTAGGGATGATGAGATTGAAAGATTTCTTCACTCAAGGTCAGTTAGAATATTCATTTATTTCTTTTATGCGAGAAATATCCATTTCTTGATGCAGCACCTGTCATATAATATAACTAAATTATTAATTTTACTCTTCTGTTATATGAAAAATGGCGCAATCTGTGTATCCCTTTGATAATACCATGTCATCTTTTGATGAGTGCTGGTATCCTATTATGTGGTATTTTTAATTTCATTTATTCTGCAAACCTTTCTGTCTGTTAACTATTTTCCTTGTGTTACCTATCAGCATATTGTTGCTGACATGTTTATTGTTGTCGTTCTGTTAGGGTGAAGCGAGGACGTGGGGCTGTTGGTTCTAGGATGGACGAGCTTGGTCCATACCTTGATTCTTTGTCCCGTCATCAGGACAACGGACCTAGTCCTGACATACGCGTGGAAGAAAAATGGGAACGCCAAGTACAAGGCCCAGAGAAGCCTTCATTTTTGAGATCCAAGTCTCCTGATGGTCATTGGCATAAGGATATTTTTGGATCGAAGGGCATCAAGCTCTGAACCACTGAGTAAAATGGAAAAGAAAAGGAAGTCAGAAAAAAAGATAAGAGAGAGAAAAGAGATAAAGAGAGAAAAAAAGAAGGAAAAGGACAAGAAGAAACACAAACATCGCCATCACCGCGATCACAAAAGCCGAAAATGGGAGTGAATTACTGATGTTGCCTGCAAGCAGAGCATAAAAATGTGCAAAACGGTTATGCCCTGAAATGAGCTAGCAGATTGTTGCTGTAACCAACCTGTATTGTATGGAAATCTCGATATTCTGTAGAAACGGATTATGGTTCTTATAATACAGTGTTGTTGTGATTTCATAGTATTTTGAAGTTTTTTCACTTTGATGAAGTAGCATGGTTAACATCTCAAGATGAGTTTCTTCCCCCCATATGTTGATTGATTGATCATCTGAGCTTGCTTTTCAAGGACGTGAGTTTGTTAGTTGGGATTTGTAGCTGAATAAACCTGCGTAGACAGATTAGTGCATTTCTATGATCCTTTGGCTACAGTGGGAGTGCATTTCTATGATCATTTGGCTATGGGATCGATTGCGACAAAGATGGCACAGGGACAAGAGAGGGTACAGACACCCTATTTCTGTTTGTGGCATGGGAGCTAAGCTACGGAAGGAGAGGAACAAAAGATGTTTCCGAAGCACCAGACTCCACTGTCAGACCCAGTGGATCGAAACTAGTGCTCTTGTAAACTCGGTTGTCTAGTACGCGAGTAGTCGCTTAAGGATCAAGAGAGGATGTGCGTGAATGTAACATTCTTACCTCCCTAAAAAGCGCTTCGGTGCTTGGTGTAAAAACTTCTCTTCTAAATACAAAGATACACAAACCTTTTTGCGTATTTGAGAAAAAAAAAATGATCGTTTGGCTACAAATTTCTTGTCAGGTTCCATTGAACAATGAACATAACAATTGGCTCCAAACGACTAATTGATGGTTGTGATGGGCAGTTTATGAGATCTGGCAGTTCCTACCAAAGTGGACCTAAAGCATGGATCGTTCCTCCTATGTTTTTTTAAAAAAAAAAAACCCAAGAATTCATACTGTTCATCGACATGAATCAATTACTTAGGCTTTTGGAAGCTTCCATCTTTTCCCATTTCTGAATCGAAGTTCTTTCAGAGTTCAGATAGGCGTTTTATATGCAGTGTCCTTCTGAATCGATGTTCTTTCAGATTTCAGATAGGCGTTTTATATGTAGTGTCGTCTTCAGAAACAGTTTGTGGTTAGGTTGCAGTGCAATGTCTTGAAGAATCAGAGTCCTGTGCCGGGATTTCAGAAAAAGATGCTCACATCAGTAGAAACTAGAGTCCCCAGACCATTTTCAAGCACAGAGAATATATTAAATATGCAAATTCAATTGTGAATTATTTTACAGGACAATCTCTTGACGTATACCACTGAAAATACATCACATGTTCTTGTGTGATTGCACAATCACTTGCCAGATGATCACAACTACAAAATCCTAGAAACAAAAGAAAGTCATCCTCCAGTTCTTAAGGCCGAAGCCATCCAATATATGTTCTCTATACAGTATAATGTTGTGCATGAAATATACTTGGACGAAAAATACATTATCTGCAACAAGAGATAAATAATTAGATATAGTCATAAGAAGACTTGAGAAGCAACAAGGAGAAAGAAACACAGTGCCTTCGTGTTGACATTATTGCCTGAAAAATGCACAGTGAAATGAAATTCGCCATGAAAAAATGCTCAAACTATAGTGAAGACATCTTTTATACAACCACTGGACCGTGGCAAAAACCATCAAATGCACAAATGTGCTGTATGAAATATAAAGGGTGCCTCAGTACATGTGTTGAAACTAATTTTTCAGCTACTTTCACTGGAAGTCAGAGAAATAAGTGTTTATTTTCAGGTCAATTAGGATTCAATTAACACAATGCCGGTGTAGAGGTGATATTGTCCCAGTCCTTACACTGAAAGCAATACTTATGTTTTGAGGGAATAAAATATGGTGTTCTTTAGCCTCGGAAGCTTAGTAGCTAACTAATATTAGCTTTTGTAAATAATTTGGACACTTCATTACCAACGCAAATGAAAACTAGAGGTTAATTCCCATCCATTGGATCTGATGATAAACAAGAATTACTGACAATACGATGAATAGAGGATTCCCCTAACTGTACCCTTTTATTTTGTCCTCATGACACGAGTAAAGGATACCAAAAATCATATAAGTAGCATTTCAGTACATGATCATGACATCTATTTCCGTTATTTTGGTTTCTCTGGAGAAGGAAAACTATGATCTCTCGTTCAGCTGAACCTAAAGAGAAATGTAACATTCCACCATTAACACTTCTTCTGCCTCTTTAAGTACTATATTAGGCATTAGTACTAAATGATAATCCCAACTAACAAAAAACACTTATAATGTCAGGATAAAACACAGAAGAGATGTGAACAAAAACATGCACATTCCTCCATTACACACACTTGCGCAAGAAAAAGGTTAGCAATGAAGGTCTGAATGAACTGGAAGTTTGCTAATCTGCTTAATTCAGAGGTAAGGAAGAGCTGACCTGATTACTGACCTAAAATGCAGGAACGAATCAACCACCAAAGCCGGTCGAATAACTCAGCCCACAACGAATGGGCCAATCTCGCCCCACTGCGCATACCGCGGGCGACCTCGTTGGCGACGATCAGGCAGGTGGACCCAGCCGGCGAGCACCGCCCACACCATGTCCACGATGCAGGCCGTGAGCCCCCATGGCATCGTCATCCTTGCTCCCTCTCGCCAGCCGCCTTCAAGGAGGCAATTCCACAAACACCGTCCCTGCAAATCGGCAGATACCAACGAAACAACCATGGGGCCGAGGAGTAGATCGATTGAATTCCGACGGTTTGACTAGCTATTCCAGGAGAACTCACCTCTTATCTTTCCGCCTTCTTGTTGCTGGTACCGTCAGCACGAAAGAATCGATGCAACCGATTAGCGCCCGTCCTACGGATTCAGCTACGATCTTATGCACCAGGAATCGGCAAGAGAAATTGCGTCCACAAGAGATTTGGCTGGATTTCACTGCCTCCTCTGCCACCAAACCCTTGTTCCCCTTTTCACACCTGTTCCGCGGGCCACGGAAGCTAGGATACGGACAGAGATGAGCTTTGCTCTTGCTTTTGCGCCAAGAACCAACCCAACCCCGCCACTTATTGATCTGAAATTCCCACCTCCACCATGGATTCTTTGATCAGACAATTTTTTTATTTGTTCACCACAGAATTTAAATAGAGATGAAGCTGCCTTGACGAGTCTTCTCTCCTTTCTTGATAGGTTTCCACATCTTCTCTTCGTTTGCCAGGTAAAGCAGTTCTCCTGTCACAGAAGAACCAACAGGAGATTGCCACCTAGCTCACAAAACAGAAGTTCTCTCCTGAGCTTGGGACGAAACCAAGGAGTACAAACCGAAGACTAACAGCTCATTGGTAGTCTGATAGTAACGTATTTGTAGACTCCATGACCGTTATTAGCTTTTGCGAATAATCTGGACAATTCATTACACTCTGCCACGTTATTGACCTTTGCTCTAGTTCGGCTGAACCTAAAGAGAATCTAAGCATTCCACCATTAACATTTCCTTTCCCTTGTTAAGTACTACTACTGCCTATTAGCACCCGTCCTACCGATTCAGCTACGATATCAAATTCCAAGCCATCAAGTAGATTCCAATTCCTCCAAAATGAAGGGATCTAAGGGGTTGTTTGGAATCTTAGTCACCTGATTAAAATATAAAAAGTTAGGGGTAACCCTGACTTCTTAATTTTAGTCATCTTTGTTTGGAAGTAAAATGACTAAAACATGGATGAATAGTCACCTAATCCGAATATGTCCTAAGTCTCCAATCCAAAATGGGTCTCCGATGTATTTGCAAAAGAGTACCTATAGAGGATATCCATTTTAGGTGCCAGGAGAGTAACAACATAATCTAAGTATTTTCTTCTCTGGAGAAGTATTTGCAGACGGTGTTTTCTTTTTGGGTCTTGTTATTGAGAAGACCAAGAATGAATATTGAAATGTTTATCTGTAGCGCTACTAAAACATGAAATGGGTCCCTTTTTTTTTGCAGATAGTGTTTTCTTTTTGGCTCTTGTTATTGGAGCACTCCTATGTTTAGTTGGGCAAAAAAATTTGCCAATAGCACTGTTTGAACTCCTATAGCGCGTTGAAGCGTGTTTTCGTTTGTTTGTGGTAAACGTTGTCCAATCATGAACTAACCCAGGCTCAAAAGATTCGATCTCGTGATATATAACGAACCTGTGTAATTTGTTAAATTTTGTACTTACATTTACTACTTTAAATCTATGTCTTTTGGTGTATTTAATTTGTTAAATTTTTTACTTACATTTACTCCTATGCATTTGCTGATTCACGCAAGTCCAGGTGCGGCCATAGCCATCAGCCCATCAGCCCAAGCGACAGACATGTGGCAACGGCGCAAAGCAAAATGCATGCGTGCCTGCCTCCGCCTGCTGATGTTCTGATCCCTCTGCACTGCACAGCAGACATCAGCATCCGTGCTCTGTTCGCTCCTGTCTACGGAGAGTATCATCGACAGGCTGGCTAGTTCTCTGCCAGGCGAGCTGTACCTGGTACTCCGTGGAAGTGGAAGCCACGCTTCACTTTTAATTAAGGGACCGCAATCCCAATTCTAATTTTGATTTCAATTTTAATCCCCATGAGTATGTGAGTAATAACTCGATACTAAACTGTTCTCCGTTCGTGATCCCATTTCAAATGGCATCGGGCCGCCTCAATGGAGAGTTTTCGTCCCGGCCAAGGCGTGAAACTTTGGCGTAAAATAGACATATCCCTCAATGCATAGTTTCATATGCTTAAGGGTCCCACAACCTCTCTCTCATTGCATAGTTTAATTGCATAGTTTTATAGTGAAACACTATTTGTGTCTCAATGGGGGTTTCACAATCGTTTCCAACACATGTAAAAAAGCGGTGCCCAAAGGTTTCACCATGGTGAAACTTTTTCCTTCTTTCTCCTAGGAGTTTCATGCAAAAGTGAAATTTTGGTGATGTGGCACTGCATTTAATGTGTATGAAACAATTATGAAACTCCCATTGAGGCGGCCTCGTACAACATCAATAGATTTATCGTAGCACCCCCACAATACTATGATTCTTTTTTTCGTTTGAGAATTACTCCCTACGGTTTGGTATTAGAAGTCGTTTTGGATAAAGTTTGAGTCAAACATTGGGAATATAAATCATCAATAAATTTTAAGTTTTGACTTTGTAAATGCAAAAATATATGAGTAGATTTGTCTTTAAAAAATACTTTGATAAAAGTATACATATATCACATATCCATAAATATTTTTATAATAATAAGATATCAAAGTTGTGTTTTGGAGGCGTGTCATTTTGTCATACTATCTCGGAGGGAGTACATAGTACGACATTACATGCTAAAAAACACACACACTTATCCCTGTTTTTTTTAAGATAAATGAATTAACATTCCGGCCTCTCTGTGCGTAACGCACACAGCCTAAAGCTTCTGCGTGACCACACACAACCAAACTTATTACAAAAACTAAGAATAAAAGACTTTAGTATATGAAGACAAATGTACTAAAGATCTACTACATCCAAAAAAAAATTGAATTTACTACTCAAGACAGTGCTAAAGATATCGATGTCACTTCACGGCGGTCTTGAATCAGCCACCATGCCTTGAAACACGTGCACCAAAATGAACTTGAAAGAAACTCATTGGATGGAGACAACCCCTTTGCGGTGACACTCATCCCTATGAATATACTATACATGCACAAACCACGTACTCCCTCTGTCCCATAGGGACTATCGCTGGGGCAGATGAATTAATTGTCCAGATTCATTCCAATGGTCATGCACTTGTTCTCACTCTGTGTCTAGATTCTTTGAATTTCTGATGCACCCACTCAATGGCTCTAGCGGCGGTCATTGGGATAGAGGGAGTACGCAAAACTTACCCCTATTAACACCTCCGAAATTAAGAGACTGCAATTCCAATTCTAATTTTGATTTCAATTTACCACTTAAAAGCATACCACAGATAAATCTTAAAATAAATTTAGAAAAAAATATGAACACACAAGCTAAATCGATGACTTCAACCTGGGTGGGTAAGTTCCACCATAAGGAACCTAACCACATGATCTATGATCAATTCGCGATTCTTTTTCTATTCTAAATTTTAGGAAAACATGAGGGTGTGCTCGTACTGGGATTTATTAAATATAAAAAATGTACAAACAAGTTTTAATAAACAAAGAAGGAAAAACATAAACATATCAAAATTACATAAAGGCTTCTAGCCATGATTGAAGTGAAGGCCTTTTGCTCTTAGTATAACTCGAGCCAATTTCGCCCTTAAGTCTGTGCATCTTTAAATCGAGACTAGTCTTCGATGGAAAATATTGTTGTTTCAGATGGTCCAAATCGCCCAGGACATGAATACGACGACTTCCATGAAGAATGCCACATTCAAGGATACTGAGTAGATTTGGATGTAACATAGTAATATAATAAGAATAAACTAATTATTTTTGATGCACTTGTTACTTATTAGGAACACAACATACGTATGTACGCATAACGCATATTGAACACTATGTAGGGGTATGGAACTTTTAGATAGCTAAAATATGACCGGTTTTTAATGTTAACGTAAAAATATCATCAATCTTTATACATGATGAAGCCGCTAAAAATTTATCTCTGGTACCTTGTTACTATTATTAGTGTACAATTTTAATAAACTTATAAAATATGATAGATTTATCCGCATGATGACACACGAGAGTGATAGTGGTCATTTTAGTTTAGCCATTTGGAAAAAATAAAGAACGCGATGATCACAATATAAAAGAAAGTGTACAACCGTGGGCAAGAAAGGAAGAGACTGCATGCCCACCCATATCTCGCATGATTAGAGTGATTTGAGAATAGTTTTCCTTTTTTAATTAAAAAAATATTATCTCATAGGAAGTAGGAAATTAAGGTACCGTAGCATTGTCCAATTCTGTAAGTGCATAATCTTGCATTAGAGAATTTTCCTCGTGCTCAAACCTGGTCTTTGAGCAATAGCCGAAAGAATTTTTTTCTTTTGTTTTGACAGGCTGATACATAGGCACAGCCACCTTTAACTCTATAAGCAGGGTGACTTTGCCTGTGGCCAACAAGGTGTTTATAAACCTTTGGAAGAAAGAGCAGGTGACTTTGCCTATAGTAGTACTACCATTTGTTTGATTCATTGGTAACCTGCATAGAATTTTAGATATCGCTGAAATGCTTGCTCTGAAAAGGTTTGTCTGCCTCTCCCCTTTGCTACCGTTGGAGAAGTACACTTGAAAGCTGCCGTAGTGCCGTGCGGTGCACGCATTTCTCTGGAATCTCCACGGATTTTGAAACCCGTCCAAGATGATGACGTCAGGCCATCAGGCACGCCACGGCAGACGGCACGGCAACCAAAATAGAAGGCAGGATCAGAGGCTCATCATCGGCAAGTCCCACCCCACCAACCCCGAGCGAAACGAACCGCCTCCTTCCAGCCGAGAGAGGCGAGCGAGGACCGAGAGCCCCAAGCAAAAATGGCGCCGCCGTCGTGGATCGTCCTCTCAATACCCCGCGCGTCTCCGACACACCCCTGCCGGGCGACGTCGCCCTCTCCCTCAAGGTCGAAGCTCCCCCGCGCGTATCCTGCCTCACCGTCGCCCCGTGGGTCTCCCCAACAACGGGCAACTCTCCATAGAAGCGCTCGACCCTTCCGGCCTCCTCCTCGTCTTCACCGGGCCGAGCTACTGCGTCCTCAACGTGCCCGCCGCCACCTTGTCCGACCGGCTCCCCGAAAAGCCCCCCTCCTTCGACGAGTACACCAAGCTCGGCGTCATCGCCGACCCCGCTGGTGGTGCTGCTGGTGCCTTCGTTCTCGCCGATTTCTACTTCACATGTGGCAGCGCAGGCGAGGACAACACCCTCATCCGCTACTGGTCAAGGACCCGCAAGTGGCGCACCCACACCGAAGCCTTCCCTGACGACGAAGCCGACGAGGTGCCCGACACCGCCTGGGCCTTCGACAACATCGTCTCCCACGATGGGAAGATCTGGTGGATCGACACCGACCTCGGCCTCCTCACCTGCAACTCCTTCTGCGAGACACCCCCTCTCCGCTTCCGCTACGTCCCGCTCCCGGACGTCGACGACGGAGAGAATCGCTTCTCCTCCGACTTCCAAGCCAACTTCGAGAGCGGAATCGTCGGCAGCCGCTACGTGCAGCTTAGCAACGCCAAGTTCCGCTGCGTCCAGATCCGCAAGCCCAAGGACCACGCCCACAGCGCCGGCCCCGCACCCACGTTCATCACCATGCGCACGCTCATCGACCCGGAGACGGCCGACTGGACGGACCCCGAGTACAAGCTCTCCTTCGCCGACATCCGCGCCTCGGACACCTTCAATGCGGCCGGGCTACCGGACAAAGACCCCGTCTTCGCGCTCATCCACCCCAAAAACCCTGACGTCCTCTACTTCTTCCTCGACGACTACCTCTTCGCCTTCGACATGCGCGCCAAGAAGCTGATCGAGTGCGAGGCTCACGGGCTCGGCATCAACCCATCTGCCGACTCCGTTCGCGCCTGGGAGCTTCCGCCCAACTACGCCGCAGCAATCGCGCCCGTACCCTCATCCGCAGGTCATGTAAGCCAACCTATCAAGTTCGAATCAAAATTCGTCCTCCCAAGGTTTGCTGTCCAGTGCGAGAGGAAGATCTCGGAGTTAACAGAGGTGTACAAGTAGCTCTGCCTCTTACGTCTTCGTCTGGCAAGGTTAGTGGACATGTGTTTGATTGATTTGTCATTGGCCTCAATTTAATGGAAGCCTCAAGTTGTTTCTTACTTAACTGATCCTTCTAGAACAGCGCAAGTAGCATCTTCATGCTTAATCTGCCTATTTCTTCACATTGTTCGTGACGTTGTTGGAACGTTTTGTGATTATAATTATGTGCACTTGGTTCCACATTGCATATATTGTAGTTTGGAAAGAAAGACTAGGCAACATATATTATCATCAGTTGATGGCTACAGAGATATTAGCAAAAAGGTTATTAGCAACCATAAATTCATCATTATCACGGATATTGGCAAGAACAAAAAAAAAAGAGTTCTCTAGTTTTGTCGTTGTCAGATGTTTGCTCGCTATTTGAAAGAAAGTTTACACTGTTATGTTTGTTCTCTGCATTTCCGTAGTTTTTCTCGCTACTTTCCTCCATAATTGATATCTCAAAGTAGTTGATTCATCTTATATTTAAGTGCATCTTCAAGAAAAACTTCGTTTAGGCCAAGATTTGGTTAAACATTAAATAAACACTACAAACATCAGTAATTCCAAATTATTTAGTTTGCAAACATGTAAGATTTGAGTTCAAAATACACACAGAAGCTTCCAACAGGTATTTATCCATAAAAAGTCTTGATGATAATGCTGGAAAATTCATGGTGATATGTTAGATGGCACTTCTTGTAATGTCATAACACCATTTAGGAGGTTTGTTTAGTTGGCTCAATTAACACCTGGATTGGGTATATGAGTTCCCATTTAATTTGGATGCATTGAATGGATTTGTCACATCTTTTTACGGCCAATGTTGCCTTAGCTTTTGCTTGTGTACCGCCTTAACAGCAGTGTTTTTCTTTCATCTGTGGAACATCAAAACACAATTGCTTCCATTACTATTATGATGATTATGGTACTTCCCTTGTTTATTCATCAACTGTCTATAATATATCTAACTAACATTTGCTACCCCCTACTAGATTGTGAAAGAAGTTGCGAAGAAATGCTATTCATGTGCTGTTGATTTTAGCCTTTCTAAGAACCGGTAATCTATATACTTCTTTTTTGTGTATTGTTTTTTGAGTAAGTTTGTGTATTTATTATAACTGATGGTGGATTTTATTGCATAACCTGATTTCCTTTTTTTCGCAGCATCAATGCAGGAAATGTCATGGAACCTTTTGCCGTAAATGCAGTCACAGAAAGACTGCTCTAACAGTTGATGATAATGCTCCAATTGTTCGAGTTTGTGAAAAATGCTTTGTACGTTCTTTTGCCCAATTAGTCAATAGTTGCTTACTTTACTTCAGTGTTATTTGTATTGGTTGGATCTTCGTATCACCACAAACTCATGTGTTGACGGGAATTAGCTAAAAAGGCTATCCAGTTTTGTAGTTGTCAGATGTTACTTTTTGTTCCTAGTTGTTTGGAAAAAAAGGGTTACATTGTTAAGTCTGTACTCTATAGCTTTCCATGCTACTTTGCTTCACAATGCTAACTCAATGTACTTGACCCATCCTATAGTTATGTATATGTTCTGAATTAATTAGTCTTACCTTTTTTTAGAAAAGGTAATTAGTCTTACTTACTAATTGTTTTTTTCAGCAGCATGGTACCGATCTAAATACCACCTGACTGTTTTTCTTAACAATGGTTTTTATCAATCTGACAGCTCAATTCCTTTCTACTGACTTATGTTTGTTTGCTTGTTACTTTATCTGTATGTTACATTTATTGATTTAGTAGTTCTATTCTTTGTAATAGCCTCACAATATGCTATTATGCATGGTGTTATATGAAATTATGTGTGGTGGTATGGGAAGGTGCTATGCAATGTGTTCATGGCAGCTGTTATCTTTTGCAGGCAGAGGTCCATGAACATCTTAAGGGGGCAAACAAAGCTGGCAGCACATTTACCACCATCCAGACACGTGATGGTCTTGCAAGAGAACTTAAGGTAATATGTTAGATGGCGCTTCTGCCATGTCACAATTTCATTGAAGAGGCTTGTTTGGTTGACTCAATTGAGCCCCGCCTTGTTTGAAGATACAAATTCCCAAATTGGTTGAAATTGCCTGATTTGGTTGTTCAAAAATCTTTTTAAGATCATGGATGTAACCTAGAAACTTCAAGGGCAGATGTAGCAAATCATATTTTATTCTTAATGTTATGTGGCCCGCATACCCTTGTAAAAAACAATGAATGACATTCATTCCTGAAACATAAAATAATTGCTCAGTACGGATTATATTTATTATCTCTCTTTCATTGAAAGGGGCTGGTTTGTAAGTTTTTTGTGCGCCACCATGAGCATATGAACTTCTTGCTTGCAATTTTGTTCTCTGCTGGAAGTTTTTTGGTTTGTAGACAACCAAGGACAGTTAGAAACCTTTCTTGACTCTGCTGGATGGTTTTTGGTGCTTAATTTCTTATATAAAAGTATGCTGATTTAAAATGTGTTGTTAAGCGCTTTTCACTAATGTATAAATGGAGATTCTTAAAAATTAATGTCTGCTTTGAACCTATAGGTTGCACCTAGTAATCCGCATGTTGCATTGATTTATGATGCACGTATGCTGGAACACAAACCACCAGAGGGGAAAAATTTTTATGAAAACCCAGAAAGGTTGGTAAGGATTATGCAAAAACTCAGAAGTGAAGGAATCACTAATAGGTATATATGCTTTATCTTCTTCTAGCATTTCTTTGTTTTGGATAGGTAACTTTTTGTTTTTGTTTTCCTATTTATCCTTCTATGTCATTAGATGCCAGGTTTTTGAATCAGATTTAGCAACAACCAGAAGTTTGCTTGCTGTACACACTACCAGTCATGTAAAAGAAGTAGAAACTCTTTGCTTGAAAAGTCAAGAGGAAAGAGATGAAATCGCATTAATGCATGACAATTTAGGGGGCACATACTATTGTCAGGAATCTACCAAAGCCGCCCAAGTCGCTGCAGGGTCAGTAATCAAGGTAAAATTTTATTTCTAACACAATATCACAAAACTGCATGTCACTTTGCTATTTACTCATTATGATTTTGTAGGCATGTGATTTGGTAGCAAGTGGAAAATTTTCATACTCTTTTGCTCTTGTGCGTCCACCTGGACACCATGTCGGTAGAGATGGACCACCGGCTGGATTTTGTTTGATAAATAACATTGCAGTTGGAGCAGCCCATTT
>JADLZK010005554.1:0-269440 GCA_015847255.1 Hyparrhenia diplandra
TTCCACCATATCCCCTGCGAGGTCCCTCCAACAAGTCGTTGCAAACTCGCATTCTCGAATCTCGGGCAGATTCACCAACCGGAACTTATCTTCTATCGAGGTCGGCCATTCCTCGGCCTCCATGGGTTCATTCGCCCACGCTGAATTTTGGTGGTTCTCGTGGCCTTAAAGTTCTTGTATGCCGGAATCCATCACCATCGGCACTCACCACGCCTCCCGCTTAGTGTTTGCGTGCGATATTCCATAACTCTCCCGTGAACCGCGATCAAAGAACTGCCTCGGTTCTTTGGAGGTGGTGGTCGCTGTCGATCTCCCCGACTTTGTCGAGTTTTGCGGCATCTCCGACGTTTGAATCAACAATAACCATCGGATGATGTTGTCCAAAGCATAGATATTGAATTTAGGTTATGCGGAATTTTCGAGAGAATAAATTCATCCACAATAACGGGTAACAATAAACTCAATACGGTCTTTTCATCAACATCGCGGTTATGTCAACGCAATATGTGTACCAAGATTTCGCAGAACAAAATGGCAACAAAATGTTGCACCACCGGCATGATCTCGCAATAGATAAAAAGGGCAATTACCATAAAACCGGTCACAAACATGAGGCCGCTAACTAAATTAAGGTCTCGACTAATACATAAGGTCTCGAATATTATGAATCCAAGTCTTACATGCTGAAAGTCTCATGAATAAAAGGGAAATTACATGGTAATAGTGGCACTACACATTTCGGCTACAAGGGTGTCTCATCTAGATCAAGGTCTACGTGGTAGCATCTACGAAATCTAAACATGGCATCACGGTCATCTACTCCCCGTGGTGCATGAGAAGTGGGGTCTCCGCCCGGGTCCTCCTTAGCCGGGCGCCGCTTTGGGCTGCACTCACTACCGAAGGTCCTCGTCGTCCCGCACCCATGGGGTAGTGGCAGCGTGGTACAAACGGTAGTACTCCTCTCACACGTTAGCGTACTCACACTCCACATTACTCAAGCCTCTCCTTGATCTCCTTGTAGGCGGCCTCGGCTCTCTCTCGCATTAACCGAAAGCATTACGGTAATGCATGCTCAAGGATCTATTTGCCTCTCACTAAGCGCCAACTGTCTTGTTAGAAGACTCGACACCCGCTTCTTCATCTTTGCTAACTCCCGTTTCGCGGGGTTTTATTCCTTGCTCTTGGACCGACAAGCGGCATCCTTCTCCTCTATAGCACGCCTCAAGATGCCACGCAGACCTCCTCGCGATCTCGGATCAACCGGGTCTATCTCACTCCTCCGACGAACTACAACCGCCATAGCTCCGTGCCTTATCCTTCGCACCAACCGCCATCCGCATCATGGCGAACATAGCACTCATGGCGCCACAAGTGCTATCCCCGCTCCTCGCCTCGTCCCCCCTCCGTAAAGGGTCCACGCCACCCCGCTGCTCCCAAACAAAGGAAAAGGGGTCGGCCCGTGGGAAAGCCGGAAGCAACCGCCCCAACCAACACCTCGGGGTGGTCCACCATCAAATTCCTCAAAGACACGAACGCAGCATTGTCGGCCGCAGCCTCCGTGACAAATTGCACCGCGTGATATCCCATCCTACCAATACAAAGACGTCGCTGGGGCGTGAATCACAAGGTGAATCCCGGTGACTATCTCGCTCTCGCCGTGGGGCCGTCTCCCGTGTGTACATAGGTGCCTCTCGGTAGCCAATCTATTGGGAGTACACGCCACAACACCGTGGGCATGCCAAACTTCTTGTCTCCGCGATCGTACACTACCGGAAGTGGGGTTGGAGCCATCTGTAGCAAGATTTAGGAGATAATGTGAGATTGAGAAACAATAGTCCGTTTAACCAAATTAGGGCAAGTACTAATTAGGGGAAAAGATGGAAAATGCATGAATGTCATGATGTAAAATTTTAAACATGATGCATGCACGTTACCTCACGTATCTCACGGAATAGGAAAGAGATTTCTCTATTCGTTTTAATGGTGGCAACCTACGATCTCTCAAAAAGAAATAAGACATGTCTAGTCGATCTAACGCATTCTTTTTGTTAGTGTACCGCAATTCATTTTAGCCCACAATATATTCATGCAATGCAAGAATTTAAATTGCATATACCGCTTCGTCCAGGGTCCACCCGACGGCATCGTATACCATGCGAGAAAAATCACATTTTACACCCAAAGACACTGTGTACCCATACACAAGTCTACGGGTCACTACCCGAACCACGGAGCTCTCAAAATCATTTTATTTCCCCTAGACCGGCATATATCCGATCATGCTCTCACAGCTCACACCATTACCTTGGGCGAGAGGCATTGAACAACCATTACCGGGCGTAGAGGTATTTCGATCCATTCATGACTACTCAAGTGAGTAGCCCCGTACTCACCGGCCGCACGGCAACCAAGCACAAACAACAAAATATGATGCATTAGCCCAATCCCAGTTAGCCAAGCCACCGACCGTCCTTAATTGGGCATAGAGGGTATGACCAAGGCACTACTAAATTTTGCAAACCTTTTACTCACACCACTTAAAAGATTTTGTTTTCGCAAACTTTTTCGCAAAAAGATTAGTGGTTCATTTTAATTTAAATACCGGATCGGACTTCGTAATTACCAAACTAAGCTCGATGCCACTGTGATGAGCCGACCAATTTATAAGAAATCAAGTATAATTCGCAATCACCGAGGCAATCGCAGATCTACACTTGAGTCCATATAAACCCGGTATTCCGAAAATCTCGAGTGATTTCTAACTCATCAACAACATACAACAGGATCGTTGAGCTTGGTAGTAAAATCCGCAGATATTTCAAACCAAATTCGATATATTAAACATTAGAGTGCGAGTATAATTTATTACAAACTCAGGTTCAAGTGCGGAAGCAATAGTTTGCAAAAACCAAATAGTCTTTTAATGAAAACAAATATAAGATAGTGCCATTAGATAGTCATCCTCGTAGCAAAGCATGAGACAGGGGATCTGATTTGCCTTGCCCCGGCCTTACTCTTCATCAACAGGGGAAAATGGACAAGTCTTACGGCAACCATGGTAAACATGCTCACCGCAACAACGGGAATAAAACCCCGAAAGTACAAAAATACTCGGCTAGACTTACCCGTCTAAAATAAAATAAAGACTCCAAGGATCATGCTAGGCTTTATCTCGGGGTTTAGCCGACTCACATTAAATTTCGCAAATAAAGTTGTTTAGTGAGCCTATGCATGCTACGTATATTTTTTTCCAAGTTAATGGGGTACTTAATTAATTATATAACATAGATCCTGTATAGTCAAGATTAATCATTGCTCAGTAGAATAAATAACAGCATAAGTAACTTGATCAGAATTATATCAGCTGCAACACGATAAATAACATATATTGTAATAATTAAGACTACATTGCCGTGGACGCAACCCGGCTCTCACTAACCAGAGCGATGGCGATTCGAATCGATTTGCAAACCAGCCGGGCGAATACACCCCGACACAAACCAGGTCTACTTTGCAAAGGCGGACCCAATCACTCCCGGGACGTTACGGGGACGTAAAGTCTCGATCTTGCCGGCTTCCCCTCCTTCTCGAGCACCCAAGTGGCGTAAGCAACGAGTACGACCCCCTGCGTGCGCATCTTCTTGTGCCCGATTAACCACACCAACCATCACCAAAGGAGGAGCGATAAAGCGAGCATGGCCGCCCCTAACATTCCCACGAGCTTCGTGGCTCACGACCAGTGAGCCTACTAAATGCCGGTATGTTCAACTTCCGACCACATTCCGACAAAGTATGAGTCCTTAATCGATCAGCTGGAAAAGACCACAAGTTCCACCCAATCTAACATGTTTTACTTATCAGGTTCTCAACAGCAGCTTGACAATCACCCATGTGATTGTACACAACATTTCCTCAAGTGACTGGAATCACTGTCTACTGCAATCATGTTGCTGAGCATTAACCTAGACCTCTATATAGGATAGGGCAACTTTCAACAAGGATCATAATGCATCAACGGTTTCAACCATTTCCCTAAACTTAATGCAGGAAACATATAAAAGACTCAAGTCAAATTAATTGGAAGAATTAGGAAAGGGCAGAATGCTCCGGGGCTTGCCTCGCAGGAACGTTGTCGGAACGTGCTCGGACACTCGGTCGCTCGTCGATCGACCCTTAGCGTCTCCTGTGATTCCTCCGGACTGCACTCCCAACTGGATCAGCTCCCCGGCTCCTCGATCAGCTCCTCCAAAACTTCCCCGATCCCGAGATGATGCATATGATGGAGAAAAGATATAATTACTATAACATGAATATCAACTTGCAATGAGTAACAATATGTATGATGGATGGATGCTTCCCGATGTAAGCTATTAGTAAGTGCATATCTCTTCTGCAGGAACATAACTTAATCTACACAAGGAGCATTAACAACCTACATCAATCAACACCCTAACTTGCTAACCACAGAAAATGGCAGCCCGACATGCTGTTACTAAAACAGTCACACAGGGAGTTCTACAACTCTAAATTCAGTGAACTAGGACTCTATGGAAAGCTAACAAAATTTCCTACAAAACATTCCACATTGTCCAGAGCTGAATCTGAACCTAACAGCCTCGAAATTGGGAAAAACAGAGGCTCTGTTTTCAGCACAAACATCACATACAACCTCCATAACTCACAAACTATTCATGCAACTTATCTCAAACTTAACCAGCAAGTAAATCAAGTAATTATCTACCAAATAAACCTACTGAACATTTCCAAAGATAATTTAAAGCACATAAAATGACATACCCTAGCAAACACTACACTTGCACACTATAACCAAATAAAATGCTAGAACAAGAAAATGTCAAAACTACTAAGCTGACCAAACCAAGCTTACTAACAGATCATAATCATGCTAGGAACACATAATAAAAATACCAATACACACCATCTTCATAAAAACATATATTTCTAGCCTATTCCCCATGCATCACAAATATGATAAATATACAACTACCTCAGAAAATTCTACAAAAATTACCAGAGCATCTCATTGGAATATAACAGCTACCATAAAAATATCATGATAAGATCATGCCCCTACAGCCCTACACAAAAATGACTAGTTTACACTAAACCTAGGCATGAAAATACTTTGTACTATGAAAAGTGTCGACAACAGATTTCTGAGTATGAAAAGCTTCTAAAACCTATCAAACATAAGCATACCAAGTTTCACACTCAAAACCCTAATATTTATTTTTCTATGAATTTCTAAAGATCACATGATCGAAAGCACATAAATAGAAAATCACATTTCTTTCTACAGAACATACCATACATGGTATTTTTTCCTAGACTCTACTCACAAGAACAAGCACTTTTCATACAAAAAGCATATTTTTATCTTGCACCAATTAAAAGATATGATTTTCCTCAATTTCCATGCATTTCTAGCCATAAATAAAACTCTATATAAAAGTTCTCAGAAAATAGGATTTCATAATTTTATACTGTAGCCTATCTTCTAACAAGCATGGCAAAATTTGTTTCACTCAAAAGGACTCAAAACGACCAAGATATGAATTTCTAAAGCATTTCATTCAAATACGGGAAAAAGGAAAAGAAAAAGAAAAGGAAAAGAGCGGCGGGGCCCATCCGTCGCGTGACGACGAAGCGGAGGCACGGCGGAGGAGCGGGCGGATCGGCGGCGGATTTCACTGGCGGTGACCAAATCGAGCAACGGCTATACCAATCGATTCTACTCGGACGAGACGGACTCATAGGTGCCCATGGCTTGGCGCTAAAACCCAACGAAACGGCGGCGGCGGCAGACGGGCGGCTTCATGGGCGGCGGACGTCGGCGCCCGCCGTTCTCCGGTGATTGGCGGCACACGGGTGGCCGTTCTCTACTCTCCTAGGCTCAAGCGGCGACATGCAAGCAACCTAGAAGCTTAACGGCGCAACGACGGGCGCGAACGACGGATCGCGCAGCGGCGGCGCCACGGCATCGCAGCGTCCGGCGATGACGCGCCCGGTGAAACGATGGCGACTCACACTCAACCATCTAGCTCAAGAGCTCAAGCAACCCTAGGCGGTCCTAAAACACAAAAAGCGCGGCCAAAGCTCGATCCATGCGCCGAACGGGCGGTTTGCCCCAACGGCGTTATGGCGGGTTTCGCCGGCGGCGGCCAAGGATTAGGGTTCGAAACCTCGGGTTTTACCTCAAATCGATGACGGTTTTAGGTAGAGAAGCTCACGGCGACGCTAGGGATTCGTTTTGAGGTGGATTGGTGCGGTGGGGACGGGCGGAACGCGGGCGGCGGAGCTCGGGATCGACGGCAATGGCGCTGGCGGCGGCGGCGTCTGCGCTTTCGGCAGCCGGGCGGTGGTCGGGAGTGAAGCTAGGGTTAGGGCGCGGCGCGGACGCGTGTTTTAAGGCGTGGCGCGCGGCTGTCCAGGCCGTACATCGGCGGCGCGCGCTGCGCCACGTCACTCCGAAGATGTCGGCCGACGGCCGGCCGATATCCCCTACTGCGTTTTAAAAAATGAATCGCTTTTTGGCTCGTGCCTCGAGATCCGTGCAGAATTAGGGAAAAAGTCAAAACATCAACTTTGTAGAGAATTTCATACAAAACACTCAATATGAACTTTTTCTAATTCGGCCTAGATTTGAAACTAAAAAATAAAAACAAACAAGGTCAATTTGAACTAGTCAAAAACGAGTTTGAATTTGACTCAAATTTGACTGAAACTGTTGGGCACTATTTGAACCCTTTCCAAACCTTTTTCACAAGAAACTTACAACAGATCATTTGCTCTACATAAAAAGTACTTCATTTCATCTATAGAAACTTTTTGCTAAAAAAACACTTCTATCAAGCACCTTTGAAAAGAGTTTTTCAAAAATGGGTTTTAAAAATTTTTCTAAATTGAAACAAATTATTGTCCTAAATTAAAAATATATCTAGGCACAATCTAGGTCTAAAACATCATTATAGCAAAGATCCTATAGTAGCTAGATCAAACAAGCATGAAATGAGAGCAACTCAAATTAAATGCTATTATGAACTTGCTCATGCATGAAATGATGATGATGCTATGCAAATGATCATGCTTTCAAGATGCTTAACACCTAGGGTGTTACAGGTATCGCAACATAGTAACATAGTGAGGTCCCCGACGCCGGCCACAGAGCCCACTTTCCACACAATCATTGTTAAAATATTAGACAATTTCTAGATTAAAACCATATTATAAATTATGACGAACAACTAGATTAAGCATGTGCGGCAAACTAGCATGACGAAAAATAATAGCACAGATCATAGCATGATTGAACAACATATACCAAAGCATGATCATAGTAACAGGTGTAAGCACAACTAGCACACCAGATAGATTGAACAGATTGAACATGATGAACACTAGCATTAGATCTCGGGAATAATACCAGTGGGAATACCTGGTGTTCGTAGATGACAGCGTGATGGAGAGGTCTCCGATGGCGAAGCCGAGGTCTTCCAGTCGTCGTCACACCGCCGCCGATCGAGGTGGCGTAAGACTTCAAGACGTTGACGATGAAGACGACGTCGGGAAGTAGTGCCTGGCGGTTCTTGACGGAAGACGGGCCGTGATGAAGTTCGGGAGCAGTCGCACGAAGAGCGCATCCCAAAAACCTTATTCGCCTTCTCCTAGTGCAGATCGCAAAGAGACAGCTTCGACGACCGCTTTCGCCCGGCCGGTGCACGCGAATGATCGGGCCGAGACTTGGCTACGGCAAAGACAAAGAGCCGGCGAGAAGAGGCAAAAACAAGAGCTTTCAATTGATACGTTTTAGCGTGGCCGGTGGTCCGCTTATATAGTCCGGTAGATGTTGGTGTTTCTTACGCACACGAGAGAAATCCGCAAGCGCACGGAAATACCGTTGTAGCACTTCACCCGGTGGTAGCGTGGTATCGTATTTTACACAAGGGCCGGTCTACAGCCAGCTTTTCTGATGCGTGTCAACCTAAGGCAAGGGTTTGTTTTCTAAGAGTAGCGAGGTATCTATAGGCTAAGTTTTCCGGCGGTGATTTCTAAAGTCCATTTGTCTACTTACGCCGGGCACCGCCCACGCCCAAAGGACGTTGTCCGGCAATTAGCACCGCGCCGCACCCGAACGCGGGGGGGGATTTCAAGGGGACGGACAAGGCTTGTCACGACCAAGCCGCCTACCCCTCAACCGTGGGATGCACCACAAAAGGTAGGTGAACGCTAGTCCAAACACCACGTTTGCACTATTGGTCACGTTCTTGATGTTGGCCAAGGTTCCCCGGTCAAAGAGTTCCTTCACCAAGAACTAACGCTCTTAACGAGACAATCTACCAATCCCGCAAGTCTACAACAGCTAAGAAATATACGAAGGAAATTAAGTAGCTGCAAGATAATCACAAGACTTGTTACCAAAGTGTAAGTAGCTTGCTTGAGAGGTACAAGCCGGGCGAATGTACCGACAAGTCCGCACTCCGTCCTCCTAGGAACCGCGGAACACCGAGGGGCTTAACCGGCAACTCCGGGTAGAAAGAACAAAGCTTCTTTCTAGCTTTTCCCTCTCTCACTCTCTAGAATTAGAAGAAGATAGAAGAAGTAGAAGAAGAAGAACTAATTCTACTCTCTTGCACAAGTGGACTGGTTTCTCCTTTGAATTGTTGTGTTGAGAGGTGAAGGAGGGAGCTATTTATACACAAGGGGGAGGGGCCTAAGTGCTAAAATCACCTAAACCAACCCGGGAATACCTTCCTAATCTGCGAAACCGACCATCCAACGTCGGTAGTGTCCGTTTTGGAAGGTAACAAACCGCGCCCCCCGGCTGGGCCCGAACCGCCTCGGCCGGTGCGGCCGCACCAGTGGTGCGCGCCTATATTTGGGGGCCCGCCCGCTCGCTTCGGCAGCCGGGTTTCCCTTCTTTGTGAAAAGTTGTGAGGTGGTCTTGGCCCGCCCTAGTTTTGACGTTTTGTCCCGATTCTTGTTTGGGCTTGCCATTTGCTCCTTTAGGCCTTTTTCTATTTGTTGATTTTATTTCTTTTTCTTTATCTTTTTTGGCCCAAAGTGATCATCCTTGAGTTGGTACCTGCAAGTCCAAATAAACACCAAAACTTTGGAATATGTTAGTTGAAATCCCTATTTCTAGGTTGTTTTGGTGTTGTGTTGACGGTGTTTAATTTGCAGTTGGTTGCCGTCAACAAACTCCCCCACACTTAGCCCTTTACTCGTCCTCGAGTGAAGGCACAGGGACTAAAGTGGTTCAATCTCTAAGATGTAAGCTTGCATACAGGTTATTCCAAGCCTTACCTGCTTTGTGAGCATTCATGGTGGCTACCAAGCTATCTTAGAATAATTGAGCAATGGAACAGCATGAACTTCCATCTTCTTGCTACTACTCATGCGCAAAGACTTGGTAAGTTTTTGAATTTTTGAAAGAAATAGCATTGCTCTTTATGGTATTGACTCTCACAAAGTCACTCTTGTTCGAATTTTCCTCTCAAAGCACTCTTGTTTGATTCACTCTCACTCATCCTATTTTGCAGGGTTTTGTGGATCTTTGAATGGAGTGATGTATACGTACCTCTGCACGTTTTGTCGGGTCAAGCTCTGGAACGTTGGAAAGATGTGGGCTCTACTCGCCCTAGGACACGTGTCCATTATTCATCTCTTATTCTTTTTCTCTTTTTTTTTCTGCAGCCTGTATCTTTTTCTCTGCATTTTTCTTGATAACAGGAGATGATCATGGTATGAATGGAGCATTTATTTGGTGGATGGTGAGATGCATGTTGTGCGCAATTCTCATTGTGAGAATTGGCGTGTATTTGTGGGTGTACGTGTTTTTCGATCTTGCGGGTATGAGCCTCTCTCAACGCGGATCAACTGTTGGCGGTCATTATCGAATGTTTTATACCGCCAACTTATATCCAATTCATGAGAAAGGGGCAAACTTATGATACATATACCTTTACTTCTAACCTAGTTCCACTTGTATTCGTAGAAATTATGTCTTGCAGGGTATAAAAGTGGAAACAGTACAAAGTCGCCAAATAAATTAGAAGGCGCATTGAATAAAAGACGCCAAGGAGTGGATTGAGCAAGAGACCCAAACCCACAAGCACAATTTGGCCCATGCACCACCATAGGTCCAACATATGAGTGACAAAACGCGATAGGAGAAGGCCGGGGCGGGAGGCCTGGCCCAGGGGCGGCCGGCCCACCGCGGCTGCCCGGCGCATTATTTCGGCCAAAGTTCCCGCCCTTTCTCTAGCGGTTTGGAGCGATCTTCAAGCGGCGGTTGCATGCGGTGCAAAGTTTCGTTCCCGCCAAGAATAGCTCGAAGCAAGGAGAGCCCTCCATTCCCTCCTCCTCTCCACTATATAAAGAGAGGCACTCCTCACTTGTAACACACACAACACACTACACATCACATTGTTACATTCTCACCTTGAGCACCACTCTCTCCCCCTCATTAGTTTAGTAGTAGGATTCGAGTTAGGCGGAGCTTCAAGGAGGGCTTGTCTCCTTGGAAGGATCTTTTGGTAATTTTACTATGAAGTTCTTTCCTTTATTCAAGTCCTATTATTTATATCGCAATGCATATGAACTAGAGTATAGTTATCCTCATGTTATATTCATATTGTGCCAACTAGAGTATAGTTAGTATAATATGATAATTAACATGACTAACTTTAGGCTAATGGAATCATATTTTATTCTTGGAACGTAGTAGAACTAAGTTCGAGTGATGGTCTGGTGTACCTTCGGGTTTACCTTTACTCTTTCCTGTCGATCCGTAGGGTCGGGGTACCGCGGGGGGTTTAGGTAGTTCTCTATAAACATAAGCGAGGTGCTTAGGTCTATAGAGAATTATCCGGGAAATGCCGGCATCCCACGGTAGTGAGGTAGGAGGGCGAGGGTGACAACTCGTTTCGCCCTTCGCACTCCTCCACGTCCGGGTGTTGGGTTGGAGTCCTATCAAGTGTCACCGGCTGGCATATACCAGCCGTGGGCATCTCCTCATCACTTTAGCCCATCTCTGCTATGAACCATGAACGACATATGTAGACTATAGTCTGACGCATTGGCGATATTAGAATAGCCAACTCAACATAGATTTTCCCTTTAAATGTTATTTTCTATTTATTCCTTCTAGTGCTCAAGAAGTGTGTGTGTCACCACTATCTCCAATATTATCGTCACTTACCCCTGTACATGATTAGTGGCTATCCATACATACATTGTGGGCTATCATCATCATATTAAATCTAAACCTGCCTTCCCATGGGAAAATATAAATGAACGATACCCGAATACTCCCAGGTGAAATGCTACAATGATAGATCCGTGCGCTGCGGGTTGACCCTTGCAATATTCATTTTATCTATCACCGACGCTTTCTTGACGTTATCATTAAGGATAATTTTTATTCTTAGTGATCGCGCCAAGAAACGCCAACAAGCATTTCTGGCGCCATTGCCAGGGGATGGGTTCTAAACCTGTTTCTAGTAATTGCGTTAAGAAATGTCAACAAGCATTTCTGGCGCCGTTGCCGGGGAAGGCAAGGTTAAAAGAAAAAAAATATTAATAAAGATGATCATAACCACATGTATGGATGATAGCCCTAATCTTTGCAGGCTAACTCTTTTTGTTTTCTTCCTGTTGTGGATGAAAACAGAGATAGTGTATGACTGGTCGCAACCTGCCGAATAACTTCGTCGACGATCCGTAGAGGCCGCCTTTAAGGAGTCGGGCTCAGGCCACTCCTCCCGTCATCACTTCCGAGGAGGTTGCACCCGTCATCCAAGTACCATCTTCATCAACACTCATGGCCACCAAGACACTCCATGACTACTCGGCCCCCCATCGTGGGCAATGTCCCGATTGGCCCCCCGTGTCAACTTGGGCGACAAGAACTTTGAGTTAAGGACTGGCCTCATCACGATGGTACAAGCAAGTCCATTTCGCGGACCGCCAAGCGAGGACGCAAATGCTCATCTCCAAAACTTCTTGGAGCCGTGCGACACAATCGTCATCAAGGGCGTTGAGCCGGATGCAATCGGGGCTCCGCTTGTTTCCCTTTCTCCCTTGTGGGTAAGGCGAAGCAATGGTTCTACAAGGACAAGGAGGTCGGCCAAGACTTGGAGTAAATGCTCCACCGCATTCCTCGCAAGGTTCTTCCCAATGGGCAAAACCAATGCCCTCGCGGGCAAGAATTTCTAATTTTCAGCCAGACAAGAACGGAACCCATACCAGGCGTGGGAGAGGGCTGCAAGAGTACATCCTCGCCTGCCCACACCATGGCATGGAGAAGTGGCTCGTCCGCGAGAATTTCTACAATGGTTTTACGACCATGTCGAAGGGCCACATAGATCGCCGCTGGCTTTGGAGGGGCGTTCTTATCCCTCACCGTTGAGAAAGCGAAGCACTCATTGAGAAGATGATCGAGAACCAAGGCTGGGGAGAAGAACGGGCCCCTCGAAAACACAAAAAGGTATGCATACAGTAAAGGAGACAGATCTGCTTGCCGCAAAGATCGATCTCCTCGATGAAAAGACCGGACGACCAAGCTCCGTCAAGCGATTGCTACACTCCCCATGGACTCACATATGACATGTGAAGTCTGTGGAGAGGTTGGACATTCGGGAAGCTCTTGTCCCGAAACTCGAGAAGAAGTAGCCTACATCAACAACGGATTTCGTCCAGGTAATAACAATGGGTGGAACAATCAGAATCGCCCACAAGGAGGTAACATTTACAATTCTGGTTACAATTCCAATTTCAATCCTAATCAACCGTCCTTGAAAGATCTTGTTTATGGTCAAGCTAAAATTAATGAAAGTCTAAACAAGAAATTATCATCCAATGATAAAATGCTTGAAAATGTGAACACAAAATTAGAAACCCTATCTTTCGCAAAAAAGAATCAATTGAGCTTTAATAAAATGATAGAAACCCAAATAGCTCAATTAATCCGCTGTAGCTTGCACCCAACATGGGAAAGGACTCACCGAAGCCGAGGGCCCCATTGAATCCGTTAACATGGTAACAATAAACAACCACACCGTAAACGGGTTATACCGGATGTTGTTGTGGACTCACCTTTTGCCAGAGAAAAAGGAGGATCCAGGGGAGCCCAACGATCACCGCTCAATAGGCCCATACACGTTCGGCAACGCCTCGTGGATCTAGGGGCAAGTGTCAACATCATGTCAAAGAAGGCCAATGACACACTCCTACACTTCCCATTATCCCGCACCAAGACCAAACTCGAATGGCGAGATCAAACAGTAATAAAGCCGAAGGGATTCTTCGAGACATTCCGTAAGGGTGAAGGATAGCTACGTCCCCCACGGACTTCATCGTCGTCGACATGGGAGAAGAATATCACGTAGCATTGTTGTTGGGGAGACCGTTCCTCTACACAACAAACGCTACTATCCATGTTGGAAAGGGAAGGGTCGACTTAAATTCAAGGACAGGTGGTCCAATGCCTATTCAATGGATACAACCGGAAGAAATCCCGAGAAAAAAAAAAAAGATTGAACCCCAAGTAAAGACAACGGTCAAGGCAAAAGGACCCCGAGAGCGTATTTACGCAGACAAAACCAAAGAGGAAGTTGTACTGTTCTCGCCAAGAAGGAGGAGGAACGTACCCCTCGCAACCCCTAAAAAAGATTCAAGAAGAAATAAAGTCACCATCGCCTACCACGTCACCATCCAAAAATACAAGGAAGGCATGGCGTGTGAAGCAAGCCTAAAGGTAAGCTTCACTAAAGGTAAGAAATAAATATTTTCCTTCTATAAATTTATTTTCCTCATATTAAATTATTTTTAATATTTAACCTCTTTAATTAATTAATTTCCTTTTTATTACCATATTCTTTAATATTAAAAGAATTCCTTTTCATATTTTACTCCCATTGCCATATTTCCCATGTCAATTAAAATATAAAAATAATAATATAAATGAAATATATATATTGAGAAGATTTTATAAACAAAACTTTATTCCAAAAAAAAAAAAAAACAAAGTTTCGGGGTCGAACCCGTTGTTGCACCACTTGACAACGGTCGGATTCGACCGTTTGAACACACCGCCAAAGCAGGGGCGACAGAGGGCCCAGGATGGGGCCGGCCGCCGCATTGGGCCGGCCGCTCCCCCGGAAGTGCCTCCTATCACGGGCCAAACGGTCACGAGCACTAGCCGTTGCCCTCGTCCGAGTGTCGGGGTGCATCGTGCTATAAATTCGCGAGGTGGCCGGGAGACCAATCCACCCCTCTCATTCTCACTCCCTCACTCTCTCATTTTGCTACTTGCTCACTTCTTGCACTCCACAAAGCATTCCCAAGCTCTAGTGCAAGAACACCAAAGACACTCTCTCTCCCAAGTTCTCTCCAAGAGTAAGCACTTGTTTCCATTCCGTTCGCTTTTTGTTCGCTAACATGTTCAGGAAAGCGGCAAGCGCGATCAAGAAGGGCGTGAGAAGAAGCGCGAGGCTCTCCCAAGGAAGTTCGGTGCACACTTCGACAACGCCGAAGCATACGAAGAAGACATACCGCAAGAGCAAGAGCAAGAACAAGCACCCACGGGGATGACGATCGAGGAAGCCGATGCACCGCACCTCGACCGGAAGGAGAACGGGAGATGCAAGCCTACAACATCCTCAAGAATCGAGACTTTGCTCCTCGCTCCTCGTTTCCCCAACGACGCCCCTCGAAAAACTAGGTATGGATATCGAATTCCCCATCATTTGGAAAAACGCGTCGGATGGTAGGGATTGCTCCCCCTCGATGAGCAGGGCTCTCGCCTCCTCACCATCCAATTTTTAGGATCTTTGGAAGTTCTTGATCAGGGTGTTAGCTTGAGACTTTTTAGTAAATACTACTATTACACTTGGCAAGAACTGGCTAGGCACATAGGCTTTGATGCTAAGAAATGTTGCACAAACTTAGCTGTTGCTCTACCAGAGTTTAATCGTGCCACCTTTTTCACTGAGATCTCCACCATAGTTCCTACAGATCCTAGGTTTCATCCTTCAAATGCCAACATACATCATCCAACATTGAAATTTATGCAAAAATGGATTGCCATAACTTTGTTTCCTAGGCATGAATTTCACCGTCTATTAGATGTTGAGATGCAATGCCTCTATGCCATAGTTCACAAGAGAAAGATTGCTCCTGTAAAAGAAATCATAAAATGCATGCTTAGCAATTTTAAACAATCCACACCTGTTTATTGTACCTCTCTTGTGACAAGGATTGCTAGTAACATTGGTGCATTGGAAGGCGAGAATGTCACATACCTAGATACCCTACCTCTGGAAATTTCAATATCACACCTGATACAAGGGCACATAATAAAATTTGATGAGAATGACCATGATAAGATTATTTATTATTTTTTCGGGATATATATATGAGATTCCGCTCCCTAACCCGGAACTCTCATTATATAAATCCCCATCACTCACCTTCGCTCTAGTTGAGCTAGACGAAGCACGCAGGAGTTCTGTTTCTCGCAGGTCATCACGAAGGAGAGCTACGGGCGAGGCTAGTGGTTCACAGATGCCGCAGCCCACACCCGTACCAGTGCCCACGCCCGGGTTCTTTACACCAACGCTGAACCCCGGGCTCACACCCACCTTCCAGTATGAGGGGATGTTCACACCTCATCCAGACCAAGCAGGAGGGTCAGCATGGCATGAGACACACACAGTGTCCTCCGACTCCGAAGGGATGCCACCACCACGTCACTCTACGGTGGATCCCAGAGCACTCCAAGAGATCAACACCCGACTCGGGGATGTGGAACTCAGCACAGGTGAGATTGATTGCTAGATCACTCACCGGTTTTGTGCAGGTTTCTGATCAACGCCATCGGCAGCACTGCAACACCAAGCGAGAGGAGGCGGAACGGAGATGGCAGGAGCACGAGGCACCAGATGGCATTCTGGGCGCCACATGGGGTACTACCCCCTAACCCATAGGCCATCGGCTAGCTTGGGGAGGACCCCCACGGAGGTAAGTACCTACCTCCCCTATCATTTTATTTTATCTCTTAGTTTTTCATTTTCATTTCCTTTTAAAAAAAAGATAAAAATAAAAAGAACAAAAATATGATTCCACTTCAATATGTAGTATAAGGATGCTTAATTTCTCTCGAAGTTGAAATGATGAATAGTCGCTCTGTCTATAATTCAATTTGCACCTAGTTCATAACATTGTATTCCCTAATGTTTAAGTTTATTGGCTTAACTTGTCTTGTCCTAAAACTTAATGATTTGTGGGTATGCAAACACATGATTCTTCTCTAAGCTATTGCCGAGTATGATATGGTAAAAATAGAATCTACTATGATTTTGTTCTAAGAGAGATTCATCATTAGGAGAATAATTTCCAAAATTCCTTAATGATCAAAATTCTCATGATAGCCTATGTGAGACACCTGTCATACGCTTTTGATCAAGATTCACATTGCCAAAAATAGGTTATGGGCTAAGCTAGAAAAAATGGACGTGTGTCCGAAAAAAAGAAAATAAAACAATGGGTACTTCGATACCCGCCTAAAAAAAAAAAAAAAAAAAGAAGAAGAGAAGAATAATGGACAAGTGTCCGAGGGCGAGTAGAGCCCACTTCTCTAAAAAAAGAAATAAGAGCTAGCCCATACCTTATCAAAAAAGAAATAAAATTTCACTTGCACATCTTGATCAAGACTTATGACTTGTTTCTCCTTATGGTTTGCACACCGAGATGATTTAAGGAATCATTACAAAAATCTCCGCATGAATGATCAATCAAAGAATGAATGACTAGTGTTTCTATGAAAACCGTTCTATCTTGCAATAACCCAAGAGTTTGGAGAATGTTATAAGCCCCATATGATTTAAGTAAACAAGGATAGATAAAAATGCCAATTTATTTAAACAACGGAAGAATACTTTGTTATGAGCATGGTACATTTTGAAATATATCGTCATTGTAGCAACTCGATCAACAACCAAACACTTAGCTATTTGCTCGGGACGAGCAAAGGTTAAGCAGGGGACTTGTTGGCGGTCATTATCGAATGTTTTATACCGCCAACTTATATCCAATTCATGAGAAAGGGGCAAACTTATGATACATATACCTTTTACTTCTAACCTAGTTCCACTTGTATTCGTAGAAATTATGTCTTGCGGTATAAAAGTGGAAACAGTACAAAGTCGCCAAATAAATTAGAAGGCGCATTGAATAAAAGACGCCAAGGAGTGGATTGAGCAAGAGAACCAAACCCGCGCACAATTTGGCCCATGCACCACCATAGGTCCAACATATGAGTGACAAAACGCGACGAGGAGAAGGCCGGGGCCGGGGCCCAAAGCCAGGGGGCGGCCGCCCCATCTGCGGCGGCCGGCGCATTATTTCGCCAAAGTTCCCGCCCTTTCTCTAGCGGTTTGGAGCGATCTTCAAGCGGGCGGTTGCATGCGGTGCAAAGTTTCGTTCCGCCAAGAATAGCTCGAAGCAAGGAGAGCCCTCCATTCCCTCCTCCTCTCCACTATATAAAGAGAGGCACTCCTCACTTGTAACACACACAACACACTACACATCACATTGTTACATTCTCACCTTGAGCACCACTCTCTCCCCCTCATTAGTTTAGTAGTAGGATTCGAGTTGGGCGGAGCTTCAAGGAGGGCTTGTCTCCTTGGAAGGATCTTTTGGTAATTTTACTATGAAGTTCTTTCCTTTATTCAAGTCCTATTATTTATATCGCAATGCATATGAACTAGAGTATAGTTATCCTCATGTTATATTCATATTGTGCCAACTAGAGTATAGTTAGTATAATATGATAATTAACATGACTAACTTTAGGCTAATTGAATCATATTTTATTCTTGGAACGTAGTAGAACTAAGTTCGAGTGATGGTCTGGTGTACCTTCGGGTTTACCTTTACTCTTTCCTGTCAATCCGTAGGGTCGGGGTACCACGGGGGGTTTAGGTAGTTCTCTATAAACGTAAGCGAGGTGCTTAGGTCTATAGAGAATCATCTGGGAAATGCCGGCATCCCACGGTAGTGAGGTAGGCGGCAGAGGGTGACAACTCTGTTCGTCCTTCGCACTCCTCCACGTCCGGGTGTTGGGTTGGAGTCCTATCAAGTGTCACCGGCTGGCATATACCAGCCGTGGGCATCTCCTCATCACTTTAGCCCATCTCTGCTATGAACCATGAACGACATATGTAGACTATAGTCTGACGCATTGGCGATATTAGAATAGCCAACTCAACATAGATTTTCCCTTTAAATGTTATTTTCTATTTATTCCTTCTAGTGCTCAAGAAGTGTGTGTGTCACCACTATCTCCAATATTATCGTCACTTAACCCTGTACATGATTAGTGGCTATCCATACATACATTGTGGGCTATCATCATCATATTAAATCTAAACCTACCTTCCCATGGGAAAATATAAATGAACGATACCCGAATACTCCCGGGTGAAATGCTACAATGATAGATCCGTGCGCTTGCGGGCTGACCCTTGCAATATTCATTTTATCTATCACCTGACGCTTTCTTGACGTTATCATTAAGGATAATATTTATTCTTAGTGATCGCGCTAAGAAACGCCAACAAGCATTTTTGGCGCCGTTGCCGGGGATGGGTTCTAAACCTGTTTCTAGTAATTGCGTTAAGAAATGTCAACATCAACGGAGCCTGACAAAACTCAATGCAGTAGGAAGTAGCTATAGTGGATAATCATGTCATTGTTCAGGCTTTGGTAGGATTTGGCTAAGTCAAACCATGAGCATGCTTTATTTTAGATTTTCGATGATAAAACCAAGTCTTGTTGCAAAAGAGAGCAAGCATCAAGTCATTCCACCATATCACAAAGATCAATTATTTAGATAAGCATGGGGTCCCTAATGGATAGTTGCTCAACAAAAGTCCGGTTTTTAGCGAGGAATAAAATGTATGCATGCCATGTATCAATTGGTAGACATAGAGATGGAGTTTTGTTAACTTGGTTCAGGTTTCAAAGATTTAGATAAGTCACAAGTCAAAATTTAATTTTAATAAATCACGTACCTTTGACTTGTGAGCCTCCCCCACACTTGTTTTTGTACCTATTTTTAATTTTCTTTTTGCACAAGGACAAAAACAAGTGGAGACATAGACAATAATATAATAATAATAAAACTTTATTGAATAATTCGAACTGGGGCACACACTTTGAAGGAATTACAAAATGATTGGAAGGGAAATACTGAAAACTTAAAATTAGTGCGCGCCTAATTATTGAAAGAGAGGTAGAACATCCTAAGCGGGCTTGCGTAGGGCGTGCTCTGCGTTAGCGCTCTAGCGACCCTAGCCAGCCTTAGTCTTGAAGTTTAGTGCGTAAAAGAGTCTAGTTCTTTCCTAATGTCCGCGTTCTCTAAATCCGCCCCTTCTACCTCTCGTAGTTAAGGTTTTCACTAGCTTGTTTAGAGAGTTGACTCTAGTATTTAAGGTTGCTAGTGAAGGGACCTTAGGAACCGTGCTACTCCCAGCTGTTTGCAGTGATGGAGTACTCTCGGAACGGCTCTCGAAAACATTGGGAGCCTTCCTAGGTGTAGCACGGGGTACCCTCATAGGGCCCTCGCTACTCGAGCGACTTTCCACAACATTCGGGGCCTTTCTAGGATTCACCCGAGGGATACGAAGTGGAACACTTGGAGATGTCGCTGGAGTAGGAGTTGGCTTCTTCATAAGCCCCTTCCCACGTCCTCCTGTGGGCATGTCGACACCGACAACGGTGTATGGGTAACTGTAGTTGGAGGTGTGGAAGGAGGACGTCTCTGTTGATGTAGTACGGGCGCCAGCTGCTTCGGGCTCCTTCCTCTTGACGCCCAGGGGGCCCACCGTAGGATGAGATGGGCGCCCAAGGACACTCTTGCGTGTCACGGATCTGCCCGTGGACACATAGCTGTTCCCTCCACTAGATGAGTGGCGTGGGGGAGGGAGCACGGCAAGAGGGGCGACAGAGGATGGTTCTACCTCGTCACTAGGGAAGATCAAGTCATCCTCATTGAGAGAGCAAAGTGAGCGAGCAGAATTGTAGAGAGTGAGGGCATGGTCCGCCATTGCAGCTGTTCTTGGCTTAGAAGAGGTTTTGAGAGGAGGAGAAGAGCAAGAAGGAGTGGTGTGAAGAATGGAGAGGAGGAGGGTGGATTTTATAGGACAAATTCTCCTCTCTCCGGGTTTGGCGTGTTGAAATCGGGTGAGCAAACCTTACTATCGTGGGTTGTGAGAAAGGAGAAGGAGATGGGCGAAATCCCTGCACTAACGGGCCGGCCCAGTGCTTGGCGCACTGTGTGGTGCGCTACAAGACCACCCAGTGTCCCCCCGGGTCGTTTTCGGCCACATCCATTTCCTTTTTCGAAAAGTTTTGAATCGGTGTTTGCCCCCGAGAAACGTTTTTCTTTTCTTCCGATCTCTAATTGATCCTCAAATTCAAATTTTGAAAATAGTTTATGCTTTGATTAATTTAGAAAGTAGATATCCTTTGTGTAGCAAATGACCAAAGATAAATTTAGTGAAGTAAAAAGAAAATATCAAGGTAAATACTTTACTTAAAACAAAGTAAAAAATATATAACTTTTATGTTTTATTATTACCTTATGTATTTATATTTTACTTTTTTTTTTAGTTGTAACAATTTTAATTTATAAAAATCTCTTTTTTTTATATATGCCGATCAACATAAATTAATTCTCAAAGCATAAATCTATTCTATCGAGCTCTTGGTTAAGATCGATCATCGGCTTGAAGAAAAGCTTAAGGCATTGACCGTTTACCTTTTGTATCTCACCTGCGCCATCTTGGATTGTGATTGCGTCATGTGGCGATGTGTTGATGACGGTGTACGGTCCTTTCCATTTGCTTCTCAGCTTCCCTTCGCCCGAATAGCTTTACCCGGGAGTTGAATAGGAGTACTTTGTCTCCCGTGGTGAATTCTTTTGATTTTGATGCGCCGATCATGCCATCTTTTTTGTGCGCTCTTTGTAGAGCTTTTGCACCGTGGTACGCCTTTTCGCCGCCATTCTTCTAGTTCGAGATTTGTCTCGACGGTTCTTCCCAATGAGTCTAACGTCCATGTTCCACTTCTTGATGGCCCAATGAGCTCGATGCTCTAGCTCAACCGGTAAATGGCAGGTTTTGCCATAGACCGGTGATAAGGTGACATGCCGATGGGGGCTTTATAAGCCGCCCGATATGCCCAGAGAGCATCGGGTAGCTTGTTTTTCCGGCCTTTCCCCATCTCGTTGACCGTCTTCTCGCAGGATGTTTTTGATTTGTTTATTGGAGGTTTCGCTTGCCCATTTGGTTTGCGAGATGATAGGGGGTAGCAATATTGTGCTGAGTGCCAAGCTCCTTCAAGAATGCCTTGAATGATTTGTCCTTGAAATGCGATCCTCCGTCGCGATCACCATGCGTGGCATTCAAACGGGGAAGATGATTTCATGGAACATCTTGCGTGCGTGCTTGCCATCAGCAGCCCTGCATGGTAGTGCCTCTACCCACTTTGACACGTAGTCCACTACCACCAGGATGTACTCGCAATCATGGGACTTCTGGAATGGCCCCATGTAGTCAATGCCCCACACATCAAATATTTCTATTTGAAGGTTGTAGTGTAGGGGCATTGCATCACGAAGCCGCGGACGTTCCCAATCTTCCGCGGTTGTAGCATCTTCTCGATGAACTCTTTTCGTATCGTCGTACATCGCCGGCTAGAAGAATCCACACTGCCAAATTTTGGCTTGTGTGCGGAATACTCCCAGATGCCCGGCGTAGGGAGATGCATGACATTTTTCAATGATCTGCATTCCTTCCTCCCTGGGTACGCATCTTCTCAACAAGCTGTCCGCACACACCCTGTACAGATATGGGTCGTCCCATAGGTGCCGTCTGCTCTCCGTTTGGAGCTTTCGCTTGTTCTCCCTAGGTGGTACATAGCCTGCAACCATGTAATTCACAATGTTTGCGTACCATGGGTTGAAGTGCGACACCTTGAGTAGCATGTCGTCGCGTAGGTAATCGTTGATTGGTAACTCCTGCATGTTAGTTACCTGCATACGCGATAAATGATCCGCAACTGTGTTTTCTACTCCCTTTTTATCCTTTATTTCTATGTCAAATTCTTGGAGTAGGAGAATCCAGCGGATCAAGCGAGGTTTTGCATCCTTTTTGGTAAGAAGATACTTAAGGGCGGCATGATCTGTATAGACGATTATTTTCGCGCCCACTAAGTAGGATCAAAACTTCTCGATAGCAAAGACTACTGCCAGGAGTTCTTTTTCTGTTGTGGCGTAATTAAGCTAGGCTCCTGTCAGAGTTTTGCTAGCATATGCGATGGCATGCTGCTTTTTGTCCTTGGTTTGTCCTAAGATCGCTCCAACGGCGTAATCGCCGGCATCGTACATGATTTCAAATGGCAACGACCAATCCGGGGGTTGGATGATCGGAGCCGAGATGAGTGCTTTCTTCAAGGTTTCGAAAGCATGCAAGCACTCATCTGTGAAGTCAAAGGGTATGTCCTTGGCTAGCAGGGCCGTAAGGGGTCTAGCGATTTGCGAAAAATCTTTTATAAAACCCTGCGTGGCCTAGGAAACTGCGGATACCTTTGACGTTCACTGGGGGTGGTAGCTTTTCAATAACGTCTATTTTGGCTTTGTCTACCTCTATCCCCCTCTCGGACACGAGGTGCCCGAGAATGATGCCTTCTCGGACCATGAAGTGGCACTTTTCCCAGTTAAGTACCAGGTCCTTTTCTTGGCATCTCTGCAAGACCCGGTCTAGGTTCTTCAGACAACTTTCGAAGGTCTTACCATAGACGGAGAAATCGTCCATGAAGACCTCCATGATCTCTTCGATCATGTGCGAGAAGATAGACATCATGCACCATTTGGAAAGAAGAGGGTGCATTACACGGCCCAAATGACATTCTACGGTAGGCATAGGTTCCGTATGGGCATGTGAATGTGGTCTTGCTCGTCATCGTGGTGGATCGGGATCCGGTGGTAGCGAGAATACCCGTCAAGGAAACGAAGAAAGAGTGTTTCGCTAACCGCTCCAACATTTCATCGATAAAGGGCGGCGGGAAGTGATCTTTCTTTGTTGCCTTGTTAATTTTTCTATAATCAATACACATTCTCCACCCCGTGACTTGTCTTTGTGGAATGAGTTCATTTTAGCGTTCTCAACGATCGTCATTCCTCCCTTTTTAGGGACCACTTGACTGGGCTAACCCAATCAGCGTGGTGGTGCGGGATAGATAATCCCGGCGTGAAGAAGCTTGAGAACTTCCTTCTTCACGACTTCACGCATCGCATTATTGAGCCTATCTTTGGGGTTCGCATGATGGGGTACCGTCAGGGTCAATAGGAATGCGATGTGTGCATAGTGTTGGGCTTACCCCTTTCAGATCTTGAAGGGAATACCCGAAGACCGATCTGTGTTTCTCTAAGACGGCTATTAGCTGGGTGGTTTCCTGGTCACTAAGCTTATCGCTTATGATGACAGGGGCTTGTGAATCGCCATTTAGGAAGACATAGCGTAGGCCTGGGGGGTAGGGGTTTAAGCTCAACTGGAGGCCGAATCAGCTCTTCCTCTTTGGGAAGTTCTATGAGTTACCTTGAATCGTCCTCTTCTTCAATGAAGAATTGGGCGTCTTTTTCTAGGTCTGTTTCTGGGTTCTCATATAGCATAACTCCCATGACCTCCTCGGGCGTGTCGTGCTCAAGGAAGGGTTCTGTTACCGAGTTTTTAGCTCGAGTAACTAGAATAGAAAACTTTTTCTTCCCGAGTTTGACATCTAGATCCCCGGATTGTGGTAGATCAAGAATCTTTTCCAAGGGATGCCCGATTAGGATGTCAAAATCTTGGATATCAAAAATATGAAAATCCAAAGAAAGTTTGACATTCCTGTGTAGGAAGATTTGCTCATGTATAACCTCGCGGCTTTCAATGGTGGTACGTGGTGCTATGCGCAAGGTCCGTGCTGTGGAGGTCCTAACAGCTCCCTCGTCACAAGCTTGTGCAAAGGTTTTGGACATTATGTTTATCCCCACAGTAGGGTTATACATGACTTCCACCATGTTTCCCTGATATCTGCAATAGATTGGTGTAGAGGGGCCACTTATTCGAATTTCTTCGAAAGAAGGTCCTTCCTCTCGCAACCATTCCATGCTCATTATAGCTGTTAGCTCCTTAATAGACTCCTGGAGAAAGAATTTATCCGGGGGTTGTTCGAGGCTAGCAGGGACAGGTGGTTTCTTCCATTGTTAGGTACCGAGGTGTCACCGAATTGATCAAGAAGTCAACCTCAAAGAACGGGAGATCCGTGCATGCGGTCTCCTTTGGTTTTGGTTCAGGCGAGGGTCTCTCTAAGGTTTTGACGGGTTCGGCATCGGCCGAAGAGACTTCCTCTCGGTTTTACGCTTGGGTTCTACACGGATGGGTTCTAGCGGAGGAGTATTCTCAAGAATACGGTTTAGGAGAGCTTCTCCTTCGCTGTGGTTTTGTGGGGAAAACGACCCTCCGGCAGCTAAATCAGCGGTAGAGGGCGCTTGCCCTATCCAATCCTAGCCGAAATGCTTTGTAAAAGCACGTGGTTTGGTATGGCCAGTGCGGGCGGATCGTGTAAGCATGGTAAACCGGTCCCGGGCTGCACCTAAGGTTTCACCCTCTATTTGTTGGAAGTTGAGTATCTCTTGTCGCGGGGGCGCGATTCTCGGATAAAGGGTAGAACGCTACACGAGAATGCATTTTCCACGATTCTTCCCATTCTCCATTTACCAACCCTACGTTATGGGCGTACCATTGAGTCGCCCTCTCGTGAGAGAGAACGGAAACAACTTCCACCTCGGCGTGTCGTGTGTCATGCCGCAATTGTCGGCGGCACGAGCCGCTCAAACTCCCGTAAGTGATGATAGGGGTTTTCATATTCGAGCTTTGTAAAGGCTCGGGCCCGAACCATGGCTATAAAGCCGAGGCGGAGCTCATACTCGAAGCTGTGATTGGCTTCGCAGATTGGCATGGTTCTACGAGCTCGCCCTTAGGAGTGGACAGGATTTGGATAGTGGGTTGCTCCATGAGTAACAAGGACTCTTTTTGGTATTTTTGTTTAAAAGGATACTACCAGTCACACAGGTCGACTAGGCTCGAGATAACTATGACAACCATCCCCGGCAACGGCGCCAGAAATGCTTGTTGGTGTTTCTTACGCACACGAGATATATCCGCAGCGCACGGAAATACCGTTGTAGCACTTCACCCAAAGGGTAGCGGGGGTATCGTATTTTACACAAGGGCGGTTCTTGCGCAGCGAGCTTTTCTAGTCCGGTGTGTCAACCTAAGGCAAGGGTTTGTTTTCTAAGAGTAGCGAGGTATCTATAGGCTAAGTTTTCCGTGCGGTGATTTCTAAAGTCCATTTGTCTACTTACTCGGGCACCCGCCCACGCCCCAAAGGACGTTGTCCGCAATTAGCACCGCTACCGCACCCGAACGTGGGGGGATTTCAAGGGACGGACAAGGCTTGTCACGACCAAGCCGCCTACCCCCTCAACCGTGGGATGCGCCATAAAAGGTAGGTGAACGCTAGTCCAAACACCACATTTGCACTATTGGTCACAGTTCTTGATGTTGGCCAAGGTTCCCCGGTCAAAGAGTTCCTTCACCAAGAACTAACGCTCTTAACGAGACAATCTACCAATCCCGCAAGTCTACAACAGCTAAGAAATATACGAAGGAAATTAAGTAGCCGCAAGGTAATCACAAGACTTTTTACCAAAGTGTAAGTAGCTTGCAGAGGTACAAGCCGGGCAAGTGTACCGACAAGTCCCAAGACTGGCCCCCCTCCTAGGAACACAAGGAACACCGAGGGGCGAACCAAAGAACTCGGGTAGAAAGAACAAAGCTTCTTTCTAGCTTTTCCCTCTCTCACTCTCTAGAATTAGAAGAAGATAGAAGAAGTAGAAGAAGAAGAACTAATTCTACTCTCTTGCACAAGTGGATTTGGTTTCTCCTTTGAATTGTTGTGTTGAGAGGTGAAGGAGGGAGCTATTTATACACAAGGGGAGGGGCCTAAGTGCTAAAATCACCTAAACCGACACGGGAATACCTTCCTAATCTGCGAAACCGACCATCCAACGCCGGTAGTGTCCGTTTTGGAAGGTAACAAACCGCCCCTCAATTTGGGCCCGAAACCGCCTCAGCCCGAGGGTGCGGCGCCAGGTGGTGTGGTGCGCGCAAGCACTCTCGGGGCCCGCCCGCTCGCTTCGCGGGCCGGGCTTCCTTTGCCGTGAAAAGTTGTGAGGTGGTCTTGGCCCGCCCTCGGTTTTGACGTTTTGTCCCGATTCTTGTTTGGACTTGCCATTTGCTCCTTTAGGCCTTTTTCTATTTGTTGATTTTATTTCTTTTTCTTTATCTTTTTGGCCCAAAGTGATCATCCTTGAGTTGGTACCTACAAGTCCAAATAAACACCAAAACTTTGGAATATGTTAGTTGAAATCCCTATTTCTAGGTTGTTTTGGTGTTGTGTTGATGGTGTTTAATTTGCGGTTGGTTACCGTCAACGATGAGACCGACCTCGTGACACGATCCACGATCTAAACCGGTTAGGACTCTCGCTGTTCGTATTTGTTTAGAACTCTGCAAACCAAAGGACCAAAAACTAAAACTGCAAAACGAGACCGCACACCCGCAAGGCGTGGAGCCGGATTTGAGCGGACCATTCACACGCATGTCGTGCGCCCGCGCCCTTCGCCCCGCGACGCGAGGCGAGGCGAGCGAGCGAGTGTGGAGTTCCCTTTCTCCTTTTCATACTAGACTTGAGAAGATGAGAACAACTTCCATATTTAAGTTGGTTCTCTCCACCTTCCACTACCAATGTGGTACTAAAGAATCTCCACTTCTCTCTTTTGCTCACACATGACTGGGCCTTTGAGATTTATTAGGAATTTCAGAATTGTTGTTGGGCCAAGCCTACATACACATAAAATTCCAACAATCCCCCACCAGATCTCAAATACCCATTTAGAGATTTGCCTGTTCTCGCTACTGTTTAATATACTAGTGTTTTAGCAGAGACTGTTAAGTTGAACTTCCGCCTAGAACTTCAAGCTATACATATCCACAACTTGAACAATGGACTACGCCTTGAATTGCAAGTTTTGTGCGAACAAGCTTTGCTCAAAGCCAAACTAGTACTTGGCTGCCAGTAGCCTTTCCCCGTAGGTGGAGCATATACGCCATACTCCTTAGTCTCTTCATGAGCTTACTAAAGATCACCCAAGTCTCATAGACTGCGACGTTTAACAGTCAAACTCATATAGGTATGCTCTTTCAAGAATGCTCTGTAGGACAACATCTTTACTTATTAAAGTCAATAGAACATATTAAGGCATTCTCGCCAACCTACCATACAGAGCCTCATCGCTCTTGAGAGTATTACATCTTCACATAGAGAGGGTTATCATTTTACTCTCCTCAGTTTACCAATAGCTTGTTCTTCCCAGATCCTTAGTCACGGGATCTCCGATCAAAACGGTTGGGTTTCTACTGTAAACTCATATGGGTCTCATACCCATTTCCCTAGATGCAATTTCTATCACATTCCGTGATAGCCCTTTTGTAAAGGGATCCGCGTGTTTTTATAAATGTCTCGTATATAAGATATAGTTATTACTCTGGAGTTTCTCAACTTCCTGACAGTCTTCAAACGTCTTTTAACATGTCTTGTTTATCCTTAGTACTATTCACTTTAGTGATCATTGTTTGATTATCACAGTTCATAAGGATAGCCGGTATTGGTTTCTCAGCCACCAGTAAGTCAGACAAGAGCTAACGCAGCCACTCTGCCTCTGCAGATGCTGTATCTAAAGTAGTAAGTTCTGCTTCCATGGTTGACTTAGTCAAAATAGTCTGTTTACAAGACCTCCATGACACTGCGCCACCTCCAAGAGTAAAGACATGCCCACTAGTGGCGTAGTTTTGATCAATATCAGAAATCCAGTTCGCATCACTATATCCCTCTAGCACAACTGGGTGCCCGAAATAGTGAATTCCATAGCTCATTATACCTTTAAGATAGCACACGACCCTTTCTAGTACATGCCAATGATCATCACCTGGGTTGTACATATACCTACTCAACTTTCTCACAGAAAAGAGATATATCCGGTGCGGGTTGCGCTAGCTAGATACATGAGTGAACCAATAACTGAGAGTACTTCAATTGATCTATAGTACTCTTTTTATTTTTCCACAATGTCACACTAGGATCATAAGGTGTTGGAGAAGGCATGCTATCCATAAAGCCAAATCGGCTCAAGACCTTCTCAACATAGTGAGATTGTGATAAAGTAATCCCACTCTCTTCCTTAATCAGCTTAATATTTAGAATTACATCAGCTTCTCCTAGATCCTTCATATCAAAACTCTTTGACAAGAAAGACTTGACCTCATTTATAACATCCATGTTTGTTCCAAAGATTAGAATATCATCAACATATAAACATAGTATAACAGATTGGCCCCCACCATGTCGATAATATACACACCTATCAGCTTCATTAACAGCATAGCCGGCACTAGTTAATGTAGTATCAAACTTCTCATGCCATTGTTTAGGTGCTTGTTTCAAGCCGTACAAAGATTTCAATAATTTGCACACCTTCTACTCTTCACCTTTTACTACAAACCCATCAGGCTGATCCATGTAAATCTCCTCATCCAACTCTCCATTAAGAAAAGTTGTCTTCACGTCCATTTGATGAACGATCAGACCATATGAGGCAGCTAATCAATATTTTGACAAGTCATGGTGACATATGAACAACTGTATCCTCAGAACAGTAAATAGTACCATGATGCGCCGCCAATTAATCTAGAACGGTCAGTAGATCCTCTTGGCTGTAGATAAATATTTTTTGTTGATTGTCAATATAAAATCTTAGCCTCCACATATTCGTTCAACAGGTCAACACATATATATAGATGGCAAACACATCTATTTTTAGCGTCAGCGATAATGCAAAATTGTAGATGTTAATCGACATGGAACTTTTCCAAAAAAATGTCACTTTGACAAGTCCTTTTAAGTAGTTTCCAGGAACAAGATAAGTTATAGTACCTTTAGATTTGAGGCTGAGGATGTTTGCGTTGCCACTTGACAAACCATTTGCCTCTAGATCTCCAAATGCAGTTCACAAAGCCTGACACAATCGGAAACAAATATCACAAGAATGATGGGGCTGTAGCTGAATCAACTAATCAAAAAACGCTTCTTATCAAGTCCCTACAGCTGCTGCACGAAAAACCCACTGCAGCTATAGAACAAACTACAAATTGCTATGCTAAAGACTGCATTACAGTACTGTCGAATAGATATTGGCTGGTACTACCAGTATAAACTAAAACAAACTGCAGATTATTTGAAACAGACTGAATATTTGAAATGCTTGACGCTTTGAGGAATGCGAATATCTGAAAAGGCGTAAAGGAAATACATGGTACTATAGTCAAACGATAGTGTGTTCCTCAAAAGCATGACAAGATAGTGTGTTCCTCAAAAGCATGACAAGATAGTATGTAGCCTTTGACAAGATAAATGGTACAGAGATGGAGGGAAGAGCAACACAAGAAAGACCTGAACTTCCATGTGCAGTCAAACGATAGTGTGTTCCTCAAAAGCATGACAAGATCATGCCAACAACCAAAGGAGGTTCAACTAGAAAATCCCAAATTATGATAACTATGCCAACACAGCGTCATTGCAAAAATACCACTACGTCAGAAATAACATTGCCCTAAATAACACTAGCTAAATTAATAGCTTGTCCAAATTCAATCATGTCAATGGAGAATAAATAGAATGATTGCTAGAACTTAATCTGTCAAAAACAAATAGGTAAATCAAAGCATCGCTAGCACTGACATTTAGAGACAACCACACACGTAACAAAGGAAATAGATGCAGTCCTTTCACGTATACGGAGCATGCAGCAGCAGAGCGCAGCCAAGCTCTAGATCAAAGGCACCAAGCGCAGACAAATACTTGGTGTAGACAAGCACAAATAACAATTAACAGAGGTAACAGATGCAGGACAGACTGAATCGTAGAGCAAGTACATGTCGATGATATCAAGGTGTACCCCAGACAACAAGCAGCCTCCATAGCAACTCACGGGACTCCAACTCCTCTACCCGAGCACCATCCATCCAAGCACATATCCCCAGCAGCAGACGTGTACTCCTACAGCAATGGCAGACAAGGAGCTAAAAAAACAGCAAGCACAAGCAGTCTGCTGCTGCTGCACGTCATTGGGTTGGAGTTCTAGAAGAGAAGAGTTCAAACAAATTAGTAACCGGTGGATGCACCAAATAAATAGCATGTTCCTATTCTATATTAAGCAGGTATAGGAGGTCTCGTCGCCTGCATCCTAGATCTGGAAGCCGCGCTAGCCACGCTAGCCACAGATGTGTCGTCGCTGGGTGTCAGGGAACAGATGAGGACCGCAGTCAGCGGCGGCTCCATGGATCCATGGATTTTTGCGAGGTGCATGAGGCAAAGGCCACAACACTTGGACTGCATGGGGGCACACAAACAACAGCAACAAATCGAATGCAAATCCCACCTCAATCCACACATGCCCCAGCTAGAAACCGCAGTGCTAGCTCCGAGCGCAACAGCAACGGCGCCGGTGTCAACAACGCCAACTCCATGACTCCATGAAATCGAACCACAGATACATACTGATACGATGAAGTCCCCTGGCAAAGCCAACACACAAGGGCAAAATCCCCTAGCAAGACGACGCCCCTCCAGGTGAGGGAAGGCAATTAGACTACAACCTCCATGAACTCGAATCAGATCTACTCAGAATCCAACACACAAGACAAATCCCCACACTACAGCTCAAATCAAGGGAAAGGGAACCACGAGCTAAAGTACCTACTGACCTCTACCAATGGTGGCCGCGAGCGAGCCTCCAAATCGGCAAGGGTGAGGGTCCGGCACGCCTGGAAGAATCGCCCCCTCCGCCGCGTCGAGCTCCAGAAACACCGCGTCCACTCCTGCATAGACGCGACGGTGACGCCATGGAGGAGCAGGCAGATCTGCGGGGAGTGGAGAGAGTGGGAGGGAGAGACAGAGAGGAGTGGGTCGTTGTCAGGGTGGGAGCGTTAACGGGTGCATTTCGGGACCGAAAAGAACGAACAAACCCAATAAGAACGACGGACCCAACAACTCCCACGCCGAGCCCCTCGCACTCGCACCTCGCCTCGGCAAGACGCGTGTCGCCTGAAGACAACCGCCAGATCAGGCGACAAAACAATAGGAAAAATGTAAAAAAAAAGGTTTATTTAATATAATGGCAGAGGTGGGTAATTTTGTACAAAGTTAAATAGATCCAATGGTTGTAGACGTCTAGGATTTTCGATTTGATGGCGGATGTTTTCGATTAATGTGAGATTTTCTAGCATTTATCTTTTTTTCTAGTGCGTTTAGTGAGGATTAACGTGGAACCACCGTTGGAGCCTCCAATTAGTAATAGTAAGATTACATTGCAAAATTGATTTGTTGATACTTAATTATTTTGTGCGAAAAACATTGCTTGTGGTCGTCCGCCCACGGAACGTAACTTCGCGGACGATCGGACAAGCGGCTCCACTTTTCATTTCGGGAATAAATAAATCCCACCACTTTCCTTTTTGGTAAGCATGTGTTTTTCTTTTCCTTTTTTATTCATTCTCTTTCTTTATTCATTCTCTTTCTTACGCCTTAAGTTTACGGTTTTTTTTCAAGATTTTTTTTCTTTTTAGAGACATAAAACATTCGAGGGACAAAGTGGTATATAGGGATAGTAATGGGTGGGGAGATCAAATAAAAGCAACTTTTATATAATAGTAATAAGCAACCATGTGCTTTTATGCATGTGCTCATGTCGAAAGAATGATGTCGAAAATAAAAAAGTAAAATATTTTTTTAAACTGCTATAACTCTTGAATGGTGTATCCGTTTTTAATTCCGTCGCGCACCGGTGTGTTCTACGCGACGAAACGAACAAAACTAGATCTCACTCGACTATGTTTTGAAGATTTTATTTTTTTTAATTTTTTTTTCTAATAGCAAATTATGTGTAACTTATATTATATAACTTATAGAACATAATAGAAAGACCAAAGTACAGATGTACTTGTGTACATATACATATAACTTATGGTGTATAATTTATAGAACAACAATAAGACCTAACTACAACATGTACTTGTCTAACATATATGTATAACTTATATTATATAACTTATAGAACATAAGTATAAGATCAAATTACAACATGTGATGTCTAACTTATAATTTTAACTTATAGTGTATAACTTATGTAACATAACAATAAGACAAAACTAGGTAATGTAGTGTCTAACATATATGTATAACTTATACTTCTAACTTATAGTGTATAACTTATGGAACATAACAATAAGACAAAACTAGGTAATGTAGTGTCTAACATATATGTATAACTTATAGAACATAACAGAAAAGACTAAAACTACAAAATGTACTTTGTGTAACATATACGTATAACTTACAGTGTATAATTCATTCTCTTTCTTCTGTCTTAAGTTACGATATTTTTTCGCGATTTTTTTCCTTTTGGGAGACATTGGTCATTCAGGGAGTGTGGTATATAGGGATAGTAATGGGTGGGGAGATCAAATAAAAGCAACTTTTATAGTAGTAATAAGTCATATACGTATAACTTATAACGTATAACCTATACTACATAACTTATAAAACAACAATAAGATCTAACTACGACATGTCTTGTCCAACATATATGTATAACTTATATTATATAACTTATAGAACATAACAGAAAGACCAAACTACAAGATGTACTGTGTAACGTATGCGTATAATAACTTATGGTGTATAATTTATAGAACATAACAATAAGACCTGACCATGACATGTAGTGTCTAACATATATGTATAACTTATAGAACATAACAGAAAGACCAAACTACAAGTGTAACATATACGTATAACTTATAGTGTATAACTTATAGAACATAACAACAAGACCAAAATACGACATGTACTATCTAACTTATACGTATAACTTATATAATATAACTTATATAACATAACAGAAAGACCAAAACTATAATATGTATTGTGTAACATATACGTATAACTTATAGTGTATAATTTATAGAACATAACAATAAGATCAAACTACAATATGTGTTGTCTAACTTATACTTTTAACTTATAGTGTATAACTTATGAAACATAACAATAAGACAAAACTAGGTGTTGTTGTGTCTAACATATATATATATATATATATATATATATATATATATATATATATATATATATATATATATATATATATATATATATATATATATATATATATATATATATATATATATATATATACCAAACTTATAGAACATAACAATAAAACCAAACTAGAAGATGCATTGTCTAACATGTATGTATAACTTATAGTGTATAACTTATAGAATATAACAATAAGACCAAACTATAATATGTACTATGTAACTTATACGTATAACTTATAAAATATAACAATAATACCAAACTAGAAGATGTATTGTCTAACTTATATTGTATAACTTATAGAACATAACGAAAAAAAACCAAACTACAAGATGTATTGTCTAACGTATATGTATAACTTATAGTGTATAACTTATAGAATATAACAATCGGACCAAACTATAATATGTACTATCTAACTTATATTGTATAACTTATAGTATATAATCTTATGTAACATAACAATTGATATTAGAAAAAATCAAAAAAAAATAAAATCTTCAAAACATAGTCGAGTGGGATCTAGTTTTGTTCGTTTTATTCGCGTAGAACATACCGGTGCGCAATTAATTAAAAACGGATACACCATTCAAGAGTTATAGCGGTTTTTAAAAAATGTTTTTCTTTTTTTACGCCGACATCATCGCATGAAAAAAGTAAAAAAAGCCTCTCGCCTTTCCAAAAGTGGATTCCAAAAAGTGGATAAAAGCGGGGAATAGAAACTTTCCTAGATAGGAAAGTTGTTTTGTCGGATCGTGTTTTGTCGGATCGTTCGCTATTTAGTCTACGTCGCGGACGTTCGCGATTTAGTCACGCCGTATTTTGTGCCGGTTGGGCATGGCATGTATCTCCTCCCATACAGCCACAGCAAGTACCCTGACGCCCCTGCTAATAATAACCTCAGGTTATTACATTGTCACGGCGGTAGGCGCCCAGCAATGATCGATCACCATCCAGAACACGTGAACCGAACCGTGCAATAGAGAAGCAGGGGAGACCTTTGGGAGCCGGGACTCGAGTCGTCGTCGTCTCGTCTCGTGTCGTCAGTCATCAGCCTGGGGGTCCAGCGTCTAGCGCTAGTGCGCACTGGCGTCCTCTCCAATTCATCGTCCTGCAGATGAATTACCGAGCTGAGCGGCAAAAAGCCAAGGCCTTGTTTAGATTGCTAAAATTTCAGAACCGCACGTCACATCATACATCAGAAGACGTTTCGTTTGTTAGTGGTAGAAATATCATCGCACTATGGAGTAACCAGCCAAAAGAATCATCTCGCAATGTACATCTAAACTGTGTAATTAGTTAATTTTTTTAGCTACATTTTATACTCCAAACATATGTCTTTTGGTGTATTTAATGTGATGTGATGGAGAGAAAGTGAGAAAAAGGTTAGAAATTTTAGCAATCTAAACAAGGCCCAAGCACCAAACCGTGTGACAAACTGAGCATGAACACTGAGAATCAGCGCCTCCGGTGGAACAGGTCGCCTTGCGTCCAATCAGACTTTGACAGCGTTTAGTTGTTCAACTTTTTTTTTCGGCGCTGCAACAACAATTCCTCTACACTAGACCTCTACTGGGCTTTTCTCGAGTAGCTCTATCTTTATCGGGCACAACAAAGTGTGCAGGCGTAGATCCACTGCAAGAGCTGACCAGAAAACAGAGTCAGAGCTCCAGTTTCCTCATGGGTGTGTTTAGAAGCCAAAATTTTGGCTAAAAATTCCTCAGAAGACGTCACATCGCATACACTTTTAAAGACGTTTCGTTTGTTAGTGGTAAATATTATCCTACCACCAATGCGAACTAGGCTCAAAAGAATCATCTCGCAATATACATCTAAACTGTGCAATTAGTTTTTTTATTTACCTAAATTTTGTAGTGGCCGGCAAAAGCGTCTTTGGGTGCATTGAATGTTTCGATGTGATAGGATGTGATGGGAATGCAGGAAATTTTGGAGGAAATTTGAGCTTCTAAACACACCCCTAGAATAAAGCAGAGTTCACCCAACGTATGAATAAACCTCATCCTGCACGCCAACTTAGCCTTGTTTAGATTGCTAAAATTTAGCAACGCATGTCACATCGCATTAATCGTAGAAGACGTTTCGTTTGTTAGTGGTAAATATCATCCTACCATGGAGTAAAGTAGGCTCAAAAGAATCGCCTACCAATGTACATCTAAACTGTTTAATTAGTTATTTTTTATACCTACATTTAATACTCCAAACATATGTCTTTTGGTGTATTTAATGTGATGTGATGGAGAGAAAGTGGGAAAAAAGTTAGAAATTTTAGCAACGTTTGAATACATCACACACTATTCCATCTCTAGTACACGACAAGAAGCTGAGAATACTGGGCAACAAGGTAGCACACAAACAGAGCCTACTCATCAAGCAGAGTAGGCATGCTTTCAAGTTTTTTGCATTTCAGTGTGTCGGTTACTGAGACTCAACCTAACTGATAGAAGGCCTGCGACGAAGCCAAATATATGGATGGAATGCAGCAGTAGTAATCAAGAAAAAAAAAATACTGTGTCCACTCCTTTGGATGTGGTAACATATAGCGAGAAAAGCTTTGGAGATTATAACAAATGAAAATGACGGTGACAGTACATGGGTGTTCTTCAATTTAGCACAACAAACTTGATGTCCATAATCTACATGCAGCACTCAGCATGAGCGGATATTTGGTATTATTAAATGTTTGAAACGATAGTAGACTGAAACCTTGACAATCAATCCCAGAGATGCATTGGACAGTAACAGCAGTAATATAATCTTCTTGCATCAGCAACTCTGATCGATGAGGGGCATGGTTATTATCAGCGAGTCTGCGAGAGAGCAATAGGAAGTCAAGAGGAATGCACTTAGACCTGGTTACATATGCTTGTGTACAAATAAATTACTAGGCCAGCCGAAATAAATGACTGCAATAGATGAAACAACCCAGTGTGAGAGGTTTTGCATCTTCTGATTTTCTGGTCAGTTTAGTGAAGTCGGAGCTATATCATTGGGCTGAACAGAATTGAAACGTACCATGCTTTGAAACGCACCATGCAAGAGCAAAGCCACCGCCCGAGTATCTTCATCACCCTCTTCATTCCGTGGCTGAACTGCATCACCATTATCCGATCGTCTGTAATGGATTTTGTTAGAACAACAATTGGGGGGCAGCTCAAGGTTGGATTGGATCGAATTTTCAACAAATAAGCTGTACTAGCTAGGTCTACGTACCTCTTTATATATTTTTTACCAGAGTATTGAATTTGGAGTGCGGGGCGGTTGGGATGGACTTCGATTGCGTGTCTCAGTGCAGCCTCCTCTCTCTCCACCTCATCCTCATACGCATCGTGGCACCACAAGGCAACTTTGACTCTGCGAATCGATGGGAGGTACTCCAGCCCAATATCCTCATAGCTAATGTTGTTCTGCTTGTAAACTTGCTTCACATCTACACTAAACATAAGCTGCTCGAGGTTTGGCATAACAACGGCTGGTGCTATTTTCCAGACGTCTTTCTTTCTTCTCCATCCAATAGCTTCAAATATATTGTAGATAGCAAACGAAGAACTCGAATCCTCGTTCTGTACAAACTGGACCACTGAATAAGGCAACACCAAGGATCTCAACTTCTGGAAGCAGCCTTCTGCTTCACTATTATTACTAGTTACTATGGCCGTTGATTTTGTTCCCAGACTGAGGTAACAGAGCTCTGGCAACTTGCCCAGTGCAATAAGACCCTGCTCATCGATACCATTCACACATAATTCCAAGTGGGAGAGGCTAGGAAGATGCACAAAATTAATCCATGACGGCAACTTAGGGAACCGGATATATGGAAGAAACAAACATCGGAGATCTTGAGAGGGCACTGCTGCATCCCAGGCATTCATATTAGCATCTCAATCTAGTTTGAGATGCTGCATCTTCTGGAGTTTGTCAAGAGACTGCAACAAATCATTTTGCATGTTGTCATCCATAATCCACCAGGCAATACTGAGCACCTTGAGTTCACACAGGTTGCCTAGATCCTTCCCAAGCTGCCTCCCGGACTGATCGTTAACACCAGGTCCTCTTATCTTTAGCTCCTCCAGTGAAGTCAACGTCCCTATTACCCCATCTGGTGCTGCGATATCCTGAGCACGTAGGCATACCAAGTGTGTGAGCATGCCAATGCTACACGGTAATTCCAGGAATCCAATACGCTCCAACTCCAATGTTTGTAGAAACTTTAGCTTGCCTATTCCTTCTGGGAGTTCTTCCATATGGCATCGTATCCCAAGGTACCTCAAATGAAGTAGATTTGCAATATCCATTAGGCCCTGACTTCCTTCTCTAAATGTGCAATGCACCAAAACTAGCACACGGATGAGTTTTAACCTCGGATGCAAGGCCCAATTACCAATATCACACTTGAAAACTAATAATGACCTCACTTGTGGTATGTTCACTTCAGTATCATGGCTGAGATCCAGTTCCCTGTTTTTGTAGCATAACCGATGAGTGTGGCTTTCTGTAAATGTACCATCGACACTGACAAAGTTTTGCTCACGTGACATGGAAATGATGAGATCAAGCACCATATCGTGAACACGACAACCATCTATGATGCCATATACTTTGGAATCCACTCCTTGGATCATGCTTCTATTTATGAGGTCATGGAAGTATTCCTCTCCGACCTCAAATAACCCACGTCCTAGCTTCTTCTCAACAAAACCTTCAGCTATCCACTTCCATATCAGAGAACTTTTATCAATAAAAGAATCTTCTGGAAAAACACTTAAATACAACAAACAAGTCTTCAGGTGAGGGGACAGGTCATAATAACTCAAAGACAATATCTGCATTGTATTGTCCAGATGCCTATCATCCTTATCTTGATAGAAACCTGGAGAGGTGCACACCTCAATCCATTGATATTTTGATTTACCCAACAGAAAACTAGCCATTGTGGTGATTGCCAGTGGAACACCACCACACTTCTTCAGAATCTGATCAGATAACTCACCAAGATGATTATTTGGACATTTGTCTTCACAACCAAATAACCTTGTATAAAATAACCTTTTCGAGTTATCATCAGAAAGTGGTTGTAACTTGTAAACCTCACCAGCTTCTTTGGCAACTTCAAATTTACGAGTAGTTATGAGTACTCTACATCCACAATTGTCGTCAACAAGAGCTAATTTTATTGTCTCCCATGTTTGAGGCTCCCATATGTCATCAATAACAACAAAATACCTATCCACAACAAAAAGTGCGAGAACCATGAGATACTAAAGCCAAGAAAGCAATACGTGTGGCCAACTGCCAACACCAATAAAAATAACCGGCAGTTCTGAACCTTTCTCCATAGCCAAAAGTGAACAAATAATAAAACTAACTGCAATATTAAGAGTACCCCCTGATGGCTCCTAATTTTGTAGTAAAAATATAATTTCACATCCAAATTCAGTAGAGTAAAAATAGTTTTATAGTAGTAGACTTTTGAATTAATTATGCTGGAAAATAATTAGGAACAAGTGTGATATGTTCCTCAATAACTCTGAATGTTTCTAACAGTTGGTAGGAAATACTAAGCTGCCACTATCAGTTAATGTCTTTTAAATATTGACTTCAGTGAAACTAAGTAACTACTTATATAATAAATTTCTTTGATTCACAAAGTCGTAAAATACTGTTTGGAATGATTTGTCTATCAAGCTAAGAACTTAACTAACAATAAACTTGTAAATTCACGCCAAGAACTTAAAGCATAACGTATACCAAATAATGTATGTAGTAACACTATTGTTTGTGTAAAGAAATGCTTTTTGGGGGACTGCAAACATATATGTGTGTGTCGTACCTCTTATTTCGAAGGAATCCTCGGAGTTCATTGAGAAGCTGCCTTTCATCCAACTTTTCCAAACTAGAATTGATGTATACATTCCTGTCCAGATCTATGAGAATGTCCCTAAGCACTTTCTTCATGTCAGGTTTTTGGCCAACCGGAACAAAAGCGCCACAATCAAAACGAGGCTGAATGCTATCATGCACTGCTTTGGCAAGAGTAGTTTTCCCCAATCCTCCAGCTCCAACCACAGAAACTATCTTCATCTTCTCATTTGACGAACCATCACAGCCTTCTTCAGAGAACGACAACATGGACATGAGCTCCCCCCTTGATTTGTCAATACCAATTAGCTGTGACACTTCTCTGAACATAGCTGCAAGGCGAGGATCAACAGTTGATGTTGTGGCAGGTTTGGCCACAATATCATCAGCTCTGTACCTATGATGCCTTTCAGCCACCTCGTCGGCTTGCTCGTTGATGCTTTTGATCATACCAGCAATCTTGTGATGGGCCTTGCTCTTGCTGAACAGTTTACCAATCTTCTTCGCAGCACGTTTGAGCTTGTTTGGATTGGGGTCCTCAGCACGGGCGTCGACACGCACGAGGAAGGTGTCGAGGATGTCCTCCACGTTGTAGGACAGCTCCCGGACGTTGCGTGCCCAAAGCTTGACCTCGTCGTCGAGCTGGTTGGGCGGCACTTCCGCGACTTTGCGGAGGGCAGCGTGCATGCTCTCCAGGTCGCGTGTGAGAGTCTGGATCTTCTTCCTCACTCCCGTCTGCAGCTTATACTCCTCTTTGAGAAGCTTGCCGAGCTTGAAGATGACGCTGGCCATGGCCCCCGTTACGAGAACCATGGCCGCTGGATTGATCTTCGGCTTGCAGGATTTAGTTGTTTGCTTGGTAATCGGTACGGAGTATATGTGCTCGGTTTGTGTATCTATGTGTGAGACGGAAATGTATGTCGTGTGGTCTGTGGATGCTGGTTGTGTTGTTCGCCAAATGAATGATGAAATGAATGGGGCGTAGGTGTAGGCACACTCCGCACTCGCCAGGAAGATGCCTATGAGGGTCCGAGGGTCCAGCAACCTTCGCTTCCGCACTCGCCAGGAAGATGCCTATGAGGGTCCAGCGACCATCGCTAGTGGACTGTGTTCCTGTAGATGAATTACTGAGCCGGCCAGCTGCTGCCCTGTGTGCCCACTGGCCCCGTCCATCATGTGGCCAACAAGTCCTTGCGTCCTCGTGAATTCAAGCGCTTCACTGTAATGCATGATGGTCCAGCTAAAGTGATCACATGGCTTTGCCAGATATCTCGTACAAGCTAAAGTGGTTACTGGGCCGGGCAGCCGGCGTGCTGCTGCCCTACGGCCCTGCACCGGCAACCAAACGTGTTCAATTTCACCGCGTCACTGAACGGCCAGCTATGCATTATCCCATGTCCTTGCCAGTCGGTGAAAAATGTACTCAACTTCACAAGCATGGACGACGTGTGGTGGAGCCATGAATTTACACCTCCTCTGGATAGCAACTACGGCAAGCAGTACGAGACCACGTGAAACCAGTCAGTCGGTCGTCCCCTCAGTCTAGAACAAGGAGCCCCCCACCGCGTGCTTTCGCTCGTCTCGTCAAGTCAGTCATCAGCCATGGGGGTGCAGCAAAGGGGTCCAGCAACCAGCCCTAGTGGCGTCAAGTCAGTCATCAGCCAGGTGCAGCAAAGGGGTCCAGCGACCAGCCCTAGTGCGCCACTGAAACCTAGCTACATGTAAACAGTAATATAAAAAAAATCACGTGAGACAGCACGCAGAGTTAGAGATATATCCATCCTTCGCTAAATCTTAAACCCTTTACAGCCATCCTTTAAACGGAATATGGTTGCTCTCAGGGAGGCACTACAGGATACTGGTTCTTCGCCGAGAACCAGGAACGCATGGCAAAGGCCATCTGGTCATCAGCGACGTCTTCGCCGAGAACATTGCTCGTCATAGGACGGACGCGAAAATTTTTCATGGTACAGGTCCTGTGCCGAGCACCCTGACCACCAGCTCTCGGCGATGCATTCACCGAGCAGCAAACGCAACTGTCAGCGAAGAAAAGTGACCGTTAACGTCGTTTGTAAATGACGGCAGTTACAACGGTCTTCACTGAGAACCTGTCAGTAGCCCTCTCGGTAAAATCTAGGTCTTCGCCGAGTACCTACTAGTTTCCCTCTCGGCAAATTCTATGTCTTTGCCGAGAACCAGTTAGTAAACTTGTCGACATTTTTTTTTTGGAAAACTCTATGCCGAGCACTCAACAGGACGGCACTCGGCAAAAAAAATTTCCCTAGAAAACTCTTTGCCGGCGGCCGCTTCCATTCCACTCGGCAAATCTGGGGAAGTGGCCATCGGGCAGCCATTTTCTCCCAGATTTGCCGAGGACAGCTGCAAAAACCGTCGGCAAAGAAGGCTTTGCCGAGAGCACTGCTTTCGTTAAAGTCTATAAAATTTATCTTTTTTCCTTTTCCACCTTCACAAACAGCACATATACAATATTTCTCCCAGAAATGAAATATATAAAAAAACCCTTCGCTCCACCACACACTCACCAGACACACACTCACCCATAGACACGCGTGCAGCCGGTCCGCCACCGCCATCGCCGCGCCACCCCGCGCCGCCCCCGCCGCCGCCCGCCACCTCACCGACGCCGCAAGAAGTCCAGCCACCCGCCACCGCCACCGCCGGCCACCCCCGCCATCGCCACCGCGGCCACCCCGCCAAGGCCGCTCGTTGACACTGTTATAGCATAATATTAATAGTCAACTAAACATGGATAAGGGCTTAAAATGAATATCAACATAGACTAGGGTCTAACAAACATAATTCCACGAGCTTTGGTGATTTATGACTTTATAGGGACTTAACAGATAAATGCAGAGAAGAATGTAGAGAGTTCCGTAATATATCTCACATATGATGACAAGACTTAACCGTGAAGTAACTCAACCCGAAAAGTGGACTAAAACATTCTAGAAGGTACCAGAGGACACCGGAAGAAACGGGAAGCCGAGGTGGCATGCCACCACGGCGCCGCCTGCCAACTAGGGGCCGCCGCCAAAGCTGGGGGGCCACATGTCGCCTCGCTTTGTATGTCGGTTTACCACCGACCTTGAGGTTGTATCTACACCGTTATTGAAGGTCGGTTTGATCCAATGGTCATCGCTCATCGCCAAGGCCTATATAAGAAGACCCCCGACCCCCCGTGGTTAAACCCTAATTCATTCTATCTCATTCTATTCATTATCTCTCGTTGTAGAGGTGTCCCAATGTAAGGATAACCTCTCTCTTGGGATTAGTGAATTAGAAGTAGATTAGAAGTAGTTTAGCTATGTAATTAGAAGTAGATTAGACATGTAATTAGAATTAGATTAGATCTAACTTAGATCTAATCAAGATTAAAGGAGAGTGGAGCTATGCTCCTGTTCTGGAGATGTCTTCAGAGTATGGTATGTCTTATATCTTCTCTACAAGACTTATGCAATTCATATATTTATCTTCTCTATTTACTTCCATGACTTTTATATATTTGGTTAAGCATAGTTGTTATGTTATTGCATGAGATCTCCGCTCGTATTGAGGACTCTAGTTATTCCGGGTAGCTAGAGTAGTAATCGATAGTGTAGAATTGGTGTCTAGGCTATAGGTTACCTGAGGTTGCGCCCAATCCAACGGATAGTTGTGGTAGCCCCAGGGGTGACAGCTCTGTAAGGCCTTTGTAGTCCACCCCATTCGGATTGGTGTTTCGTAGAGCTTTTGGCAGCCTTCTCCCAACTACCTTCTTCCCAGTCTTTCTCGAGAGTTGGAAAGAACTGTTGCTCCAAAGTGCATTAGTGTAATTGCTATCATATATAGAACCTAAGTAATAGAGAAATACCAAGGAACCTTGATCTCTCCCTTTGACCTCTTGATTAGTTTAGTTATTCTTTGATATCTTAGGTAGGTTATACTTTGTTATTTACTTACCCTTGACCATTTACCCCCTCACTATAGTCTAGTGGTTTACTGAGTTAGTAGATGCATGATTGTGACTTATTAGAATTCTTTAGCCAAAGCTTCCCTGTGGATACGATAATATAGAATACTCATCATAGGGAAAAGCTACAATGGTAGGTGTTCGTCAGGCGCTGCGTAATCCTTCATATTCTTTTAGCACTTAACAAATGCCAACAAGCTTTTTTTTTGGCCGTTGTCGGGGAAGCAATTGGTCTAAAGATTCTAATAATGATCATGATGTGCGCTAATTTAGTATATCACTAGCTTTAGTAGGATTACCCTTGTTCTATTGAGTTGTGGAATAGACAGGACAAAAGATGTCGTTACGACCTTCCGACAAGATTCCACGAGAAAAGAAAAGAAAAAAAAAGAGATTGAAGAACCCAGGGTGCGTGATCATTCAAGATTTATCAACATTGGAACCCCGCCATCTCAAAGGTATGTATTTAAATATTATTCTAACCATATGTAGATTAAAGAAGAAGTCGCCGTCACAAGAATTCAATGCACACATCTCAAGTGACGTACATAGAAGCCGCACATCGTGGTAAGTATGATTAAAAGGTGAGAAAGTCTTGCTCATGGACTATAAATTGATTGAGTAGTTATCATTTAATTTCTTGCATTGCATTGCATGTTTACTTGATCAACTCATGCATTCACTCCGCTTAGTTTATGTTTTCTCATAGTAGATCCATTGCATGATTAGTTCCTTTGCATACATTCATCCATGTTATTTGCATCTAAAAGAAAAAAAAATCCTCACCATGATCATGCTCTTTCATCTCTAATTGGATAAATCTCTATAGTGCTTTCATACTACTTTTTTGTCTCTATGGTATGCTTTAGTTTGGGAGTATTCTATAGGCATATAGGGTATTTCCAAAGGCTTTTTAAATTAAGCATGGTGCTTAGGTTAAATAGCCTTCCTTAATTAAATTAGACATGGAGTCTAGTTTGGTTATTGAACTAAGAATTGCTTGCGTAGACATTGGTTATTGTGTTGACTAACGCATGCGGAGAACTATCAAATCCAATTGGGGTAAGTTAAGAGATGAACTCAGATCAGAGATGAAGCAAGGCATCCGATGAACTCCAACCTTGTGCAAAAGACACGGTGTTGACATTTCTTAACGCAATCAAAGGAAATAGGTATAAAACCCATCCCCGATGAGGGCGTCGTAAATGTGCCGCCGACATTCTCAAGTAAACCACCATGTCGGTGATTCGAAATGAGACCGTTAACGGGATAGATCTTGTCATTGTAGATATTCATCCGCAAGCGCACGGATCTATCGTTAAAAGATTTCACCCGGAAAATATTTCGTGGTATCGTTATTTATATTCGCCCAAAGGAAGGCATGTGATTAATAATTTAGCATAGCATTTGAATAGAGGAACATGTGTTTGCTTAGACCAAAATACTCATAACAGGGGTAAGCATGAATGGTTTAAAGATAGTGTGACACACGCTTGGAAATCCACCAAAGAAAAGGATAAAGAAAATAGATAAGAATAAATGAATAAATGAATAATCCTAATGGAGTAGCACTAATGTATCTAGCCTTGACCATACAAATGAATAGTTAATCATCATATGCAAACCGATCTAAACATGGTTAAGTCTAGGATAACGGGAGACTTCCCGGGTTACCATACGGCCCGATAGGAAGCATTTACGAACTCCTACAAAGACAAAGAACGTGGGGGATTTCAAGGGACGGACAAGGCTTGTCACGACCAAGCCGCCTACCCCCTCAACCGTGGCATGCACTCATATTCACAGGTGTCATAATACCCGGGCACCATGCCCGCATACCGAAAGCACTACTCTTGTCCCCCAGATCCCCACTCGTCGAATGGACGGACTAGAACAAGAGCAAACCCGAAGGTACAATGAACCATTATCCCACCTCTAATCAAGTTAGGCATATGATGAGCATTAATAAAACTGTAATGAACATGTCAAGATCATGATATGTAAACTATATACTAGTTCATATACCAACACAAGAACATGAACAAGACTATACTCTAGTTCATAAGTTAGGCCAAGAATGTAGAAATAGGACTGGCAAATAGAAGAATGCTCCATAGAGTAGATGTATTACCAAAGTGCTTCTTCTAGGAGACAAGCCCTCCTTGTAGCTCTTCTACTCCAAGTGTAACTACTAAAAAGAATAAAGAAGAAGAAAGAAGAAGTAGAAGAAGAGAGAAAGGTAGAGGTGGTAGAGGAAGAGATTCTTTGGTTTCTTTGGACTCCAAATGGTGTGTGTTGAGAGAGGGAGAGAGGGGATCTATTTATACACTTGGAGGAGGGGCCTAAGTGCTATTTTACAACCAAACCGACCTAGTAAACCTTCCATGTATTCAAGAAACCGACGGACGCAAGGCGGTAATCCCGTTTGGAAGGTCAACGAACGCCTCCCGAGGTTGGCGCGAACCGCCTCTGGGGGGCGGGCTTGGCGCGCCAGTGGTGCGCGCAAGCACCCCCCGAGGTCGGTTCGCCCGAGCCTCGGTGGGGTGTCGTGTTTCGCCCCGAAAAGTTGTGTAATTGGGCTGCGCCGGTCCAAATTTGATGTTTTGGGTCGATTTGCTCCTTGGGCTTGGATTTGGCAAAAATGTGCTTTCTAGGAAGGCGTATTTTGGTTGGTTTTCCACTTGCTTTTATGATAAATCTGCAAAATAAAAATACACGACACTACAAGTGGAATTTATTAGTGGTAAATGCATATGAGTATAAAAAGATTTAATTTTACTCCCTTTATGGTAGTAAGTTGACGGGTAAAATATGTCGTTGGTTACCGCCAACAAACTCCCCCAAGCTTACCTTTTTGGCGCCCTCGAGCAAAAAGAGATAAGTACTTGGTTGTTGATCAGGAGTTGCTACTATGCCGATTATGTTTCACATGTGCCGAGGGGTTATAATAAGATTTTCTACTAGAGTTTGAATAAAATGGCACATCTTTTTTCCCACCCTTTATTACCTTTCATCGTAGCGGGGCTTTTTAGCTTTTCTCAAAGCCTTGGGCGGTTGCCGATAGAACGGTTATAACAGAGGTGCTTATCATTCATCCTTTTGATCAACCTTTTATCCGGGATTTTATTTAGATAAAAATTCTTTATTTCTTTTTTCTTTTTCAAGAAAGTATGGGCTTTATTGCTATATATATATATATATTTTTTTTTTTTTTTGGAGAGGTGGGCTGCTCGCCCTAGACTTTTTGTTTTTTATTTCTTTCTTTTCTTACTTTTTTTTTTTTTTTTTTTTTTTTTTTTAGAGATGTGGGCTCTACTCGCCCTCGGACACTTGTCCCTTTTTCATCTTTTTTTTTTAAAGCATAGCCCAACACATTTCTCTTTTTCAAAGTATAGATTCCCTGATGTCAAGTTTCTCTTTTTGGACAAAGTCATAGCAAATCTATTTGTACCATATCATACTTGGCAACAACTTAGACTAGATAGAGCATATGCAACCCACATGAATCAGATTTTTTCGTGATGAATTTTTAATTAGCCACTAAACTCAAACTTTAGAGAACTTCGAATTATAAACTAGGCACATGCAAAGCATAAGACAGAGCAACTATTCATCATTTCAACAAGGGACCAAGATTAAACATTTTTATAGCTTATATATGTAAGCATTAAGGCACAAAGAAGAGCTACTTATTCTGCTTTTTGATTTTTTTTATTATTATTTTTTTTTTTTTTTTTTATGCAATATTGCTGAAATGTAAACATGCTAAAATAAAATAAAATTGAGGGAATTAAATATGCAATGCAATGATACCCGGGGTCCTCCCCAAGCTATCTGGAGACCCGTGAGTCACCTTACATTTATTATATTATTTATATATATATATATATATATATATATATATATATATATTTTTTTTTTTATTTTTTATTTTGAGATAATTGCCGCTTTTACCTTCGGCGGAGGGTCCACTCTTTGGAGTCGGTGGACTGGGACTTTCTTCGACTTTGTTGTTTAATGGTGCACCATCTCCCCGGAGATACTGGGGATTTGCACCTCTTTTTGCTTCCACACCTTTTTTGGAGGGGTATACTTTATTTGCTTCTTTGGTTGTGATTCTTTTGGTGTGGAGCTTTTCTTCCGGGGTCTTTTGTCCTTTTGTAAAGATGGGGACCTTCTCCTTCTTGGGTTTAGGAGCTGTCTTTTTTTTTGTTCCCACCTTTTATTTTTGCTAACCGCCTTGGGAGTGCTGCTAATTTTTGGGGGCTGGATTTCTATCTCTTTAATGCCTTGCTCCCCATATTTTATCCGGATCATTTTGCACTCTTCTGAGACTCGGGGTCTGAACTCAAATTTCTCTTCATTGCCATTGATATTGAAGCGGATTTCTCCAGCCCCAACATCAATTTGTGCCCCGGCGGTGCTCAAGAATGGTCGTCCAAGGATGAGTGGTGTGTCTTTAGTGAACTCCATGTCCAATACCACAAAATCAACTGGGACAAAATACCCTCGGATTTTTACGGGTATGTCCTCTGCAACCCCTGCTGGATACCTTATGGATGAATCGCCACCGTAGTGTCATAGATGTTGGCTCAAGATTTGTATGTTTGAGCTTGTCAAAGACGGATTTCGGCATGACACTGACACTGGCGCCCAAATCACATAAGGCGTGGTCGAATGTTTGGGTCCCAATTGAGCAGGGGATTGTAGGGCACCCTGGATCTTTCTTCTTTTCAGGAAGACGATTTAGGATAGCAAAGATCGCATTCTTGGGCCAACTTCACAACTTCCGTTGTTGGCAAAGGGTCGCTTTTTTTCCGGATGATGTCTTTTATGTACTTGGCATATGATGGTATGTGGAGCATGTCTAGAGAGGTACACTTACATGTACCTTTTGGATCATGTCCATGAACCGAGTAAACTGCTCATCCGGGCGGCTCGCTTCCTTGTTCTTGTGGCGAAGGGTAGGAACGTTGTGTCTCAGATATTCCAATGGTACCTCCTCCACTCCACTCGGTTCTTCTCGCCGCCGTGGGGTTACCCCTTCCGGCAGCCTTCTCTTTTGTTTCCTCACCGCAAAGCATTAGGATTAGGTGGGTCTTGGGTAGATCTTCCCCTCTCGGTTGTCTTTGCATTTATGCTCTCCCGGGGAACTTCAGATTGCTTTGGAACTTTTTTTCCCCACCGTTATTTGGAGACGAGCAAATTTATTTGGGCTATCCGGGCTTCAATCTTCTTGTTGAAGGCCAACCGACTTGTCAAAGCAGAGTTGAACCGCCTAGCTTGTCGCCGACTCCTTCTAAGATGTTATCCGTTTGGCTCATCTTTTTGGTGAGGTTTTCATTGATCTTGGCTTGGCCCAAGCACAGTGTCCTTCGCTGATGGCCGACCGGGGTTATAGTTGGAGTTGTACCCCCGATTGCTTTGGAATGGCGGCTCGGATCGGTTGTTCCAGCCCCGCGTGGTTGGCGATACCCGTTCTTCGTTGTTGATGAAGGCGACTTCTTCACGGTCTCGTGGCAGTTATCCCCCCCGAGTGGCCAACCTCACCACACGCCTCACAGGTCATGTGAGCGTCCGTGGCATAGACCGGGGCGCGGGCCGAGTAGTAGCATCCGTGCTGCGCTCTTCCGCCTTTTTAGCGTAAGATCCATTTTTGCGGCAAGCATATCCGCCTCCTTCACGGTATGCATGCTTTTTGTGTTTTGGCAGTGGCTCGTCTTCGCCCCAGCTCCGGGTTTGCCACCATTTTGTCAATCGTGGCTGTTGCCCGATCGATGGTGAGCGATAGAAATGCGCCACCAGCGGCGCCGAGGTGCCCTTGGATATGGTCGTGAGACCAATGTAGAAGTTCTCCGAGCACCGGCCGGTTCTCCATCCCGTGGTGCGGGCATGCTTGAATGTATTCTTGCAGCCTTTCCCACGCCTCCCGAATGGGTTCTATCGGGTTCGGCTGGAAGTTGGCGATTCTCCCCTCGGGCATTGGTTTTGCCCATGGGGAAGAACTTGGCGAGGAACGCCCGCGAACATTTGTCCCACGTGATCGACGACTTCCTTGTCCTTGTAGAACCATCGCTTTCGCCTTCCCCACAAGGGAGAAGGGAAACAGCGAAGCCTCGATGACGCCCCGCAGGCGACATCATCCTTGATGACGATCGTATCACACAACTCCGTGAAGTGTTGAAGATGAGCGCTTATGCCCCTCGCCGGCAGTCCCACGAATGGACTGGCCTCGCACCATGGTGATCAACCCAAAGACGAAGCTCGAAGTTTTTGTCCGTCACATTCACCGACGGCCCCCGTGGGCACGTTGGTGACAATGAGTTGAGAAATCGCGCAGCGACTTCTGGGCCATAGCTTGCGGTTCGGTTGGTGCAGGGATGTCGGTCTCGACCGTCGGTGTTCCGGCTGAGGAAGAAGCGGCACGAGTCCGGTTCTTCCTTAGGAGTGCCTCCTGGATCGGAGACGAAGTTTTCCGGCAGAGGAAACCCCGACATACACTATCCCCGTTTTCATCCACAACAGAGAAAACATAAAGATTAGCCTTTGTATGAGCAAATGGCATCCACGCACACGTTCATATTCATAGCCAGCTATATATTTTTTTTTTTTTCACAATGCCTTCCCAAGAACGGCGCCTTAAATGCTTGTTGACATTTCTTAACGCAATCAAAGGAAATAGGTATAAAACCCATCCCCGATGAAGGCGTCGAAATGTGCCGCCGACATTCTCAAGTAAACCACCATGTCGGTGATTCAAAATGAGACCGTTAACGGGATAGATCTTGTCATTGTAGATATTCATCCGCAAGCGCACGGATCTATCGTTGTAGCATTTCACCCGAAAAATATTCGTGGTATCGTTATTTATATTCGCCCAAAGGAAGGCATGTGATTAATAATTTAGCATGGCATTTGAATAGAGGAACATGTGTTTGCTTAGACCAAAATACTCATAACAGGGGGTAAGCATGAATGGTTTAAAGATAGTGTGACACACGCTTGGAAATCCACCAAAGAAAAAGGATAAAGAAAATAGATAAAGAATAAATGAATAAATGAATAATCCTAATGGAGTAGCACTAATGTATCTAGCCTTGACCATACAAATGAATAGTTAATCATCATATGCAAACCGATCTAAACATGGTTAAGTCTAGGATAACGGGGGAGACTTCCACGGTTACCATACGGCCCGATAGGAAGCATTTACGAACTCCTACAAAGACAAAGTAACGGGGGGATTTCAAGGGGATCTAACAAGGCTTGTCACGACCAAGCCGCCTACCCCCTCAACCGTGGCATGCACTCATATTCACAGGTGTCATAATACCCGGGCACCATGCCCGCATACCAGAGCACTACTCTTGTCCCCCCAGGATCCCCACTCGTCGAATGGACGGACTAGAACAAGAGCAAACCCGAAGGTACAATGAACCATTATCCCACCTCTAATCAAGTTAGGCATATGATGAGCATTAATAAACTGTAATGAACATGTCAAGATCATGATATGTAAACTATATACTAGTTCATATACCAACACAAGAACATGAACAAGACTATACTCTAGTTCATAAGTTAGGCCAAGAATGTAGAAATAGGACTGGCAAATAGAAGAATGCTCCATAGAGTAGATGTATTACCAAAGTGCTTCTTCTAGGAGACAAGCCCTCCTTGTAGCTCTTCTACTCCAAGTGTAACTACTAAAGAATAAAGAAGAAGAAAGAAGAAGTAGAAGAAGAGAGAAAGGTAGAGGTGGTAGAGGAAGAGATTGCTGGTTTGCTGGACTCCAAATGGTGTGTGTTGAGAGAGGGAGAGAGGGGATCTATTTATACACTTGGAGGAGGGGCCTAAGTGCTATTTTACAACCAAACCGACCTAGTAAACCTTCCATGTATTCGCAAACCGACGGACGCAAGGCGGTAATCCCAGTTTGGAAGGTCAACGAACCGCCTCCCCGAGGTTGGGCGCGAACCGCCTCGGGGGAGGTGCGGCCGCGCCAGGTGGGGCTACAAGCACCCCCCGAGGTCGGTTTGGCCCGAGCCTCGGTGGGGTGTCATGTTTCGTCCCGAAAAGTTGTGTACCGGGCTGCGCCGGTCCAAATTTGATGTTTTGGGTCGATTTGCTCCTTGGGCTTGATTTGGCAAAAATGTGCTTTCCGAAAGGCGTACTTTTGGTTGGTTTTCCACTTGCTTTTATGATAAATCTGCAAAATAAAATACACGACACTACAAGTGGAATTTATTAGTGGTAAATGCATATGAGTATAAAAAGATTTAATTTTACTCCCTTTATGGTAGTAAGTTGACGGGTAAAATATGTCGTTGGTTACCGCCAACACACGGCTCATTCATCATTGTTGGAAGAATTATAAGTATCAAATATCATTCACTCTATCTTTTTGCTACAAGTTACATTTGCCTTGATTCACATGCTAGGGTGCAAATCATATAAATAAAGTTTGCTATAAGACATGAGAAATAAAAATCTGTGCTAAGAATAATCAAAGAACCATCTTTTTGCTAGCATAGATGAAATCTTATGAACCTTTGGATAACAACCCCCGCTTCAACCATGTTGTATATTCCCTCGAGTATGTGTTCATTAATATTTTGTAGAAAAAGAGTCTATGCTATGTCTATTCGATGAAGAAGGGTGTCGTACAACACGATCACAAAAAGTAATCACTCTAAAGAAGTGGATGGACAAAGCTACAGGCCATAAGAACATCAAAGACAGGTAAGTGAATATAACTCACATATTTATATACAACTTTTTCTTATGTTTAAAAAGAAAAATAAAAATAATATATATATCCGAGCACATGATGGCTCATGGTAAAAAGTAACATGTTCATAGGACAAGTTCCCTTCGGGTATTCTTTGTCACTAACCTTGCGTAAAACAAAGGATGAACAATGTTTAAGGACATGGTGATTGCAACACACGATTAGGGACGGTCCAAAGATTCACACTTGAAGCGCTGAGTGACAGGAAGGCTCAAGCATGGGGGAGGAAGGTCGACTCTTCTAAAGATCATCCGACATTACTCTTCCTCTACTCAAGCTCCCATCACTCTGACATGCTGGTTTGCAGTCCCTTTACTCACAATTACTTTATCTCTAAAGTTTGAATGGTTAATAGATGTCATGCATAAAAATCAAACTTAAGATATCATAAAATTTGGTGATCTAGCCAATGCTAGATGGCCAATTTTAATTTTTAGTGCCTCATTTTAAAATTCGGCAACCCACTGTAGGGGCGCCTCAATATAGAGCCGCCCCTACTGTGGACCACAGTAGGGGCGGCTCGTAACACAAACCGCCCCCTACTGTGGACACAGTAGGGGCGGCTCATACCATGTCCATAGTAGGGCCGGGGCGGCTCAAAACAAAAACCGCCCCTACTCAAAAAGGGAGGCGTCCCCATAGTGAGCTTTTGTAGTAGTGCACCCGGCCGCCCTTCGCCATGGCGCGGCTGCTCTGCCTGGTCGAGCTCCTCCCTTTGCCATGCCAGAGCAGCAGAGCTGTCCCTCGTACGCCCTTCGCAGTTCGCGCTGCTGCCTGCCGCTGGTACGCAAAAAAAGAAAGGAACGAGTCGGATGGATAAGGAAAAAGCAGCAGTTGTATGGATAAGGAAGGAAGGTACACGTATATACCAATATTTTGTTCTTAAAGAGAAAAATACTAATATTGGAAAATTCTCGTATCCTTTATATATGTTTTGTGTGATATAAAAGTTAGCTATATAGTTTACATGACACAATTAATCACAACACCTTACAAGAATTAAATGATACAAGTAGCCTATAAAACAGCGCAATGAAATTATGCATTGAGAGAGCCTGTTTCATTTACGATTACCAATACTGTGAAGCCTTGAAATAGTGGGATGAAACCTTATCTGTTTCATTTACGATTACCAATACTGCGAATATAACATAACTTTAGTTTCCACACTATTAATGTGCCGGTAGAGCTAAATATCAAGTTTTGCGATTTTTGTAAGAGGCCCATGAAAATATCTATACCTAATATTTGTTTATTATAGAAAGATCAAGGTTCAAAGAGATATTTGTTTATTATAGAAAGATCTAGTATTGGTTGCATTTAACATAACACCTCTCTCCTACGCTGTTATTCAATACTCGAAACAACACTACTTAATTAGACTTCTTGGTAACTGGAGAGTAATTAAGGTTCAACAGTTTAATGAGGGGTAGCATGGTCTTTTATCATCTTTGCAAATCTATCCTAAAGTTGCTAGAAATTCATTCTTATCTCCTGTATTTATTGGCTGTTATCATTTGCATGCATGCACCTGTGATTAGCTTCCTCAATAATGTCTCACTTTTTTGTAGAATGTTATTTTTTTGGATAAATTTAAAACTCATAAAGTATAGAACTGCAACCGATATTTTGGTGGGTGAACCATCTAACTTTAATTTAACAAATGAGCAATCAAAATGGTTCAATTTTGGCGCCTAGAGCCATCGAAAACCTCTCACAACGGTCTCGAGATCAAAATTGAACGGTTTTGATAATTGAAGTGCCAAAGTTAGACAAGGCAAGAGTTGAGGTGCCAAAAATGGATATAATAAATTACTTTATCTTTTAGCATGTTTGTGCAAAATGTACATATTTAGATTTACTTGTTGATAATATTTATGTGCAATGAAATATTTATCTACACTTTTATTGGGTTTTTATATATTAGCTTATGAAAATATTTATGCGGAATACTCTAAAATGACAAAGAACAAGCATGAGAATCAAAGGTAATATAACGAAATAACAAGCTACAAATTTGATCTTATATTGCCTGGCTCAAACAAAAAGTCTGGTAGTGATATTATAGTGATATTATTTTGGCGATGCTGGGTCAAGCCACGGCCACGACCTAGCATTAGAATATCATTGTCGGTTCTTATCTTTAACCGCAAAGTTATTGTATCACTACCGGTGCATGGTTCGAGCCGCCTATGATATTATCCTAGTTCATACTATTGAAATTTTTTTTTATTAATGATAATTTTAAAATTATAATGGATCATATTATGATCAATGATAATTAAAAAATTTTACTAATGATAGTTGGGGGGTCAAAATAGACTTAATCCCTTGCTTAGGTGGGTCTTATAGGATGTCCATTGCGAATTGGCTTGTAGTCCAGTGGTAGGATGGTCCAGTGGGGACGCTACCCACCGGGGTTTAAATCCCGGTGCTCGCACCTTTTCCCGGGATTTTCCTAGGATTTTCCCGGGCGTTATGCATTAGTGGTGGGGTAGCGACGTTCCCATTCGACGACGAGGCGCCAATGGTGACTTCGAGAATCTCCGATCTGCCGGGTGCTCAAGTCCTTCCGGAGGTGCTCATAGGGGTAGGGTTTGCGCACGTGTCTTCATAGGGGTGAGTGTGCGTGCGTGTTGTGAGCGTCTGCGTTGTACTGTGTCATTCTCAAAAAAAAAAATTATAGGATGTCCATTTTTGCATGTGACGTCAAAGATGCCCCCTCTAAGAATTTATCTGCAGATATGGGTGTTTCTTTGTTGTCTTGGTAAATATACCATCTGAATATTTTTTGTTGACATGGTGAATTTTTCATTATGGTAGGATCAGATCACTGGATGAACACCAATTATTGGGACGAGGATACTAAAGCAGACGAAGACGGGAAAGAAATGCCTGATCATGCTCAACACACGACAAAACTGGAAATTTGGGGTGAAAAGGACAAGAGATTTAGCTATATATGCCATGTGAGCAGCAACAGCTTAATAAACCTGTGCGTATAGAGGGAATCTAAGAGAAAATAAAGGGGTAGGTACTGCCCGTCGTCAAGTCATCTCCCCATTGTGATGTTGGCGAGGAAAATGACCTCCACCGCGGAGGTCCCGACAGATTTAAAAATGGTGGTGTCACTATATGTTCACATGGATGCAGTCCCACTTTGTTTGACATCGAGCTCCCCAAATTTCAGAAAATGATGACACGTTATCGCTTGCAAACAAGTACCATTCCTGGCTTTTCGTGATTCCCGGGTATACTTTGAAGCACACCCTTGGTCCTTGGAGGCACTTGCGAAATGGGAAACTCCCGCACTTCTTGCCTCTAGGCCCCCGGCAGAGAGCACCTCCATGGCGATCACCACGCCGTCGTCCAACGGGTACAGCATGGACATCGATGCACGCACATGTGCATTTTTATAAGGAAAAGAGGAGGGGCAACTAATTAAAGTCCGTATTGGTTAATACTAATAAAACATACCCGCTCAGTCTCCAAATAAGTAAATTTCTAGTATTCAAAAATTTTCCAACAATAAATGTACCCTTTAGAACTAGTACCATTTGCAACTTTGTCTTTTGCCAATGTGCAATTATTACATGTTGCCTTACCTTCTTATAGGTAGGGGTATACTCCCTTCTTCCCAAATTAAATATCGTTTTGGGTGTTCGTGCCACAAGTTTGACTCGGTTTGTAGAAAAAACGCATAAGATTTGTTAATATATTTTAATAAATTTGGGATGAACACCCAAAACGATGATTAAAAATCTTTCCGATGATACTAATTATATAACATAAATATTAATATATTTTAATATATATTTAGTTAAAGTTATTTCTCGAAAAGCGAGAACAACAAGAATTTTGAGACGGAGGGTGTATATGTAATTTTATAATGGTATTATTTGTCTCTCGATTTTAAAAGTACACTTATTTTGCGATGAAGGGAGTATATAAAACAGATCCAAACTACAAGAAAGAAGCCAAAGAAAGGATAGGACAACAAAGGCAAAGTTCAATGCAAGAGGCTAAAAAGAAGATAAGGAAATAAAAACTGGTAACAAAAGACTCAGTCCACACGACTAAAAGGCAGTATGTAGCAACAGAGAAATTTCCATGATGAACCCATACTTGCACCTTCGTGAGTCTGGCTGGATTGCTTTGAAGATGAAGTCATTTCTTTGTAACCAGAACACTTATGAACACGGCGGAATAAAAATATCAGTGAAGAATGGCAGCCAAGCTAAACTGCTTTTTGAGATTTCAAGTACTTGAAAATGAAAGCGACCCTCAGTTAAGCAGAAGTTTGCAATGTTCAAGCAGCTACTACCCAAAGAACGATGGAAGAAGAGATGATCCAGAGTTTCTTCCGTAAAATTTATACACAGCACACAGTCAAAACTGGTCTGGCGTTCCCATTAGGCACTGGTCTTTGTCAAGTGGATCGGTCGTTCCATCCTTTTGGTCGTCTTTTACTTTGCTATTAGCTCTGTACCGTTCACCTTAGGGAGTCTTCAACAGCACCATGTAAACCGCCAACTGACCTGTAAGAATGAAATAATAAAAACTTTGCTAGCAGTACAACTCATGAATGTGGGTCCGAAAGGCAGAGACTAACATTTCATGGCAAACTGTGCGAGCTCAGCAACGTGTTCATCGCTAGAGACGAGCTTTGTACTTCACTACTTCTCTCTTATCCACGTCAGAGAATAGCTAGCTCGGAGCTGCTCCTTGAGAACACTCTTAGAGCAGGTATAATAATTGACTTATAGCTAAGCAAATACTGATGTGGAAGAGAGAAAGAAGGAGAGCATAGCTCTCATGCAAGCAACAAGCTGAGCACAGATGCATATGTAGTGGTGGATCAAGCTGAGCAAGGAAGCAACAAGTGAATATGAGGAGAATTAGGATAGAAAATGTGGGTAAAACTAACAATAATAAAGTTTCTTATAGATAAATAAAAAATCACTATTATAGAACTAGGCTCTTGCAACTTCATTAATAGCCAAGCACTGGGTTCTATTAGGCCAGTCTCAATGGGGGTTTCATGATGATTTCATGCACAATTAATAGGGTGCCACATCACCTTTTGGCATGAAACTGGGAGGGAGGAGAGAGAATGGATTCGTTTCATGGCCACGAATCGTATCCGCATTGTTTCCAAAACTTTGGAAACGCCGTGAAACCCGCACCGAGGCCATTCCTTGGTTTCATCATGACTTTTCTTCTCTATCTCCGCCGGTCACCGGGTCGTGAAGCCCCGCCGCCACGGTGCGGCTCGCTGTGCATGGGCTCCGCCGGCCGTGGGAGGGACCGGGGCGGGCGCTGGCGGAGGGCAGCGCCATCGGCCGCGGGCGTGGGCGTGGCTCGCCGGCGACGGGCGGAGTACCGCGGACGCTGGGGACGAGCGCGGGCGCCGGGACACGCCTAGCGGATGGCGCTGCGGGCGTGGGGGACGAGTGTGGCGCCGGGATGCGCCTAGCGGACGGCGGCCGCGGGCTCGGGCGCGCAATGCCGGCGTGGGGCAGGAGCACCATGGGGCATGGGGACAAGTGCAGCGTTGGGGACGCATTCCCTCCCAGACGGTGGCTCCTCGCGCCGCGATGCGCGGCGCCGCGCCCCTGGTGGACCATCGCTAACTGGAGATAGCCGGGCGGCGAGCCCGCTGTAGAGGCCCCACCACGGCCGGGCGCCCTCGAGCCCGCCTTCCGCCGGCCGCGCACTCTGCCATCCGCTGGTCCGCCGGACATGGCTCCCCGGCCACGGGCGGGCGAAACCCCCTCCGCCACGGACGCGGCCGCCGGATGCTGGGGGGGGGGGGATGTCGCGCCGCGCGCAAGCCCGCCGGACGCGGGCGAGGTACCGCCGCGCGCGCGAGCTCAGCTCGGGCGCTGGGCGACCGCCTCCGCCGCGGTTGGGGACTGGCTGGCCGCTGCTCATGTTGTCGATGTAGCCCTCCCGGCCAACGCCGACGCCGACGCCAGCCCCGCGGCCAGCCACCGCAGGTCCACGCGACCTCCGCCACCACGCGCGTGAGTCCGCCGAGCGCAGCTCCCGGACGCAACCTCCACCGGCCCGCCGGCCAAAGGGTGCGGAGGGGAAAAGCATGTCGGGAAAGGAAGGAAAACGGGAGAGAGAGTTGTGGGACCCACATGAGGCTAAATAACCATACGAAACCGTATAGTGAAACTATTTATTGAGAGAGATACCATTTCTTGATAAGTTTCAGCTTTTTGAAAACCGGGAGGTAAATCATGTATTGAGACTGGCCTTATTGAACATGGTCTTAGAAAAGCCATTGGTGCATATGATAAGCTGCGCTTCCGGCGAGCACACAACAGTAATTTGGCAGGCGATGCCAATTCCAATGTGGACAGCGCCTGACCGCAAGGCAATAATTAAAGGTCCGTGATGCTTGTCCTCCTAGGCAATAATTTTATAGTTTATAATATTATTGATTTAAAGCCATCTTGATAAACATGTGAATGTCATATCAATATTGGTGGTAAGTACTTTTCCGCCGGTTGAATCAGTGGTAAGCAGTTTCCACAGCCTCAATCGGTGGCATTAGTATAGTTTATTTGAGCAAATATTTTTTCAAAAAGTATAATTTAAAAATATAAAAAATTGGCTTTCTTTGACTCTTTCATCCTCAAGAACAAGCCCAGTGGCCATTGTGGGTCCTCATTTCTCTAGGATCTAAAGTGGGAATTAAAGTCTGAGACCCCGGCCCTTAATATAAACATATCATAACATTAATACTCAATATGGCTATATGAAATGTTACCAATAAAAATTTGAAATATACTCAAAAGCATGTTTTATGAAATACTCCCTCCATCCCAAAATAAATAACTTTCTAGAAATTTTCAAACAAAATAAACACACTGGTAAAAGACGCATATATCGACGACTCCTTTCCTTTTTATCTCGTGTATTTGGCTATTATCATTTGCATGCATGCACCTGTGATTAGCTTCCTCAATAATGTGGTCTCATGTTATTGTAGAATGTTATTTTGGCCAAATTTTAAACTCATAAAGTATAGAACTGCAACCGATATTTTGGTGGGTGAACAAGTCATGAATTTTTCCAGAAATCAATTAAAACATGAAGCTTATGGCGAACAAACTGATAAGAAGCGGAGAAAAGTTTAGGATTTAAGGCTAAAGTGTGGAAATTTGAAGATGAAGACAAGAAGACAATGACTCTCATAAATGATTCGTTCTCTGTACCTAGATAGTGACCTTACAGAAGCTAGAAAAAGCAAGCCATGCAATTTAATATACTCCCCCATTTGGAAGCCGTAGTATAGATGTCCTTTGCGTACGTCGACAAGCAAGCTCGTGATCCTCGTGAGCGCAGGCTGCGATGGGGGCCCTGGCCTGCTTGCTGCTGCCATCGGTTGTGCAGTTCAGGAGTGATGACGTTCTATTTGATCCTGGCAGTTGCTAGTGCTGTCGCTAACAAAGCCAATGTTCGCACTAGAAGTTGCTAGTGGTGTCACTAAATGTTGATTTGAGGTTGTGAATTGATGTTGATTTGACTTTTTATAATTATTGTGTCAATTTGAGAATGTGAGGATTGTAACTGCAGCAAAAGGTTGCATATATGTCAATTTAGTATCTCAATCCAGAAACACGATCCTTTGATACCTATGTTCCAGCAGTAACAAAATAGAGAAATGCTTGGACAATGTACTGTTGCTTTAACCAATCTTAATAAAAATTTTGGGTCCAAGGTCATATACTTGTGACGTGTTTCGTCCAGACGAGTCACTGATAACAACTCTTGTTATCATTGACGCATCTAGTTGGGAAGAGTTTTTGATAACTAGCCATTAGTGATGCGTTCTGTTTAGTGGCCATGGGCTCAGTGACGTGTTCCATTTACCGACGTAACTGATCTTATATTAGTGACGCGTTTCAATTCCGCATCACTAGGGAAGGTGTCTCCTTTTTGCTGTTTTGGCATAGTGTACTGCTGCTTAGACGACTACTCAACATTGATGATGAACCCTGCCATAAAAATACATTTTCAAGGACAGCGTCCTGGAGCCTCCTTAAAGATGCTGCTTGCGAAATTAGCCCGTCCGGCCCATCAGTTGCTGACCTCTCCAGGCCCAAGCAAAGAATTATCAAGGCACGGCTCGAACAGCCAAGCGACTGTTTGTTTAAAGCCATCTTGATAGACATGTGAATGATTGCACTGTGTTGCATCCTAGGGCCACATGAGGCGATCCACTGTTTGGTTGATCTACTTGTACGTCCTGCTCAACTTCTGCTCTTCAATAGCACATCGGCTTGCTCCTGGCCACGTGAAGCCGTTCCCCGCCTGGCGCTGGCCACATGACGAATTCCTCCTGACGCGTGGCTTCTATCGGACGTAGGTCTGCACCGAGCATCTGTGCAGTCAGACTGCATACAATTTTTTGCCACGCTACAGTGCTATAGACATTCGATGGTGGACACCAAACAACATACAATCTGAAGCTCTGCTTTTAAAGAACACAGGCGATCCAAGTTGTAACACCGCATTCCAAGCAGACTGACTGTCTGACTGAGTACTACGTTGACAATGGGATGTGGTAAACTTGATCAAAATACTCCATATACACACCAACCGACCTGCTGTACTGTACTGTCATAATGATCAAAATACTCCATATATGTCTTGTCGAGACAGACGGACACTTATGACAGCACACAATGGCTAATTGCGTCATCTTAATTGCACAGAAACTAACAAGCCGGCCAGCAGTTTGGCAGGCCACCGATCAGGCCCTGATGTGAGCTGGGTGGAGACACAATGAACACGAACACAATTGGTAACTTGGGATCGAAGGAATTGAAATAACGAACAAACTGAAGAACTGAATAACGAACTGAATAATGAATACAGAGTAAAGTTCAGGTGTTCGATAATCATCCACCCATCCGCCCCTCGGCTGATATAGCCGCCATCATACAAGGCCCTTGGCCCAATACTCGACAACATGTCGGTTACATGAAATGGCCCACAGCCCAAGACTTGAAGACTGGCTTCATCGTTGCCTGCTCGGCCACTGTCCGCTCTTGCCGGATTCGCTACAGAGTCCATCACCTGAGTACTCTGTAGAAGTCTAGCAGGTTTGTTGTGATCCACCTTGGCCTGTGGACAAACAGTACAACTCTTGATATAAAGCTCAATATCTTCTCTCATTTTAGGCCAGATAAAGGGTTTCTTTATTCTGTGATATGTGGGCAATACTCCTGAATGTCCTCCAACTCCAGTACTGTGAATAGCCTGAATGATATGTTGTTGAGCTACTTTATTGATTCCCAACCAAATTCTCCCAAACTGTCTTATCAAACCATTATCCACTGAAAACCCCTTGAACTGTGGATCTTCAGAATTTGGGTTAGCCAAAAATTGCACTGCTTTTGGGTCATCCTCATATCCCATCTTAATTCTATCCATCCATTCATTGTACACAGAGGACACAACATGAATTTCTTGCATAGGATGGCATCTTGATAGGGCATCAGCTGCTATATTTGTCTTTCTTTGCTTATAGACAATCTTGAATTGAAGGTCCATTAATTTGTAGAGAGCTTTCTGCTGAATCTTTGAATTCACTCTATGCCCCAACAACTGAAGAATACTTTTATGGTCTGTCTTGATCAAAAACTCCATATGCTGTAAATATGACCTCCATCTATCCACTGCCATAATAATAGCCAAACATTCTTTTTCATAGGTGGAGAGAGTTTGATTCTTCTTACTCACTGCCTTACTGAGGTAAGTTATAGGGTGATAATCCTGCATCAATACAGCCCCAAACCCCACTTCACTTGCATCTGTTTCTAGGATAAAAGGCTTGTCAAAGTTTGGTAATGCTAGAACTGGTGCTTGCACTAATGCCTGTTTCAGGGGCTGAAATGCTTCCTCAGATTTAGAAGTCCATACAAAAGGATTGTTTTTCTTCAATAAGTCAGACAGAGGTCTACAAATGAGGCCATAATGTTTAATGAATCTTCTATAATACCCAGTTAAGCCAAGAAAACCTCTCAGTTCCTTAATATTGTTAGGTACAGGCCATTCCTCCATAGCTTGAAACTTTGAATTTTCAGTGGCAACTCCTTTTGCTGATATGACAAGTCCCAAATACTTCACCTCCTGCTGAGCAAAAGAACATTTGGACATTTTGACATAGAACTGGTTTTTTCTCAATATCTGAAACACCTCTTTGAGTAGGGCAACATGGGCCTCCAGACTAGATGAATAGATCAGGATATCATCTATGAACACCAGAACTCCTTTCCTATGTAATTGAGCAAAGATCTGGTTCATCACACTTTGAAATGTTACAGGGGCATTTATCAAGCCAAAAGGCATGACTAAGAACTCATATAATCCACTATGGGTTTTAAAGGCAGTTTTATGTGTTTCCTCAGATTGTACACATATCTGGTGATAACCAGCCCTCAAATCCAATTTGGTGAACCACTTGGCATTGTGAAGCTCATCCAACAATTCTTCAACTACAGGCATTGGGTGTTTGTTTTTTACTGTTTGGGCATTTAGTTGCCTACAGTCTACACAAAATCTGCTCAAACCCATCCTTCTTCTTAACCAGCCGCACAGGTGAGGCATATCGGCTTGTGCTGAACTTGATAATCCCACTTTGTAGCATCTCTGTCAATTGCTTTTCTAACTCATTTTGCTGTTGTGGGGAGTATCTATATGGCCTAGCATTGACTGGTTGAGCACCAGGGATCAAATGAATTCTATGATCACAGGGTCTTTGTGGGGGAAGAGCTGTAGGAGTTTGGAATATATCCTCATAACTGGATATCAACTTTTGAATCACCTCAGGCACTGGGGCCTCTTGAATTGCTGCTATCCAGTCAGGTATGGATTATTGATCTCAGATATGACCGATCAAGCTGTTGAACAGTCAGACCGCACACAATAAGCTACAGCCTGACTTTTCAATAAACCCTTAAGCTTGTTGTTGCTCACCACACTGCACTTAGATGTATCTTGTTGCAACCCTTGAAGCAACACCCTCTTCCCTTTATATGTTATCTTCATCTGTTTCTTACCCCAATGGACCCACAATGGACTAACAGCTTCCAACCAATTCTCACCTAGAATCATGTCAAAACATTTCAAAGGCAGAATACCAACATCAGATTCAAAAGTATGCCCCTGGCAACTCCAACTGAGGTGCTCAATCCTCTTGTAACAGATCATGGGACTACCATCAGAAGCTATCAGCTGAGTAGGGGTGCAATCACTCAACGAGTCAGATAAATTCTCAGCCAAATCCTTGCTAATAAATGTCCCCACACTGCCTGAGTCAACCAATATTAACACTTGCAGCTTGCCAATCCTAGCACACAGCCTCATGGTTATCCTTCTTTGGGTCTTCTCAGTCAATGCATGCCCAATTGCCATAATTGTTTCAGTACCCTCACAATCCTCTTCCCCATTCTCCGAGTCAGATCCAGTGTCTTCTAGGGCATCAAGGAATTCCTCAATCATATGTAGGGGTACTTGAGCAGGACACTTGTGATTCTTGGCCCATTTGTCTCCACATCTAAACACAAGCCATTCTTTTTTCTGAATTCTCTTAATGCAGATAACTTATCCTCATTTTTAGGTTTTGCTCCCTTGTTCTTGGTCAGATCAATCTCGCATCGCTTCCAATTCTTGAATGCCCCTTTGTTAAATGCCTTGTTTCCCAATCTGACCTTAGACTTGGCCAGCTCATCTTCTTGAATCAAAGCCAGATTGCAAGCTGAATCAACATCCTTTGGCTGATGTAGCACAATAACTCTTCTGATCTCATCCTTCAGTCCTGAGATGAAGCGAGTGACAAAATAGGTGTCATCATAGCTATTGTTTGTAGAGTAACAGCCCATGAGCCAACTTGCTAAATTCTTCCATATACTCATTGACAGTTCCCTTCTGCTTCAGTTGCTCAAATTGATTCAGCATCAATTGATACTGATTCGCATCAAACTTCTTCATGACCTTGTCACAGAGAATGTCCCAATCAGTAATCCTTGACTTGCCTTGAACTGATTGCAACCAAATCGCTGCTGACCCTTTAAAGTTGGGGGCCGCAAATCTCATCTTCAGAGAGACATCCACCGCATCTACCTCGAAGAAAATCTCGCAGTTATCACGCCAAAGCCTCAGGTTAGTACCATCAAATTTAGGAAACTCCATTTTAGGAAAAGGTGGAGAGCGAGCTCTATGAACATGATCATTCTCCCGAGGAACAACATCCATATCATGACTCCAAAATTGCATAGCATGAGGTTTGTTGATCATACCCTGAGAGATGTACTGCGGCTAGGTCCCTTGGATCCCACTGCAGTCGGCACGATGCCCCATGGGCCTGTTGTCATTGCCAGTGATGGCAGTTGGTGACGGAATGGGTGCCACGTTTAGGTCCAGCCAGCCTAGTGGACAAGGCGGTGGATGCACAAATTGCGGCATCTGCCTCGACTGAAACTGAAACCCTGGCGGTGGCGTCAACGCGTGAGGCATCATCGCCAACGGGCCCGAGAAAGAGTAGTTCACCATGATCGGAGGTGGCCGCGGAAATGCTCCCGGCGCCTTGTAGGTCGCCAAAAGAGGCGCGGGGCGCTGAAACAACCGGGCGTGGGCGCGGACGTCGATGGTGCTACCGGTGAAGATGCTGATGCCAACGGTGCCGTAGTCGATGGTAGTTGAGGCGGATTCGTAGCGTTGATGGAGGAGGTGGCCCCAAGGTCGCCGGTGCAGGTGGAAGTGTCTCCAACGCTCGCAGTCCCACCGACACCTGCCCAACCCGATTCTCCACCACCTCCGCCTTCTGAAGCAAAGTCCCGAACGACTCGTCGGCGGTCGTCTTCCATGATTCGAGACTCTCCAACTTGTCGAGCGTCGACCGCATCAATTCATGGAACCCTTCGAACTTCTTGTTCATCACTTCATATTGCTTCGCAAACTCCTCCATGGATTTCTCCATCTCGACCGGAACTTGGTCGGCTTCCTCTTCGTGGCGGTCTGCAGCAGAGAGCGCCACCGTCCCCCCTGTGGCGGCGCGCGCGGCGATCAAGGAGAACGGAGCTGATACCAATTGCCAGGCCACAGATCAGGCCCTGATGTGAGCTGCGTGGAGACACAACGAACACGAACACAATTGGTAACTTGGGATCGAAGGAATTGAAATAACGAACAAACTGAAGAACTGAATAACGAATACAGAGTAAAGTTCAGGTGTTCAATAATGGTCCACCCATCCGCCCCTCGGCTGATATAGCCGCCATCATACAAGGCCCTTGGCCCAATACTCGACAACATGTCGGTCACACGAAACGGCCCACAGCCCAAGACTTGAAGACCGGCTTCATCGTTGCCTGCTCAACCACTATCCGCTCTTGCCGGATTCGCTACAGAGTCCATCGCCTGAATACTGACACAGTTGTGCATGGGCAGTATCATCGTTCGTCAAAGGGGTCTGATCTGATGACACGGCAGGAGACTGAAACTTAATTTCAGCAAGGCATCCGCATTTAACCACAGCGCACAAGACAATAAGGGTACCTTGATCGAAACTTCCACAGAAAGAATAAGAGAAGCCAATAGAAATTACACTTTCGCGACAGTTCGAGTGTGGGTCGGTTGGGCGATGACCTTCTATTAGAATATGAACCATCTAGAAGTTGAAACGTTAAGTCATGCACCTTGATTGTAACCTATATATACTGGTCTCAATGAATAGAAAGTGCTGAGGCTTTCACTCTTCCTATGCTCACACCTTCAATTGCCTGCCACAATGCAGCCGATCCTTTCTGATCCCTACACTGCCAATCCACAATGACTTTCAGAAGTCAAGTGAGAAACTGCAAACAAAGGTAGTGACAGATACTGTGGATCCTAAACTCAACGTCTTGGAGATTTGTCGTAATGGCTGAAGGACATATCGTCATCATTATGCCGGATACTGAATAAAACACTCAAGTCCTCAGTGAGCACAAACTTCTGGAATTCGGCAACACAAATGTTCTCAACTTCTGAGATTGCCTGGAGACATCATTAAGTCAATCTGCATGCTCACATCCATCCTTTCTGTGATGGTCCCTTTTAGATAATGTTCAGTGATGGTCCTGAGCACCCTGAGTTCATATTGGTTGCCCATATCCTTCACAAACTGTTGCCCAGATCCTAAACACAACGTATTTACTCTTGGACTGGTCATTGTCACAAGGATATCTGCAGCTCCTCAAATGAAGTTGATACACTTCCTAGACGCATAGATAGCACCGGTGTTGAAACCTCCAGGTATCAAATGAAGAAAATTTGCAATGCTCAAAAGCCAGCACACGCAGGTGTTGAAATGCAATAAATGACCTAACTTGTGGATGGTCTATATGAATACCCTGAGTGAGATCCATTGTTCTTTTTTCCTGTAGCTACCCTACGTGGTCTGCTTTCTCATAATGTGCCATGAATGATCACTAGCTAACAAAGTTTCCTTTATCTGACATAGAAAGGATGAGATCGAGCAGGGGCGGGCCTTCTTGTATTCTATGGTACCTGGTTGAATACCCTATTTTTTTTGGAAAAAGTTTATATATATTCTGTATACATATATGTGTATTGAAATAAAGAAAATACCACCGTCAAGGGGCTCATGGCGCAATGGCAAAGGCCATTGGTTGGGGGGCTCCCACCCAGGGTTCAAATCCTGGGTGCGACACATTATCCTGGATTTATTTCAGGATTTTGCGGCGCTATGCATTAAGTGGTAGGCGACGTCCCCGTCGATAGCGAGGCGCCTGTGGTGACTTCGAACTTCAAGATTTGCCGGCCAGTCCTTGAAGGTGCTCATAGGGGTAGGGTTTAGGGTGCGACGTGTGTTCATAGGGGTGAGTGTGCGTGCGTGTTGAGCGCCCACGTGTTGTACTGTGTAATCTCAAAAAAAAAAAAAAAAAAAAAAAAAAACCACCAAATTGAATACCCTATAAAACAACCAGCACAAAAACATTTTTTTGAGGGGAAGCAAAAAGAAAAAACATATGTTCGTACTCCTTTTCCTCCCACCTGAAGGCCTAGTAAGGCCCACCAGCCCAGGATCCCACAACCAAACTATGGGCGATCCCTGCTAAATTCTATGGGCAGGCTGCGTGCTTCAGCAATCGTTTTGCACTATATTACTACCAATCGCGTATCATCACAGTTGTTAGTTTGGAATGTCAAATAAAGCTTCATTTTTTATGCTTAACATTTCGGAAATAGTCCCTTTTTAGGTCTAGAATTGTTATCGAAGTATGAATTTTGCCCTCAAACTCTAAAACCATGTGCACGGCCCTCCACTACAAAAACGGACATCTTTAGCCCTTGGCTTGTTTCAAAGGTTGTTCATATACAAATATTTATCTAAAAATAATCAAATATTACATAAATCTCTAAAATTCATAAATAGTTCTTTTTAAATCAAGTAATATATAAAAATTGGTACCAAATTTTTTTAAAGAATATAATCCATATACTCAAATAAATTTAGTTGTGAATTTTCAAATATTATTTTGTATAAACTATAATCTATTTGTTTGAAGATCTCATATTTCGTATTCAAAGTTTTCGAATTGTTATGTTCGAGCGAACTCGGACGAAGACATGACAAAAACCAAAGTTTTAGTAGTCCTGTTTGGGCCAAGAGATTATCATGGGATTATCATGGGCTTTCATTTGCCACATGTAGTAGTCCGTCAAATCTGATATATAGCTTTATAAAAGATAAAACATGTAGTAGTCCGTCAAATCTGATATATATGTTCAAATGCTATATACATCGTGCAGTGCACCAAACAACCTGAAGGAACATTATTATGTGGGTTCTACGTTTGCGAGTACTTGAGGACCTGCAGTAGATACAGCGCAAGCTGGCGGCAGCTCAAGAAAGCACAAGGCTGGTGGCGAAAGGCCCGGGTCGACGAGAAAAGCTACATTCAAACAGTAGCTGACATATGTAAGTTCATCGCAGACGCCTGCGTGCATGAAGGGCGGCCATTCTTCAACGAGGAGAGTCCTTTAGCGCTGCTAGACAAGTTCCACAAGATTAGAAACTGGAGCACCGAGCTACATGTCCCGGATTACGCGTTGCCAGACCTATTTGGATTAGGGGCCGGGGGAAATGTAAGTAGCGGACTTATCTGTAGTACTTTCATCAAGACATGCATGTAATAACTTTAATGATGATGATGTTGGTTTCCTGATGATACGATGGATAAGGACGAGACGAAGAACTCGATGGATGTATGAATGTGTTATATATATGTTTGTGCTCGTTAATTAGTGTTCTTTTGTTTCTATATGTTTTATTTCTGATAACTGAATTCCTTTCAAATTCAAATGATATTGCAGATACTATTTTATTTTTCTTAAACTGAAAAACATTAACAGAGGCGGGCAGATAATAACAGTCCGCCCCTGTTAATATTTTAACAGAGACGGTTGGCTTAAGGCGACCGCCTCGGTTAATATCTTAACGGAGGCGGTCATGTTATGGTAACTGCCTTCGTTAATGGTCATTAACCGAGGCGGTTGTCTTTACTGGCCTGCCTCGGTTAATCGATAAACCAAGGCTGGCGGGTTGCCCGCCTCTGTTAGGTCACCAGTAACGGTGACCTTTCGTTGGAGGCGATTGCTTTGCCCACCTCACTTAACCAGTTTTGACCGCCTCCATTAAGTTTTCTGTACTAGTGGATTATATAAATTATCCACCTTTATCATTATGAAATATATGCAAAGTAATATTTTAAGTTTCAATTTAACATATCCATATATGTCGTTGTGAAAGATAATATAAGGTATCGCCTTTATATTTGTACATACCTTAGCCATTATAAAAATAAATAAAAAATCTCTGAAATCTACACGTAAATAGTAATATATATTATTACAAAAAAATAAATCATGGGCCACAGAAGATGGATCTTCAGTTATTATGCAGGAGATTGTTTTTTTGTCTGGATCGGTTTTTTTTTTTTTTTTTTTTCCTTCACCTGGGTCTATTTGTTCTTGTCCAGTGAGTGTGTATTTGGCAAGGAGTTGTCCGGGAGCAGAGGGAGCTCTCCATAGCTCGGTGTGGGTGATTTGGATTTCGCCTGTAAATTTGTTTTTTTACGTATGCTGGTTTCCTTTCTTCTTCTAATTACGACAAATATCACGAGCTCCATTCAAAAATAAATAAATAAAAAGGAACTCTCTATCTCTGTGTGTACGTGTACATGTACTACTCTTCTTCTAATTACGACAAATATCACGAGCTCCAATACTCGACTGATGATAGCCACGAGCACAGTAGTACATCAGAGAAGCTAGCCTCCACTGACGTGACGACGACGACTGACTCCGCTCACGGGGTCTTTCCTGCTTGCTAACAGTGATTCATGCAGGCTGCACGCAGAGGAGGGATGTAAATTCGATCATGGCTCCAGCAAACGTGTGTTTTTAGGACCTCTTGTGTCTTGTCTTCCATGCTTGTGAAGATGCAATCACGGTAAAGGTGTTTGCCTTCACCGACTTTTTGGTAAAGTTGCTGTTCTTTATAACAGACTGGGCGCCATTGCGGCAATAATGGATGTACATTTTTCACCGACTGGCAAAGCAATGTGATCATAGGTGGGTTGCTGTCAGCTGGGCCTGAAGCGACGTGCTGTGTAGTAATAAACTAGTAATGTGACAAAAAAACGCAAGGACAAACAGACTTGGCGCTGCCAATTCGCCGGGGCGGATGGCGAGGGCAGCAGTATGCCAGCTCGGTAATTCAACTGCAGGAAGACGCCACTGCCCACTTAGCGCTGGTCGCTGGACCCTCGTAGCTAGGCATCTCCTGACGAGTGCGGATTGCCTGCACTGCTGAACCCTATCATTTGCATCTAGCGTTATTTCAAAACCTGAGCAGCAGGCAATGGCAAGGAAAGTGCTCATGAAGATACTCGGAATTGCGACACACAACCTAGCACCAGACAAGTTTACTAGGAGGCGTTTTGCATGCGTTGCCTTTGTCGCCGGCCAAGCGGGAAGCCATGGACGCTTATTTTCCAGCGAGGCATCATGGGCGAGGCCGGGTTCCTGCAAGTAGATGCTTAGACCCCACTTGTTCGTGTCGCCCGTTGCTGATGGTCGAAAAACTTTGTGCTATGTTGTAATCTAGCAAAAGTTGTAGAGATGTTAGTTGCCTCACGCTAGCGTCCTGTCACTTCCTGCCTCTCTCAAGCTACGCACAAAGTTCCATAGGGCGTTCTAATCCGTTGTTCTTCTTTAGATAATGGAATAAGTAATCCCTTGTTCTAAAAACAATGTCGCTCTCTCCTGATGATTTCCTTAGATAATGGAATAAGTAATCCCTTGTTCTAAAATTGGTAGCCAGCTCTCTAGGCTACCATTTGGCATATATTCAGGAGTAAGAGCTTTGAACTCTTGTCCTAATGCATCAAATGTTGAGCAGGCACTGACCTTACAAGATTACGATGCCAAGTGTTCCTCAATGTCTCACACTCTCTAAGGAAGCTCTTTGGGGTGCCAAGTTGATCCAGTTTGAAAACTCTGACAGCAACTGTATGTTCTTCAAACTCAAATCTACCTTTGTAGACTGAACTGAATTTTGCTGAACAAAGTAAGTTGGTTAAGAAAAAATCCATTTGTAGCTTTGACTGAATCGGCATATGAGAACTTCAACTCCTTACGAGATGGATGAGATGCTTGTTTAGCTTTCTTTCTTTTCTTTGAAAGAATGACAGCTAGAAAAGATAATAGGAATAACGGAAGAGTTGAAAATCCTACTATCTTCAGAATAACTATTGCTCGCCTTATTTTTGATGTCCCTGTACTGCTACTGCATCGTGGCAGCTGTAGCAAGGGGATATTGGCACATAACAACTTTGTTACCTTGAAGGAACACCTCTCCTGTGTTCTGAAGTATCCCACTTGATGGTACTGGTCCCTCAACGAAATTGTCGTGTTCCGGATTAGAACAACGACTGATAACTGGAACTGGATGGAATTTGGGGCAGCAAAAGCACAGAATCGAGAGGATTAGCAAGAACAGGAAGAGATAGTTAAGACGGTTACAAGGTTCAGGTAGGAACTCTGTTCTTCGATGGTTCTCTGTTTCAGTTACAAGGGCGTTTTATACTCTGCTACTCACCCGCCGACTCCGGCCCATTAGCCAAAGGCTCATAACGAACTAACAACGACAAACACAACAGAAAGCTAGGTAACCGATCGACTCAGCCACTCTTCGGCGTTGCCGGATATGCTACAGCACCTTCCTTCTTGCCCTTCGTCTTGATCCTGACATTCCCTCCTCCTCGGAATCCAGCTTGTCCCCAAGCTGGACAGGATGGGAACCGGCGGCGAAGGTCTTCAGCTTCTTGCCATGTAGTCAACGATGATGGCAACCCGCTCCACTGCACCTCGATCTGGGATACTGCCGAAGCTCCTTTCTGGCACATTCTTGTTTGCAGAAACTGAATAGGCATCAATTGAGCCATAGGATCGATTGCAACCTGAGAGATATCGTCCTCAATTCGAGCAGAAGGTGGGATGTGCTTCTTGAGCGGGGACACGTGGATCACTGGATGAATCCTGCAGCTATCAGGCAGTTGCAGTCGGTATGCCACAGCACCCACTCTCTAAAGTGTAACAGAGCCGACCAATTTACATGTAATTAAGTATAAAAGTGGCCCCGGCAAGGGACTCGCTTGGATACGTAATCATATATAAACCTGGTATTCCGGAAATCTTGAAGGATTTCAAACTTTCATCAACATACAACCAAGGATCTTCGAAGCTCAGTGGTTACAAACCGACAAGTTATAACATAACACAAGTTCACAAATATCGGAGTTCAAATAGTAGTTATTACAATACCAGTTCAAATAGTAGCGAAAGCAAATAAGTTTTTAAAACAGTACCAACATAGTCCAATAATAGTGGTAGTGCCATTAGTAAGTCAATAATGCAACAGCACGAGACGGGAAAAAGAGTTTGCCAAGCCCTAGGCAATTACTCATCATCATCAGCAGGGTACAAACAGGTCTTGCAGTAACCATGGAACACTTGGCCATCTGCAACATGGGAAATAAAATCCTGAGTACGGGAATGTACTCAGCTAGACTTACCCGTCTTAACCAAAAATAAATGACTCCAAGGATTATGCTGGCGTTTTAGTGGATCTGGCTGACTCACATTTTTGCATAAAAAATAAAGTAGAGATTAATTAATGGAGCCTAGCTACATCAGGTTTATCCAAGTTGAATTGTTACTCTTGAATTATTATTAACATTAAGTCCTGTAATAAGCAAGATTAATAAGTATGCTCAGAAATTAGTAACAACAATACAGGTAATCTGATCCGTATTTTAAACATTTAGCAGCAACATAAATAACGGTAAATTACATTATGAGTATTAAGACTACAGTGCCGCGGAAACATTCAGGTTCTCACTGTCCAGGAGAGATGGCGACTCGAATCGATTACTACCCAGTTGGGGACAATACCATATCACAAACCCGGCATACTTTGCAAGGGCAGCCATAGGTCACTTTTGGAACTGTTCGGGGTACGTATCGCGGGCGTGATGGCAACCTCCTCATCAGGGGCCAACCGGGGTGCCAACTCTAAGCCATGCTTACTCTTGGTCATCGCCTGTGCCCGAGCACATCCTTCCTTCCTCCATGAGGAGCGTTAAATGGCCACATGCCGACCCGACCCAGATCTACTCAGCTTCGTGGTTCACGACTCCGCGGAACCTACTAAGTGATAGGTGCTTTCGACTTCTGATTGCCTTCCGCCAAAGATCTAGTCCTTAATCGACACAGGCGGAGGACCACAAATTCCGCCTGGTCTAGTTATCACATTTCTACCAAAGGTTATATTTCAACTACCGAGTAGTCACCCATGTGACTAATCATCATTCTACTCTAAGTAGTGACCAGAAATCACTAGCTATTGCAACCATCATAATCTGAGCATAATTAAACCTAGACTTAACAATAGTATAGGATAACAAGGTAAACAAGGATCTATTGTGCAGCAACGGTATCGAACAACTCCTATACTTAATGCATTAAACTTAAAAAGATACTCAATTCAGTTAATTCAGAAAGTATAGGAAAGTTCAGCATGCACCGGGGCTTGCCTTTCACGAAAGTGGTAGGAAAGTGGTCCGGGCACTCAGGAAGCTCTGTGATCAACCCTCCTTCTCCGATGGGACCTTCTGACTACACTCCGAGGTGGTGAAGTTTTGCCTCCAGCGCCTCGATCTCCTCCGGAACCAACTCCTCCGATTCAGATATGGTGCATATGCGAGAGTGAATATAAATGAATGCACGATTAACAAAGGATAGATGGATGCATAATGATGCATGATTATAGTAAGTGCATATCTCTTCCATGGTAGAGAAGCTAATTACTACACAGAACAATCATGTTAATTAACCATCATCACATGCACGGTTTTTGTTAAACATTCCATTCGGACAAGCATAGCATGACAACACTAAAATGGATACAAACAAACAAATCTGTATGCAAAACAGCAAACAAATACTTGCTGGAAAGCTTATGAAATTATCTACAAATGTTATTAAACTCACATTACCAGATTCCATCATCTACTATATGCAAAACAGCAAGTTTGTAAATCTGTTTCAGGGTGACAAGGTGATCATGCATGGCTTATAACTTTCAATTTAAACATGCCAACATAACCAAATCTGAACAGCAAGTAATTGAGATGATTATCTACCATAAAAACTTACGGGTTGCTAGAAAAGATAAACTAATGCACATGAAATAACAGTTGCTAAATAAAATATTACATGGAGATGCTTAAATTGAATTATAAAGCAATTTAAATGGTGACCAAATAATGTAGAAAAGCATGAAACCAGCAAACTAACTTTACCAACCATTTTATATCATCAAAATAATATAAATTTATATTTTTTTTTTTTATTTTTACTGTATGGTCATCATGCATATTTTAACCATTTTTCTTTCAACTTAAAAAGAGCTATATAAGCAAACATCTTAGAAACTTCTACAAAAATTACAGTAGCATCTTACTGTCATCAGCACTCTACCATAAAAATTTCACAGCAAACACATGCATACTTTATCCTCTACTAAAAAAAGACAGATTGCATGAAAAATGAGCATGAAAATACTTTGTATTGTGAAAAGTGTCAAACAATAGATTTCTGAATATGAATAGCTACTAAACAGCATCATAAACACCCACAAAATTTATCATGACCAAATTCCTCATATTTATTTTCTTAGCAATATCCCAAAAGGCAAGCTCAATGGTACATAAATCAAAACTCACATTTCTACAACAGAACATAGCATGAACTATATTTTTTTCCCTTACTGTACTTACAAAATCATGAACATTTTGTACAGCAACCATATTTTTATTTTGCACCAATAAGAAGTTACACATTTTGCCATTTACATGCTATTTCTTTGGAATAAATAAAGCTCTATATAAAAGTACAAAAATGCAGTTTCATATTTTTATACTGCAGAGTTAAAGATAACAACCATGCCAAAATTTTCCTCACTCAAATCCGAGCTAAAATGAGCAAGATATGAATTTTACAATATATGCATGTATTTCGAAAAAGAAAAAGGAAAAGAAAACAACGCCGTCAGCCGGGCCCCACGTGTCGCTGACACAAAAGCAGGGGGGGGCGGCGCGGGCTGTGGGTTGATGGCGGATTCGTGCGGTGGTGACCAAAACGGCCAACCAAGCATACCAACTAGCTCTACTCGGACGAGACGATCGATTGCACGAAAAACGCGAGCTCAAACTAACCCTAGCGCCGACGGCGACGAACGGCGCGAAGCGGCGTGGCGCCGTCGGGCGGCGACCGGCCATTCTCGGCGATGATAGCTCAAAACAAGACATGCACGGGCTCTGCGATGCGGGAGCGGTGCTAAACTGTTGGTATTTGTTATGCCCACAGAAATATTGAAGATGAATAATCCGCAAGCGTACGGATACCGTAGTAGCTTTCACCCGGGGGGGGGGGGTTTAAATATCGTATCCACAGGGAAACGTGTCAGGGAGACTACGATCTAATCTTAACCCGGAGCAGCACAAGACCTAAGAAGGTTGAGAGTGTAGAGGTGATTACTAAGATATCTATTTCTAGTCTCGGTAAGCTATGCCTTCTACTGTTCTATCTGGGGACATCACATAGGGAGAAACACCAACAGAAGATGCTCCGCCTAGAAATAAATCACACTAGTCGTACAGATGGGAGGTGGACTACAGAGGATCAATGACACTCTACTAGGAGCTATCACCGTCACGATCTACCACCGATCCGGAATGTAGGATGAATCTAACGAGATACCCGAGTCTAAGCACCACGTTTACACTACGAATATTACCTTAACCTAATGCACTAGATTAAAGTACTCAAAAGAGACTCGCAGATCAGAAGAACAATATAAACAATGTTGCTTACTAAAATAAGAAGTTGATTACCAGAGTAACTCCAGGCGTAGGTTAACTTCCACCGAGGTACAAGTTGTGGAGGTAGCACCGACAGGCCGGCACCTCCTTCGGTCCCTTCCCTCTCTCTATCTCTCTTGTGCTAAAGACTAGATCTAATTAGATCTAGTCCCCTCTTGAATGCTAGCTCTTCTAGTTCTTGTTCCAGTTCGAGTCTAGATCTAGAGGGAGACTCAGGGTCTCAGCCTATTGATAATGAATGATAATGAATTAGGGTTTCACCTAGGGGTCAGGGTGTCTTGTTATATAGCCTCGGAGGATGCACCGTGGCCCTCGGATCAAACCGACCTTGGTGAAGGGTGTAGATTGCTCCTCAATGGCGGTGGTGAACCGACATAAGAAGGTAGAGGCTGATAGGTGGGGCCCAGCGCGGCCGCCCTGGCCCTATGCCAGGTGGGTCCCACCTTCGGGGGCCTGTCTTCTCGGGTCTTCTAGATTGTTCTTTCTTGGTAGCTAAGTTGAGTTGCTTAGTGGATAAGTCTTTGCATCGTATGGCTTGCAAACTCTGGCCTTTTCCTGTTTAATCCCTGAAAATATATAAATACACCAAAACTCGTGGAATTATGTTAGTCAGGCCCCTAAACTATGTTGATATTTATTTTATGCCCTTATTTCATGTTTAGTTGACTATTAATATTATGCAATAACAGGTGTCAACAAGCTCCCCCAAGCTTTCCCTTTGCTAGTCCCTGGCAAAGCCAATCTTAGCAAAGGATCAGGAGTTGCAACTATGCTTTCACGCCTCAAAAGTACACATGCGTTCAAACAAGAACTCTCCTCTGAATCAAACTTACCCATATTACCTTCAACTATGGGGCTTATAGCCATCACTTGGGTCTTAAGCAATTGAAAGATAGAACGATGAAGTCAAGCACTATGTCTCAAGTTCTTCGATCAACTATTACCCTGGAGTTTTTGTAGGTTTTCAAAATAAAACTCAGAGGTTCCTTTGTATGACCCTCTCAAGTCTCTCATATGTGGTATTTGTGGATCCTCACCAAGGCAATGATGTTTATGCCTTCTCTCTTTCTCTTAAATATGTGGTATTTCTGGAATAAGGCAGAAGTACATTGTGCCTTCTCTCTCTCACCCAATAACTAAGGCTTATATGTGGAGCTCATAGGTGGGAGAGACAACTCATACATACTTACTAAGCACGTATCGTAAGGTCAAGCGATGGATCCAGAGAAACGAGTCATACAATCCAATCAAGATGTGCATGTGTGTGGCTATATGTGGAATGAATGTGGTGGTGGTATGAATATGGAGTATATGGTGGCTAAATGGAATATATGATGTAAGAGGATAAAAGCCTAATTCTACTTTGCTTCTTGAAGAAACATATCTCTCTTTTGGAACTTGGAAGTATTGAGAGCACTGGGTCGTATACTTTTTATTTTATTTTTTTTTCTTTTTTTCACTTTTTTTTTTTTTTTTTTTTAATAGAGAGGCGGGCATCTAAGTACCCATTGTTTTTATTACGGACACTTCTCCATTTTTTTCAACTATCTTTCTTTTTTTCTTCTTTTTTTTCAAATATAGCCCAAGCCTCTTTTAACAAAAACTCTTGAGAGATAGCAACAACAACATTGGAGCTTTATGAGACGTTTGGCTAGATGAACGGTGTAGGGAATATTTTTGGTGCTCACTCCCAGGGTCGGAGTACAACATTTTTGGTGGATCTTGATGGAATGGGATGGTGTTGCATACTTCCACTATAGAAGCGGCATATGTAAGTGGAGTGGAGTGGAGTGGAGTGTACGTGATCTTGATATAGAATCATGACAAGTCTCTAAGGGTAAACAAAGCTTGACAAAGACTCAATGCAAAGTAAGTAGTAAATATGTGGAAGTTTTCCTAATCTAAGTAGCATGTATGTATGGCTGTGGTAGGAATTCAACGCTCTATCATACAGGAACTCGTCATGTAGCATTTTTAATTTTTCAAAAGATAAATCTCCAGAACTCTAGTATCACTAGGAACAAGATAAACAAAGCAACTCGGACTATCTCATATCATATCCGCCAATTACCTAGACTTAGATCAAGCATTCTCTACCCAGAAGTTTCAAGCTCAGAGTAAATCTTAGATCAAAATAGTTCATCCAAAACATGGGAGAATTCAAGGTTGAAAACTAGGTACTTGAAAGGAATTACGACAGAGCAACTATTCATCATTTCCATGCATGAGAATTAGCTTTAGAGTTCATTTTATTCTGGCAGAAAAGCTACCTTTGGTACACTCCTTCTATTTATTTATTTATTCCCAAACTTAAAGATCACACTCTAATAAAGTTATAGCAAATCAATATCAAACCAATATTAAAACATAGGGAAGAGATACTTATCTCGATAACTAGGGGATGCTCTCCCCCAAGCTTGATTTTGACTTAGTCCCTTGGTGATGTTCAAGTGAGGTAAACAATGGTGTTGTTGTCGGCCTTGCTTGATGGAGCATTGATGATGATGACTGTTATGTGCTTCGTCAAGTGGCCGTACGCCTCCACTCTGTCATGTCTTACTCCTATTTATCCTTTAAATCCTATGGAACTCAAATAGACAACAAAGCTTTGTGGATTAGATTAAGCGTTAGTGGTTGGCCACATAGGCTTCATGTGCCTAGAGATGGATCATGATTATTCTAAGCGTAACTTCAATTTAGGAAAATATTTTTGGAGTTTTATAAATTTATATGCATGCAAAGTACTATGATGCAAATGCAACTAGATGAATGCATAATTATTTTTTATGCCACCACGGTGAATATCCTTATGGGTTGTTACACACCACAAAATTATTCACATGGGCTTTAGAATTTTTCAATGCAATGCTAATGCAGAAATTTAAATATGCTAAAGGAAAATGATTATGCAATGAAGTAAATATGCATTAAATAAGGATAACTATCGATCTTACCTTCCGGCGAGGGTTCAGTGTTTTAAGTCCCCCGAACAAGACTTCTTACCTTGTTCATTCCTCAAGCTGCGTCATCGATCTTAGCAAATTTGCATCTCCTAAGATGGTGATTCGAAGATGGTGTCACCCATGTTCTTTTCTTTGGTCCAACATTTGAAGTGAAAATTTGATACTAGGGGTTGGCGGCTTCTTCTTGTTTTGTGTGCATGCTTTGTGGGTTCAGGACATTCACTTGTAGAATTTTGGGGGAGTGACAGACTCCTCCATATTTTGCTCGAAGTGTGTCCTGCTTGCAAAGACAAGGTAGAGATCAAGTGCGTGGGCCCTGTTGGTGGGAAAACACCAACAGAACCAAAAATTCATTCTTCTCTAAAACCTCAGGCACATTGAATAAGATAAATTTGATGTCTTATATGATTTGATTGATCCTAACTTGGGTGACAAGATCAAAAGATGGAACATGAATGTTGCAATATTTTTGCTAGTATGATTAGGACTATGAGATCAAGAGAGTGGTGCTAGGAACAATTAAAGAAATGAAACATGTTGAGCTAAAGAAGTTACATCACACAAAGGTTGTTACTCTAACATGTTTGGTTCTTTATTTATGAACAAGCCATAATTAAGGAAAAGCTTATTTATTGACAACTTACCTCAAGATGTTACCTTATTATTGGGGCATGGTAGCACCGTAACAACTTGTGGTGGTCCTTTCTTTCTACTTGAAGCTTCTTCCTAACTTATCTTCTTCCTCTTTATTCCATAAAGTTCTTCCATCCATCGTGTTTTCCTTGTGCAATGTTATTGAAGTTCATGTGTCTTGCTTTGTCTCTGAGGTGAGTTCATCTCGGGACCTCTCCCCCAAGCTTATTTGAGAGTTTTTTCTTTTCTGCAGGGGTTAGTCCAACAAATATACCAATGTCTACATAAGTAATATTTAGTTCAATAACCAAACTAGACTCCATATCTATTTCAACTAAGGAAGGCTACTTAACCTAAGCACCACGCTTAATTTAAAAGCCTTTGGAAACACGCTATTTGCAATATAACAGCATTCCAAACCAAAGCATACTATGGTAGACAAAGGGTAGCATGAAGGCATTATAGAGATTTACTCAAACGGAGATGAAAAGCATGATAGTTGTTTAGCAATTTGAGCATGTCTCGGAAGGTAGAGGCAACGAGGATAGTGCAACAACATGACAAGGAATATTTCTATGCATATGATTTCATGTTGCACAAATGAGTGGTTGGACATACCTTACATTGTCATCCTTCGTTCTTCTTGCTCTAGACCTGAAATGGTTAGCGACAAAAATACCCGAAGGAATATTTCCTCATTTATATCTCTATGCTCATTTCACAAGGGTATTATAGCAATAAGGTAAACACTCATGTTATTTCTCAAGAATTGCTTGTTTTAGGACAGCAAGCTCGTCCTTGGGAAACCATTGAATTATGATTCATGATGATGAAGTGGTTTCCCCTCCAACATCAATATATCTCAAGATTCATGCCTACGGGATCTGGAATATTTGTGATAGATGAACACATCCACAACCACCCTTTCAAAATCTATAGGAGGAGAGAGAATAAGGGGGTTGAAGATCTCATGCGTGATAGTGATAGAGAGACTAGGTGATTCAGGAAGTTTATCATGTGAACATGGACTAGATGAAGTGTCTATGAAGCAGCTCTCATGCTCACTGATGTCATCTTCCTTCTCAAACTCCAAGGTTAATTCATCATGGTTGTCTAAGGGATCCCTTGGGTTGGTGTCTCTCGGGCTGATAATGTCTAAGATCTCGTCCGTCCAATCAATGGCTATGGCACATAGGTTTTTAACACTCTCAAGCCATTGTTGTTGGTCTTCTTGGTGGTCTTGATGACTCCTATGCTTGGGTTGTTTTGGTGAATTTCTAGGATCATCATGAGTCTCAAGGAAGAAAGCATATGTGGATTCATCGGGGTCAAGGAGGGGTTTAGAGATGGGTTCAAAAAGGTCATCTTGTCTAGACATAGAAGGGGAGAAAATAAGGTTGTCTTCTAGATAGCTTTGCTCTCCTTCTATGACGTCATTGGATATGCCATCCTCGAGTTCTTCCCAATGTCCTTTATAAGAATAAGGACATTTTCTAAGAGACTCCTCAAAAGAATTTGAATTGTAGTCACTTGGAGGTCTCTTGTATGGATGAGAATTTATTGTTCTCCCAAAATCACTAAGGTTAAATTCATAAGGGTCTTCCAAAGGTGGAATTTTCTTCTTCCTTTGGAGGATTTTGGGATGTTGATGGTTCAGGATGGATAGCTAAATCTTGGGATTGGAATTGTTGTGAATTATCTATCGTAATTTCCTCTCCTTGATCGGAGGGTGATTCCTTCTCTTCCTCAAAGATTTTATAAAAATCGCTAGCCCAAGTGGGATGTCCACTAATACGGTCAAGGGTAGCCCATGCTTTGGTACTTGATTTAGGCAGAGAAAAGCTCCATTCGAGGAGGCATCTAGGGTTTCTCTAGAATCCTTGTCAAGGCCTATATAAAAGTGTTGAAGAAGCACATGGCCTTCAAGTCCAAGGTGTGGGCCAATGGTGAGGAGTTTGTTAAAACGATCCCAAGATGCACTAAGGGATTCTTCTTTTAGCTGTTTGAATTTTGCAACTTGTAGTCGAAGGCTAACCACTTTGGAGATGGGAAAGAATTGTAAACAGAATTCAAGGCATAAGGTTTCCCAATCTCCATTCATACTTTCTACGGTCCGGTAGTACCACTGTTTAGCTTTTCCCGTCAAAGAGAACGGAAAGAACTTCCAGCGTAAGGTATTGTCGGACATGCCTTTTATGCGAAGGCAATCACAGATCTGCTCAAGTTCTCGTAGGTGTGAATATGGGTTGGCCTTGCCTTCTCCCGAGAAGGATAGTTTCTGAACCATGTTTATATAACTCAAGTGTAGCTCATAGGCTGATGTTAGGATAGGCTCTGAAGATTGTGGTGGCCTATAGCTTTCGCTTGTAGGTAGATGATATCGATAGATAGGTGTGGATTCCATAAAGAAAAAGAAAAGAAAAGAAAAGAATAAAGGGATAAAAGAATAAAGGAATATGATACAAGGATAAGGTAGATTCGAAGTCAACTCAGCAACCGTTTCCCCGGCAATGGCGCCAGAAAGCTTGTTGGTATTTGTTATGCCCACAGAAATTTTGAAGATGAATAATCCGCAAGCGCACGGATACCGTTGTAGCTTTCACCGGGGGGGTTTAAATATCATATCCACAGGGAAACGTGTCAGGGAGACTATGATCTAATCTTAACCCGAAGCAGCACAAGACTTAAGAAGGTTGAGAGTGTAGAGGTGATTACTAAGATATCTATTTCTAGTCTCGGTAAGCTATGCCTTCTACTGTTCTATCTGGGGACATCACATAGGGAGAAACACCAACAGAGGATGCTCTGCCTAGAAATAAATCCCACTAGTCGTACAGATGGGAGGTGGACTACAGAGGATCAACGACACTCTACTAGGAGCTATCACCGTCGCGATCTACCACCGATCCGGAATGTAGGATGAATCTAACGAGATACCCGAGTCTAAGCACCACGCTTACACTACGAATATTACCTTAACCTAATGCACTAGATTAAAGTACTCAAAAGAGACTCGCAGATCAGAAGAACAATATAAACAATGTTGCTTACTAAAATAAGAAGTTGATTACTAGAGTAACTCTAGGCGTAGGATAACTTCCACCGAGGTACAAGTTGTGGGGGTAGCACCGACAGGCCGGCACCTCCTCCGGTCCCTTCCCTCTCTCTATCTCTCTTGTTCTAAAGACTAGATCTAATTAGATTTAGTCCCCTCTTGAATGCTAGCTCTTCTAGTTCTAGTTCTAGTTCTAGTCTAGATCTAGAGGGAGACTCAGGGTCTCAGCCTATTGATAATAAATGATAATGAATTAGGGTTTCACCTAGGGGTCAGGCGGTCTTGTTATATAGCCCCGGAGGATGCACCATGGCCCTCGGATCAAACCGGCCTTGGTGAAGGGTGTAGATTGCTCCTCAATGGTGGTGGTGAACCGACATAAGAAGGTAGAGGCTGACAGGTGGGGCCCCAGCACGGCCGCCCTGGCCCTCTAGCGCGGCCGCCCTAGCCCTATGCCAGGTGGGTCCCACCTTCGGGGGCCTGTCTTCTAGGGTCTTCTAGATTGTTCTTTCTTGGTAGCCAAGTTTAGTTGCTTCACGGATAAGTCTTTGCATCGTATGGCTTGCAAACTCTGGCCTTTTCCTCTTTAATCCCTGAAAATATATAAATCACCAAAACTCATGGAATTATGTTAGTCAGCCCCCTAAACTATGTTGATATTTATTTTATGCCCTTATTTCATGTTTAGTTGACTATTAATATTGTGCAATAACAGGTGTCAACATAAACCTCAACTCAATCGAAAGAAAACGACGATGGTGACGAGGAACGGCGGCAAGCCGGGTCGCCGGCGGCGAGCACGACGGCGGCAAGCGCGCAGTTTAAGCAAACGAAAACACCTCGACTCGATTCCTCCTAGACTTAGCTAGATTACCCTATCACGAACTCAGAACGTGAGCTAGAATGAGAAGAACATGAGTAAGGAAGATGGTCGACGAGCTCGACACGGCGGCGGCCATGGCGGACCGAACGCCGGCGAGAAAGCTGACGGAAATGTGGGTTATACCTTGCTCTTTACCTCGATTCGACGGCGTAGGATGGTGGAGTGAAGCAAGGCGAAGCTTTTAGCGGCTTTTGGTGGGCTAGGGTGCGGTGATGGTGGTGGAATGCGATGGCGACAGCAAGGTCGCGGTGGCGCTCGCGGCGGCGGATGCTTGCGCGGCAAGGCAGAGCGATGGCGGCGGCTTGGGAGTAGGGTTAGGGTTAGGGAAGCGCGCGCGGTGCTCATTTTATCGAGGCACCGGTCCGGGATGGGCGCGATCCCGACCATACATACATCGGTAGCGATGGCTCACCACGTCACGGCCACGCGTTGGGGGAGCGGCGTCGGCCTGTCGTACGGCCGGTGGCGATAGGTCCGCCCTATCCTTGAGTTGAAAACTGTTTTGGGCCTGGATCTCGGGAACCGTGTGGAATTTTGAAAAACTTTATATATGAAAGTTTCTCAGAATTTCATAAGCTACAAATCATTCAATATGAACGTTTTCAAATTTTGCACTGATTTTGAATTCTAGGCAAAGGAACAGAAATAGCATATAAAGACTTAGTAAAAATCAATTTTGAAACAAACCCTAAATTGACCTAACGGTTGGGGCAGTTTTGAACATTTTTTAGGCATTTTCATGAGATGCAAGTTTAAGAACTTTTTACAGAAAACCAACTTATCAAGCACTTTTGAAAAGGTTTCCAAAATCACTTCAAATGGTCAAGTAGAGTTGACTAATTTTAATAAATCATTTTTAGGTGATATGACCAGCACAAACATGGTTCCAATTCATGGTCTAAATATAACTAAGCATAGTTAAGGGTCAAACAATTAATTCACCAAGCATTTCATATATATCATGGCATGGCAAAGCATAGCAAACAAATGCAAGCATAAAATGATACAAATAGTAAATGCAAGCATGCAAATGATGCTTATGATATGAAATGCACATGGTTATGCAGTGATTAACACCTAGGGTGTTAAAAATTCTTTCCCCCTTAAGAAAATCTCATCCTAAGATTTGTTAGAACTGACCATTTGTTGAAAAACATGGGATAGACCTTACGAAGATACTCCTCCGTTTCCCATGTAGCATCATTCTCTCCATGATTATTCCATAGGATCCTGTATTGCTTTAACACCTTATTACGAGTTGCTCTTCCTTTAGTATCCAAAATTTGAAGTGGTTCTTCAAAATAGGTTAGGTCAGTGTCAACTTCAACATCTCTGACTTGAACACATTCTTCGGGAACTCACAAACATTTCTTCAATTGAGATACATGAAAGATATTGAAGATTGATTTCATCTCCTGAGGTAACTGCAATTGATAAGCCACTTTTCCCTTTCTTGCGAAGATACAATAGGGTCCTACGAACCTTGGTGCTAACTTTCTCTTAACTCCGAAACGTTGCACTCTCTTCATCGGTGATACCTTGAGATACACATAGTCACCAATTTGGAATTCCAAAGGTTTCCGATGCTTATCAGCATAGCTTTTCTGGCGTGCTTGAGCTACGGCCATATGTTGTTGAACTGTTCTAACTTTCTGCTCTGCCTCATCGATGAAATCGATGCCATAATAGGTTCTATCACCTGTTTCTAACCAATTCAAAGGTGTTCTACACTTTCTACCATACAAAGCTTCAAATGGTGCCATCTGGATACTTGCTTGATAACTATTATTGTAAGAGAATTCTGCGAAAGGTAACCATTTGTCCCATGAGCCTTTAGCTGATAATACACATGCTCTCAACATGTCCTCTAGAATATGATTCACACGTTCGGTTTGTCTAGTTGTCTGAGGGTGGTACGCCGAACTGTGAATTAACTTTGTACCCAAGGCTTTGTGTAAACATTCCCAAAATCCAGTGGTCCACTGAGATCCTCTATCAGACACTACAGTCTTGGGTACTCCATGAAGACGAAGTAATTGGGCCATGTAGATTTCCGCATACTGGTGAGGTTCGTAACTGATATTCACAGGAATAAAATGTGCTACTTTAGTTAGACGATCCACAATCACCCAAATTGAATCAAATCCCTTCTAGGTACGTGGAAGTCCCACAACTAAATCTATAGTTATGTGATCCCATTTCCAATCAGGGATAGGCAATGGTTGTAACAATCCAGTGGGTTTCATGTGAATGGCCTTAACTCTGCAACAATTATCACACTTTGCCACACGAGCTGCAATTTCTTTTCTCATCTTGGTCCACCAAAAACGTGGCCTCAAGTCCCTGTACATCTTGTTACTACCAGGATGAATAGATAAAGTAGAGGAATGTGCTTCTGTCAAAATTTGATCTCTGAGCTCTCTATCCTTCGGTACTACAAGACGATCATCATAACATAATACACCATCTTCATCAATCTTGAAGTGCTCACTTGGTTCTTCTTTGAGTTTCTGCTTGATAAAAGAAATACCTTTATCTGTTTTCTGTCCCTCGATTATCCGACTTTCAAGGGAATTTTGTACCGAAATATTATGTAGGATTGCAGGATGCATTAGATTAAACCCTTCTTCTAATAGCGATTGATCAAGAGTACAATGTGCCTTCTGGCTCAGGGCGTCTGCAACAATATTCGCCTTGCCTAGATGATAATGCACTTCCAAATTATAATCCTTTATCAACTCTAACCATCTTCTTTGTCTCATGTTCAGTTCATCTTGGGTGAAAATATATTTGTGGCTCTTGTGATCCGTATAAATATGGCACACATTGCCAAGCAGGTAATGGCACCAAATCTTCAAAGCATGCACGACGGTACGCTAACTCCAAATCATGAGTTAGATAATTCACTTCGTGTTTCCTTAATTCACGCGAAGCATAAGCGATCACTCTTCCTTCTTGCATGAGTACACATCCTAGACCCATACCACATGCATCGCAAAACACATCAAAATGTTTCTCTATGTCTGGCTGTGCAAGCACTGGAGCGGTTGTTAACAACTCTCGTAGTGTACGAAAAGCTGTCTTACACTCCAGTGTCCACACAAATTTTTCATTCTTCTGCAACAACTTTGTCATGGGTTCGGCAATCTTAGAGAAGTCAGGTATAAATTGACGATAATACTCAGCTAAACCAAGAAAACTCCGAATCTCCGTGACAGTCGGTGCCTTCCAATCCATAACCTCTTGCACTTTACTCGGATCCACCGAAATACCATCTTCGGATAGCACATGTCCAAGGAACTGTACTTTCTTTAACCAAAATTCACATTTACTGAACTTAGCATAAAGTCGATGGTCTCTCAATCGGGTCAACACAACCCTCAGGTGTTCTGCATGATCTTCTTCATTCTCTGAGTATACCAAAATGTCATCGATAAACACGACCATGAATTTATCTAACTCGGGCATGAGTACCAAATTCATTAGGTACATAAAATAAGCTGGAGCATTTGTCAGGCCAAAGGAGATGACAAGATACTCATATAGCCCATATCTTGTAGAGAAAGCAGTCTTCGGGACATCTTGTGGTCTGATCTTGATTTGGTGATAACCTGAACGAAGATCTATCTTGGAGAAAACTTTAGCTTTTGATAACTGATCAAAGAGAATGTCAATGCGGGGTAATGGATACTTGTTCTTAACTGTCACCGCATTGAGTGGTCGGTAATCCACACACATCCTCTAAGATTGGTCTTTCTTTTTCACAAACAAGGCAGGACATCCCCATGGTGAAGATCTTGGTCTAATTAAACCTTTATCTAGCAATTCTTGCAACTGAATCTTCAACTCGGCTAACTCATTTGGTGGCATCCTATAGGGTCTCCTAGAAATAGGTGCTGTTCCTAGTATTAACTCTATGGCAAACTCCACATCTCTAACTGGTGGTAAACCAGGCAACTCTTCCGGGAAAACATCCGGAAACTCACATACAATGGGTATATCTGAGATACTAATCACTTGCAGAGCAGTAGAGACACGGTTTAGATTGGGTGTTTGGGGAAGAATTATCTGGTGTTCTTTCTCATCACGGGGGTCTTTCAAAAGGATTAACCTATTCAGGGTGTCTATAATTGCTCCCCAATTCCTCATCCAGTTCATTCCCAGAATGACATCCAAACTCAAACCGGGTAATACTATCAGAGAAGTTACTATTTCAAAACTCCCAACCTTAATCTGTACATCCCTCACTATTTGCTTAGTAAGTTGATCAGCTCCTGCTGAACTAATACGATACCCATATCCCAATTCAGATATCTTTTCATTACGCTCTTTTGCAAATGTTTGACTCATGAATGAATGCGATAATCCAGAATCAAACAATACAACTGCATTACGATTGTTGACAAGGCACGTACCAGCAGTCACGGTCTCTCCCTCTGGAATCTCTTCAGCATTGGTGAAGTGAGCTTGCCCAACGTTCTGCCTGTTGGGTTGGTTCCGCTTGGGCTGTGGGCAAAACCTGGAGAAATGTCCTGGTTTCCCACAATTGTAGCAATTGTTGTTGGTAGCGGGCCTGTATCCAGCACCCTGAGCTGTCTTCCCCATCCGGACAGGTGTCACATAGGCTTTCTTGTAGCGAGAATTCCCATATTGCGGCTTCTTTTGTGGTGGTGCATACCGTGACTGTGCAGCAGGTGGGCGATAGTTTGGACGACGAGCAAGTGGAGCATTACTCTGATTTGAGCTTCCCTCAAATGGCCTCTTCTTGTTCTTGGTAGTAGCGTAGAGATTGTTGTTGTTTTCCTGGGCGAGACAATCACTCACAAAGGCATGGAAAGTCTCTCAGAACGAAGCTCCAATGGTCTTCTGCATCTTTGCATTAAACCCTCTCTTGAAACTGGCTAGCTTCTTTGCCTCCGTGTCCACATACTCTGGTGCATAGCGGGACTGATTATTGAAAGCTTCTAGGTATTCAGTGATGGTCCTGTTACCTTGGGTAAGCCTCTTAAATTCTCCCACTTTCATGACAATCACTCCAGGAGGAAGATAAGCTTCACGGAAAGCTGTCGTGAAGGTAGCCCAGGTAATAGGAGTATTAACTGGGTAGGTGGCACGATGATGAGTCCACCAGATTCCTGCCGGTCCTTCCAGTAGGTGAGCGGCATACTCAGTCTTCAATTCTTCAATCAAGTGCAACAAGCGAAACTTGTTCTCCATGGAATTGATCCACTCATCAGCCTGCAGTGGTTCATGAGCCACAGCGAAGCTAGGTGGTTTAGTGTCCATGAAGTCCTTAAAAGTGCTGTACTGGTTGACTCCATCTGCACGGTGGCCTCCTCCACCCTGTTCAGTGTTGCGCGCGATGTTGCGTAACTCACCCAGAACCTGGTTAAAGAAATGTTCCTGGTTGATAGGAGGTGGTGGTGGTGGCTGCTGACCCCCTCCAACACCTGAGGGCGTTTGAGTCATCTGCATAATCCAAACCAATAATAATTATCAGATGATGTTGCCACAGCGTAAATGCCTCGAATTTAAAGTTACGCGGAATTTATTGAGAGAATAAATTCATCCAACAAATACAGGTAACAATAATTCCAAAAACATTACACACATCATCGGAATAATTAAAAATTGATAAGAATCATGCGTCCAACATAATTTCTCCGTCCAATACAGAAATAATCCAATAGTCGATGTAAATTCAACACATCTCATTGGTGCACATCGCATCATAAACGTAAACCATGCCATTAACAACTGATCAAGTGTCTCAAATGACATTCATGGAGTCTGATAACTGATTACTTCAAAATCTTACAAGCCAATAGTCTCATGATAATATAGAAACACTACGATAACGATAGATAACTGACAACTGATAAGGTCGTACTTCCTACAATAGAACGTAATGGCTAACAACTAGCGTGATCTAAGGAGACGGGTCATAACGATGGAACTCTTGGGAGACGTTGGAGACATCACTCCCATCATTGCTGCTGTTGTCGTCACCTCCATCTTCAGCTTCATTTTCTTCATCACCGCTCAAGTCTTTGGCCACTGCGAAGTTAGGTGGCACAACCTCATTTCCTTCATCATCAAAATAGATGACTGGTTAGGATCCTCTTCTTCGTCTTCTTCGTTGTTGGCAGCCTCATTATCCCCATCTGCATCTGCCTCCATAGGGCCATTAGCTTCTCCATCATTCTCCTCTGCACCTGGCACCTGTGGATAATGGTGATCATGATAAAGTTGGTAAAAATCCTCTCGCAGCATATCATAATCACGCTCAGTGTCAATGAGCCTTCCCCTCATGGCTTCTTCTGCTGCATAAGCCTGATCTCTTTCTCACCTCACGATGTTATAGTCCCTATTCATGGTAGCAATTGCATTCACGTTCATCTCCAATTGCCCCCTCGGCAGAGCCGATTCGGCCTGTAGCGTAGCTTCCCTGTAATTTGACGCTGCCAACTATTGGAGGAGATCTAGCTCTCTTTCTCTCATAGCTTCCAACTCGGCCTCCAGACATTTGACCTTTCCCTGCGCCTGGCTACCAACCTTGTATGCCTCATCTTTGTCGACAGTTGCCTAACGCAGATATCCACGAAGCTTCTTCTTGCCATTCCTCAGCTGTTCCATCTGGATCCTTAGCTTATCCGCAACTGCCATGGCTCCTTGGAACTGATCTTCCTTCCTGTGCACGATTTGGAACATGGCGAACATAGCACTCATAGCCTCACAAGTGCTACCTCTCCTTTCATCTCTACCTCTCTCCAAAGGACTGACCCCACTCTGATTCCAGGTAGTGTAACGTGGGTCATCCTTGGGAAAACAAGAAGCCGCTGTTCCCACTAATGCATCTAGGTGATCCACCATCAAACCCCTCAAGACATGGACAGCAGCATTGTTTGCAGCATCTCCAAACAGAGCTGTCAGGAAGTGCAGGGATAGAAAGGTGAATTCTAGTGACAATCTGATCTGCCTGTGGCGCAGTCTCCCATGTGTAGTTGGGCGCCTCGGAGTAACCAGCCTGCCTGAGCACACGCCACAACACCGTGGGCATACAAAACAACTTGTCGGTGATAGTGCCACTGCCAGAAGCGGGTGCAAGAGCCATCTGTAGCAAGATTTGGAACATTGTGTGAGAGTGAGAAGTAGATAGATCAATTTTAACAACATGGGACAAGTACTTGATAAGGGGAGGAATGGAATGCATGAATGACATTAGGATAATTAAACATGATGCATGAATGTTACTTACGTCCTCATAGAATTAGGAAACATAAGCTAATATTGTTATAAATGGTGGCATATCCAACGTTCTCTCAAAAGAAAATAATTCACAACTAGTCGATCTACACGTTTGTGCTGTTAGTGTACCTGCAGAGTTTACATCTCAGCCCGATATCCCAATGAATGCATGGATTTAAATTTACTCATACCTTTGCGCGGGGTCGATGAACACAAGTGTGCACACAGACATATATCTCTATACATGCAAGTGGCACCTAAACAGTACATCCCGCATCAGCATCAATATCAACATCACCCCAAAATAATAAGAAAACCCGTCACACGACATGTAGAGACATGATATGTGCGGTCCACCAAACACTCCCTAGATTGGCATTGACCAATCATGCTCTCCCAGCTCACACTTACCATGGCGTCGAAATAGAAAATAACAATCACATGTATGCAATCCTCCAAGTTAGTAATTAGCCACCTGATAGTCGTTAACTGGGCAAAAGGGATATGACCATGGCACTAGTAATTTTCTCAAATTTTACTCACACCTATAAAAACATTTTATTTGGCAAGTAATTTTTCACAAAATCAAAGACTTTTTATTTTTAAAATACACTTGTATGAATGTAAACACTGAACTATGCTCCGATGCCACCTGTAATGAGAGCCGACCAATTTACATGTAATTAAGTATAAAAGTGGCCATGGCAAGGGACTCGCTTTGATAAGTAATCACATATAAACCCGGTATTCCGGAAATCTCAAAGGATTTCAAACTTTCATAAGCATACAACCAAGGATCTTGAAGCTCGGTGGTTACAAACCGTCAAGTTATAACATAACACAAGTTCAGAAATATCGGAGTTCAAATAGTAGTTATTACAATACCGGTTCAAATAGTAGCGGAAGCAAATAAGTTTTAAAACAAGTACCAACATAGTCCAATAATAGTGGTAGTGCCATTAGTAAGTCAATCCCCAACAGCACGAGATGAGGAAAAGAGAACAAGTCTTGCAATAACCATGGAACACATGGCCATCCGCAACATGGGAAATAAAACCTTGAGTACGGGAATGTACTCGCCTAGACTTACCCATCTTAACCAAAAATAAATGACTCGAGGATTATCTTTGGCCTTTTAGTGGATCTAGCTAACTCACATTTTTGCATAAAAAAATAAAGTAGAGATTAATTAATGGAGCCTAGCTACATCAGGTTTATCCAAGTTGAATTGTTACTCTTGAATTATTATTAACATTAAGTCCTGTAATAAGCAAGATTAATAAGTATGCTCAGAAATTAGTAACAACAATACAGGTAATCTGATCCGTATTTTAAACATTTAGCAAACAACATAAATAATGGTAAATTACATTATGAGTATTAAGACTACGATTGCCGCGGAAACATTCAGGTTCTCACCGCCCGGGGAGAGATGGCGACTCGAATCGATTACTACCCGGTTGGGGACAATACCATATCACAAACCCGGCATACTTTGCAAGGGCAGCCATAGGTCAATTTTGGAACTGTTCGGGGTACGTATCGCGGGCGTGACGGCAACCTCCTCATCAGGGTCCAACCGGGGTGCCAACTCTAAGCCATGCTTACTCTTGGTCATCACCCGTGCCCGAGCACATCCTTCCTTCCTCCATGAGGAGCGTTAAACGGCCACGTGCCGGCCCGACCCAGATCTACTCAGCTTCGTGGTTCACGACTCCGCGGAACCTACTAAGTGATAGGTGCTTTCGACTTCCAACTGCCTTGCGCGAAAGATCCAGTCCTTAATCGACACAGGCGGAGGACCACAAATTCCGCTTGGTCTAGTTATCACATTTTTACCAAAGGTTATATTTCAACTGCCGAGTAGTCACCCGTGTCACTAATCATCATTCAACTCTAAGTAGTGACCAGAAATCACTGGTTATTGCAACCATCATAATCTGAGCATAATTAAACCTAGACTTAACAATAGTATAGGATGACATGGTAAACAAGGATATATTGTGCAGCAACGGTACCGAACAACTCCTATACTTAATGAAGTAAACATAAAAAGATACTCAATTCAGTTAATTCAGAAAGCATAGGAAAGTTCAGCATGCACCGGGGCTTGCCTTTCACGAAAGTGGTAGGGAAGTGGTCCGGACACTCAGGAAGCTCTGTGATCAAGCCTCCTTCTCCGGTGGGACCTTCTGACTGCACTCTGAGGTGGTGAAGTTCTGCCTCCTGCGCCTCGATCTCCTCCGGAACCAACTCCTCCGATCCTGATATGGTGCATATGCGAGAGTGAATATAAATGAATGCACGATTAATGAAGGATAGATGGATGCATAATGATGCATGATTATAGTAAGTGCATATCGCTTCCGTGGAAGAGAAGCTAATTACTACACAGAACAATCATGTTAATTAACCATCATCACATGCACAGGTTTTTGTTAAACATTCCATTCGGACAAGCATAGCATGACAGCACTAAAATGGATGCAACTTTAGTTCTGTAATTCCAATTACAGCAAACAAATACTTACTGGAAAGCTTATGAAATTATCTACAAATGTTATTAAACTCACATTACCAGATTCCATCATCTACCATATGCAAAACAGCAAGTTTGTAAATCTGTTTCAGGGTGACAAGGTGATCATGCATGGCTTATAACTTTCAATTTAAACATGCCAACATAACCAAATCTGAACAGCAAGTAATTGAGATGTTTATCTACCATAAAAACTTACTGGTTGCTAGAAAAGATAAACTAATGCACAGGAAATAACAGTTGCTAAATAAAATATTACATGGAGATGCTTAAATTGAATTATAAAGCAATTTAAATGGTGACCTAATGTGGAAAAGCATGAAACCAGAAAACTAACTTTATCAACAGTTTTAGATCATCAAAATAACAGAAAGTTATATTTTCTTTTATTTTTACTATATGGTCATCATGCATATTTTAACCATTTTTCTTTCAAGTTAAAAACAGCTATATAGGAAAACATCTCAGAAAATTGTACAAAAATTACAGTAGCATCTCACTGTCATCGCCACTCTATTATAAAAATTTCACAAAGCAAACACACGCATACTTTATCCTCTACTAAAAAAGACAGATTGCATGAAAATACTTTGCATTGTGAAATGTGTCAAACAACAGATTTATGAATATGAATAGCTACTTAACAGCATCATAAACACCCACAAAATTTATCATGACCAAATTCATCGTATTTATTTTCTTAGCAATTTCCCAAAATGCAAGCTAAATAGTACATAAATCAAAACTCACATTTCTACAACAGAACATAGCATGAACTATATTTTTCCCTTACTGTACTCACAAAATCATGAACATTTTGTATAGCAACCATATTTTTATTTTGCACCAATAAGAAGTTACACATTTTCCCATTTACATGCTATTTAAAGGTATAAATAAAGCTTTATATAAAAAGTATCAGAAAATGCAGTTTCATATTTTTATACTGTAGAGATAAAGATAACAAGCATGGCAAAATTTGCCTCACTCAAATCTGAGCTAAAATGAGCAAGATATGAATTTTACAAGATATGCATGTATTTCTGGAAAAAAGAAAAAGGAAAAGAAAACAACGCTAACAGCCGGGCCCCACGTGTCAGTGACACAAAAGCGAGGGGGAAGACGGCGCGGCGATGGGTCGACGGCGGATTCGCGCCAAGAAGTGACCAAAACGGCCAACCAAGCATACCAACTAGCTCTATTCGACGAGATGCATCGATTGACATGAAAAACGCGAGCTCAAACTAACCCTAGCGTCGACAGCGACGAACGGCGGTGACCGGCGGTGCTGCTTGGTGGTGCACCGACCATTCTCAGCGACGATAGCTCGAAACAAGACATGCACGGGCTCCGCGATGCTGGAGTGGTGCTAAACCTCAACTCAATCGAAAGAAAACGACGACGGTGACGAGGAACGGCGGCAAGCCGGGTCTCTGGCGGCGAGCACGACGGCGGAAAGCGCACGGTTCAAGCAAACGAAAACACTTCGACTCGATTCCTCCTAGACTTAGCTAGATTACCCTATCGCGGACTCAGAACGCGAGCTAGAAGGAGAAGATCGCGAGCGAGGAAGACGGTCGACGAGCTCGAGACGGCGGCGGCCATGGCGGACCGAACGCCGGTGAGAAAGGTGATGGAAATGTGGGTTATACCTTGATCTTTTACCTCAATTCGACAGTGTAGGAAGGTGGAGTGAAGCAAGGGAAAGCTTTGTGCGGCTTTTGGTGGGCTAGGGTGTGGTAGTGGTGGCGGAACGCGATGGCAACGGCGAGGTCGCGACGGCGCTCGCGGCGGCGGATGCTTGCGCGGCAAGGCAGAGCTATGGCGGTGGCTTGGGAGTAGGGTTAGGGTTTGGGAAGCATGCGCGGTGCGCGTTTTATCGAGGCACTAGTCGGGACGGGCGCGATCCCAACCGTACATCGGCGGTGGTGGCACGCCACGTCGCGGCCGCACGTTAGGGAGCGGTGTCGGGCCCTGTCGGCCGGCGGCTGGCCGATAAGTCCCCCCCCCCACATCCTTGAGTTGCAAACTGTTTTGGGCCTGGATCTCGGGAACCGTGTGGAATTTTGAAAAACTTTATATATGAAAGTTGCTAAGAATTTCATAAGCTACAAATCATTCAATTTTGAATTCTAGGCAAAGGAACAGAAATAGTATATAAAGACTTAGTAAAAATCAATTTTGAAACAAACCCTAAATTAACCTAACTGTTGGGGGCAGTTTTGAACATTTTCCAAGCATTTTCATGAGATGCAAGTTTAACAACTTTTGTTCTATAACAAAAGTACTACACTTTTGATTCGAACATTTTTACAGAAAACTATTTTATCATGCACTTTTGAAAAGGTTTCCAAAATCACTTCAAATGGTCAAATTGAGTTGACTAATTTTAATAAATTATTTTTAGGTGAGATGACCAACACAAACATGGTTCCAATTCATGGTCCAAATATAATTAAGCATAGTTAAGGGTCAAACAATTAATTCACAAAGCATTTCATATATATCATGGCATGGCAACGCATAGCAAACAAATGCAAGCATAAAATGATACAAATAGTAAATGCATGCATGCAAATGATGCTTATGATATGAAATGCACATGGGTATGCAAAGTGATTAACACCTAGGGTGTTACATGACGGACTACAAAATGGCCCATAGTATTTGAAGCTTAGCTTTTGGTTAGAGCATGGAGCAACTGATGACTGGATATATGGCTAAAGCTTCAAATAAACTAGATCACCCACTTGGAATTCCCTTTCGCTTCTTCCTTTGTTGGCACGGGATTTCATTCTTCGCTGTGCTCTATGCAAATGGTGCTTGATCACATCCGACGAGTAATTGTCTTTTAGTCATCCATTGCTCTAAGTCTGGTGAATGCAATTTGATCTCATTTGCCAATCCATATAATCTTGGAGAATGCCCATATAACACCTGAAATGGTGATCTGGCCAATGCTGAATGGTAAGTGGTGTTATACCACAATTCTACCACAGACAACCATTTACTCCACTGCCTCGGGCAAGAATTTATAGCACATCTCAAGAATCCCTCCAGGCACTGGTTAAGCCTTTCAGACCGGCCATCAGTCTATGGGTGATATGAACTGCTCATCAGAAGCTGTGTATCTGCCAACTTGAACAATTCCTTCCACATAGAGCTGGTGAAAATTTTATCTCTGTCTGACACAATTCCTTGTGGTAATCCATGTAACTTGTACACAAAATCAATGTAAGCTTGAGGTACTGTCAAGGCAGAAAATGGATGTGCCTGAGAAATCTAGAGCCAAGTGGTTTCACCCTCATAGATCGCAAAATTTTACTTAGGTAATTTCCCGAGGTTTGGATTGGTGGGATCGACAGGTGGGTCTCGAGTATGAACATCATAAGCCATGCCATGAAACAGTGAGGAGTCAGGTTTAGGCGCTGGATGCATACCATTGGCTAGGGAATGGATTGGGGAAGAAGTACCCCCAATTCCATCCTCCAGTGTAGTCGAATCATCGTAGTGCCCGCTGGGCCAAGCAGCCATTGGCTCCGCAGAAGAACGCGTGGCGGTCTGCTCAATCTGCTGAAGGGGGTGGGAGACCACGCCTGTCGACGCAGAAGCGTTGTCGAGGAGCGATTGATCTCAATACTTTGTGAGTTTGTCCACCTTCAGCTTGAGATCATCAATGCGCCATCAGACCCCTGACGCCACTCTTCCAGCGACCCGGCGACCTTGGTGAGTGTGGCAATGTTCGGCGTTGGAGAGGAGCGCGATCTGGCGGAGCTCCGAATCCATGATCCGGCGCTCCAGGTTGAGGTCGACAAAACGCTTGGAGAATGCAGCGTCGAAGTCGGTGAAGCGTTTGGCAACGGAGGCGTCCACCTCGGCGCGCCGCTGGACCCGATCTGGCGACTAAAGTTGAGGTCGACGTTGGTGATGCGCTTGGAGATGACGGTGTCGAAGTCGGTGAAATGTTGGTTGACGGATGTGGACATTCTTTTGGGTTTATTGATCGGTAGGAACTAAGATGATATTAGGCTGATCTTTTGCTAACTACAATATTGCCTTAGGAAGTGTGTGTAGCATTTGCCTTGTGTATGTGCTGCTGTCCTGCTGACATGTAGGATGATACACTATTGCTAGCTAAGTCTTATAGTTGCAAAATGGACACGTAATGAACCGATGGATATTGGATGTGTTATGTAATCTAGCACTGGTTTAGTTTAATTGTGGCCTCTTTCCTGATATTTTTTTTGGTCTACTTTTATCATGAATGATCAATATTTTCTTGGCCAATTAAGCCCTTGTAGCATGCATTACCTTGAGGGTTAGCTGCCAAGGAAACACAAATTTCCTTGGGGGTCGAAACACTCATGGAAATTGCTCTTTCCTTGAGGGTATCAGCACATAGGTAAAGTTAGTTTTTTTTGACGGTTCATTTGTGTTACCTTGGCGGTTCTAACTCTCAAGAAAATATGTGTCCTTGGAGGCTCAGACATTTCCTTGGCGGTTACAAACCCTCAAGAAAGTATACATCCTTTGGGGGCATCGATATACCTTGGGGGTCATCAACCCTCAAGAGAATCCATATCCTTAAGTGTTGTTACTTTTCCTTGGCGGTGTTAAAAATCTGACGGGTTATTTGTTTCCTTGGCGGTTCAATGCTCAAAGAAAGGATTTATAGCGGCCAGCACTCAAGTGAATAGGTGTTTCGCTGTCCCTCTACCCTTGGAGGCCTTTTCTTGAGTGCTGGCCGCCACTATTTATTTCCTTGGCAGTTTTGTGGCTTTCCTTGAGGGTTTTCGACCCTCAAGGGTATTCAGTTCTGTGGTAGAATTTGTAGATACTTGTTTGCCACAGAATGACTATATACCAGGTGCACTCTTGTTGTAAATAAATATTAAATGCAGAACACTTAATGTTTGATGCATATTTATTCAAAATGCAACCTGATTAATTTAGATTATAGTATTTGTATGCACACGAATGCATGAGTATTTATGTATGTCTTCATATACATATGAGAGAGGAGTATATATGGATACACGCACAGAAGGCCGGTAGTATATCCATATACTGACAGTTGGAATATGCATGTATATACAAGAGTAAAGAGAATATATATGATAATAACAATAAAGTATCAAATGATACTCATTTTAAAAAAATGCCATGGATCCTGGATGATGATTTGTAAAATACTCCCTCCATTCTAAATTATAAGTCATTCCAACATTCTTGAAGAGTCAAAGCATTTCAAGTTTGACTAAGATTATAGAGAGAATTATAAAGATTTATGACATTAAATAGGTATACTATGAAAATATAATTAATGAAGAACCCAATGACGTTTATTTGGTATCATAAATGTTGTTGTGATATTATATAAATTTGGTCAAACTTGAGATGCTTCGACTCTCTAAAAAGATTGAAATGACTTATAATTTGGGATGGAGGTAGTAAGTATCGACAGAACTGCATCTACTACAATGCGAAAAAGTATCAACTGATGCTATGGAGGTGTTACTCAAATCTGAGGAAGTATCAACTGTACCATCAAAAAAATTATGAAATTATACCAGATCTAATCTGAAATGAAAAGGTATCAACTGATATCGTGACATGAAAAAAAGTGTCAAATCATACACAAAATCTAAGAAAGTGTCAACTGTAGGGTGACATCAAAAAGTTATGAAGTGATACTAGTACTAGATCTAATCTGAAAAAGTATCCAAGGATACTCTAAGTATCAGATGATACTCTCATCTGGAAAAGACCATGGAATTGCAGGCGTCATTGCTCCTCCAGTCTCGTGCTCTGCTGTTGAACGGCAAGGATCACAGCAGGCATGCGCATGTACTGTCGTTGGATGGGATTGAGAAGATTCAGAGACAAAGGATATTACCTAGTCACCATTTACATACCGAGCATGAAGTTATATCCTCCTGTGTTCACCGACGACTTGCCGGATGAACTGGCAAGAAGTGAAGTACACGACGCATAGGAGAAAGCAGGATAGTTCTCGTCACCCTGGCGGCAGTGACAGCCCCGTCCATATGATCATCCGTTCAGAAACTGCGATGGGTTGGAGATGTGTAGGAAGTCCACCCTGGCGACACCGGTGGGTCGAATGCGCCGATGAGGTCGTATGCGTCGATTAACTCGACGAGGACGGAAGCACTAGTCACTTCGAAATATCTTTTTTTTAGAGTTGAAGGGCCAAGCCGCAGCCTTAGCATTAACCAAGACAGAAACGTTTACAGCATCGTTCAGTACCAAAAAACACTCACCTCAATCTAGAGCACTGAGAAATAAAGCTAAACACACTCTCCCACATTCATGACATCCGCCAACAAAATGAAACACTAAGCCAGACTAAACCACTTGAACCCGCCACCTTACCACCCAGATCAGGCCAGTCGGCAAAACGATCCATCACCTTCGCCGGTAAGGCTTGATTCTGCTAGTCATGCACATGTTTGTAGAGGTACTTATCCCCTTCATCCCCCACTTGAGTCAGCCAGGTAGCCGGTGAGGTTTTGCGCCCAAAACTTTCAACTTCTCCAGTTTTTTATTGAACTCCTTCAGTTTGTCCTTGGGACAGAGTAGACTCCAGTTTTGAAGCATACTGACAACATTCTGTAGTAAATTTCTCACATCCTTCAAAAGGATACCCTAAAAGCATAAACTATTCCTTAGTTTCCAGAGCCCCCACATGGCAGCAGCACAAAACATATTGCCAACTAAGAATCTCTTATTACTTAACCACATAGTAACTATAGACTCAAACGAACTACCTGCATCTCTACCTATCACATCAGGTATATAAACCCAAAGCAGTTTAGCAACTACACAGCCAAAGAACAGGTGCTGCACAGATTCATTCTCCAGGCAAAACAGACAAGTGTGATCTACGTATCTTCTACGTTTCTCCTTAAACTTAAGTTATTTCTAGTTAAAAGTTTATTCTTGGAACGAAGCCACAGAAAAAAAATGAACTCTAGGAGGAAATATCTGGATACGTATCAATGGCGCATCGGAACAGAAATCGTATTAGCATAAAAATCGGATTGCACATGGACCGTATATGCTCTATCTGGTGTACTCATTTGTTGACCCGCTAAGAGCGACCGTGGCTCATTTGAGACGCATGTGAAGGAGTAGACCGTGTGGCTAGGAGGGAGTAGCTACACCTGGGAGTAGTAAGGAATTTCCCTATACATATATGTATATACTTTATCTCTTCTATAATATAGTCTATGACCTATCCTACAACTCTAGGTTCTGTAGTCATATAGATTTCAAACTATTTTGTGTTCCAATTAAGATGATTATCTGTAATCATGTATGAATTGGGCTAAGCTAGAAAAACTAAAAACTAGTTAATTCAATGATGACCTTCTCCATAGATTCACCTATATAGGTTGCGGTTAACATTGTAAAAAATAAGAGCTTGAATTCCACATGTAAATAATCCAAGTAACATGATTATTATAGAGACAAATAGCTAATTTCTTATTCACAATACAGAACATTACATTGTCTTAAACTCCATTAATATACAATAATAAATAACATCTTGCATGTCTTCACTAACGACAGCAAATATATGACATAGAAAACATGAACCAAATGGCATGGAAAACAATTAATTATTGATGCTAATGCAGAAATGCTCTAGATGTTTTGATTACGATAGATTCAACATCGATGTAGTGCATAACACCATAATGACATCAAAAGCCTTGCACTAAGAGCACGTCCTAGAGCAAACGCATATAGTAATTCCGATGGGTTGCAAACTTGTAGATTGTTTTCTTCTAATTCATTTCTTCCATATAGTTTGTCATAGATTATCACGTTCAGCTTCATAGTCACATCCCTAGAGAATCGCTTATAGGGGAGCTCCATCAAATAGCCCCTAGCTAGTTGATTGAAGTAGAAGAGAAACTTTGTTTTTTTTCTTCCCAAGAATCTTTCAGTATCACAAGTGTACTTGCGACGCTTGCCATAGCTGGTCTTTCATTAACATCTTCCTTTAAACACTTCATGGCTAGTTTTCCAATTTCATCAAGGATAGGAATATCTTGTTCTTCAGCAATATCCTTGTCAAACAACACCCTTCCAGTTTTATCTTGTTCATAAACACTCTTAAACTGCTTGACAAGACTGATTTCACCATTTTCAACGGGCCTTCTAGAAATGAGTTCTAAGAGAACAATCCCAAAGCTATAGACGTCACTTTTCGGAGTTAACCTCCCTGTATCCTTGTACACTGGATCCATGTAAGGCAAACACCCTATCACAATCATTGTATAATCTTTGCCCGGTACAGAAACCTTTGATAACCCAAAATCTGAGATTTTTTGGAACCAACCCACCATCGAGGAGTATGTTGTCTGGTTTGACATCTGCATGTTGTATGCCATTTTCTGTGTATGAATGCATGTAAGCTAAACCTTGAGCAGACCCAATGGCAATGTCCAGACGTGACCTAAGTGTGAGAGGCTCACGCTGCTGATCATTATTTTTGCCATGGAGAATGTCTTTGAGACTTCCTTTAGCAGCATATTCATATACCAGCAATGGAATATCAACTCGCAAGCAGCAGCCCAAGAGCTTGAGAATGTTCCTGTGCATCATCCTTGATTGGATTTCCACTTCCTCCACAAACTTATCCAGTGTACCTTGAGTTACCTCATTTGAGGCCTTAACTGCCACCTCGGTCTTGTCAGATAAAGTCCCTTTGTGAACTTTACCAAAGCCTCCCTTGCCAAGTGGCACCAAATTGTTCATGGTTATTTTATCAAGTTCATCTTTTTGTGAATAATATTAGAGTTTTTCACATTTTTAAGTCTCTCACTTCCATTCTTTCTTTCAATTGCTTCCTGTTCTCTCTCCATGGCCTTTTGCTCTATGCGCTTCAGCTTATAGCATACCCCAATTCCAAGTATAATAAAAAATAATATGGAAGCACCAACAGTGATTCCTGTAAACAACATATTTACAAATATAAGTAGAGGATATGCTATCAGGAGTTCTCGTGATTCCTCTAAGCTATATAGTTGTAGGAATCAGTTGCAATCATTTTATTGAAATAATAAACCAGTGACTTGTATTCAAACATAATAACACAGATTGTCCACTGCAGCATAGACAAACAGAATAAGTTGGGTGGAATAATTTCAATGCCTAAATAAATTAGGGGCATTCACAAAATTTCCATTGTTTTTATATTTGGAATAATGCCACTTAAATGTCAGATGTACCCAATTTGGCCAATAAGCTATATATTTTTGGCGGGTTAGACAACTTAGTGATAATATAATTATTAGGATTAACACGTCTGAGAATTTAATTTAATGAAACAATTAATAGGATTTAAGCAAGCAAAGCGAATTAGTCAACCACAACATTTACATGGTCCGAATCGTCTAGTGGTATCGAAGTATCAAAAAAGCAAGCATTTGATTATCATTAAAAGAATGAACGCGCATGAACCTGGGTTAAGTGTTGAAATGAAGAAAAAAAATAAGTAGGAGAAGAACTAGAACAAAAACAAAGATACAAAATTATTATCAGTAAGTAACAGAGACCGTCCATAGAAATTGAGATTGATATGTGAGCAGCCAGGCAGGCCTTTTTTTTATTACCACATGTGCTTAATAGCCATTCCCAAATGGTCTATATTAGTATTCCAATAACAGTGTCGAACACCATAATAGGCCCCCACCTGTGTAAATGAATACGAAAAAACAAAAATCGTGCAGTTCCTAAAACTCGCATGTTTGCTCTCTACCACTATACGACATGCTCTCTTGTGACTCTATATACCATTTTATATTTTTATTTAAATTTCTAGGAATTTTGTATTGAATGTTGAATCCCCAAAATGATTTTTTAATAAAAAATAACTATAAAGTTTTAGATCTTTTCAAGCTCCACAAGTCTAGTACAAGGCATGTCCCCATCTGGGATAGTTTAAAGAAATCAGAATTTTGAAACTGAAAAATTGAAAAATTTGAAATGAAGATTTGGGAATCTAAATAGTTTGAAATAAAAGAAGTTGTGAACTGCAAAGTTCTAGATCACATTGACAACTATAACTTTAATAATCTTAGAATATAAAATGAATATTTAAGAATCTACATGACTTCAAAGCAAAGACTTCTTAATCACAAAGCTGTAGTGTAGCAAGAACTGTAACTTTGGTGTGTATTGTGTCAACATGTTATGTTATATGAAAATTCAAAATTTTTAATTCCAATGCCTCTGAACTTAAAAAAAATTTTGTTGGGACTCTAACAATTTCAAATAATCAGGTGTCAACTAAAAAGTTGTAGATTGCTGGGAGCTATACAATTTTGGTATAACGTAATGTTTGAATTTAGTTGAGTTTATATCAAAATTTTGTGAATGTTTTTGAAAAATTCTTTTTTTAGAGAGGTAGGCCCTTATAATACCGAACCTATTAGTAGTCATTTTAGATGCTAGCATCTTAAATCTTTTATCTCTATTAACTAGAAGATATCCCACGCATTGTTGTGGGGATTGTGAAGAATTTGAAATGAATCTCAGTGAAGATGATTCAGATATATAGCTTTCATGAAGATGTTGGAAGTTAGTGGATGACATGGTTATGAGCCGGACATGATGTGGATAGTTATTGGGCGATGATGTGGATGGTTTCCATGTTAAGATAGACATATAGTGCAGATTATATTTATAAGAGATTTAAATTGGTTAGTAGATGTAGCCTAAAGTGACTGCCTGTAAAGGAATCTAGTACCTGTTTCCTAAATATATGATTTCCCTTCAGAATTTCAATTAATGAAATAAAAGGTGAATAAAAATATTTTGTGCAAGAAAACATAAATTTTCAAGTTTGTATAGAGAACAAGTTTAAGGATGAGTGATGTGTAAATACCTATGATACGCTTCGCTGAAGTAGAAAGTTTTGGACGGCACGGCTTTTCCTTTGGGTCACCATCGCTCTCATAACCAGCAGGACAGTTGCAGTCATAGGATCCGTTGGTGTCCTTGCACACGCCATGGCATGAAAACTCAGTTGGCCGTGTACATTCATCTATATCTGCAAAATGTGCAAGAGTTAACAATAGCATCGATGCATATAGATCCGGACTGACCAACTAAGGTATCACTAACCCACTGCCCTCATTGCGTTTATTATGCATGCATCTGTTTTTGTCACCTTTGGTCGGTCGCTCATTCTACTTGTTCAAGATGACTGTAGGCACATAACTTACTATATATCCACCAACAACGTTTAGGGGTTACCCTTCTATCTATCAGCCTGCCTTGGGTACAATTGCAGAAGTAACCAAGGCCATGGTTGCTGCAGCAGGCGTTGTTGGGATTGTTCGCTACCTGACCACAGGGCTTGCCATTGTCGCGGATGCCTCAGTGTCCAGGATCATCACGCGCCATGGTCCAGTTCCAGTCCACGTGCCAAGCCCTGTTGGCCAGGATCATCGCCATGGTCCAGATGCCTTGGAGGCATCAACATGGCACTGTGACGGTAAGCCGCTGGCCAGTATTAGCGAGCGACCAGTCACCACCACCCTTCCTTGACATAGTGGTGTCGTGAGACCGCGAGGCCTACTGCGACGTCGACATGGCGCACACAGACACACTATCCTGAGGGAGCGGGGTCGTTTCGTCCATTGGTGACGGTCACAGGAATCCCAAGCACAACTTGAATTTAAATCTCAATGCCGCAATTCATTTGTCGCCAAGTTTGTTCTTTTCGTCCAGCAGGCAGATTGTAAATTCCTTCATGGATACTGCTATACTATTTCTGGAACACACATACTGTTTTTGACCAAATTTAGCTTAAAACAAGCTTGAGTTAGAATTTGGAATTGTTGACAGTACAATAGGAGTCCTAGATTCCTAGACCCATCAACTCCATTTCAGCAATTTAAGGTTGCTATGTTGTCAGTGCACCTACCCCGTTGCGACGTATGATGGACTGGTAGAACCGTAGAAGTGATACATTATTTAAGCAGGCGGGCAATGCATTTGTATGATCTCTAACTTCATAGTATTATACTCATTATTTTGTTCAATGAAGACAAATTACCAAGCTAGGTCGATGAAAGTTTTCAAAGACACATCAAGTGGAAGGTAGAATAAATCTTTGCATCCTTAGGTTGAAATACATCTGATAGATTGTCTGCTAAAGAAATAGGTTTGCACTAAGTAATATCTGTATTGGTTGACATGCATTCAAATAGTTGGCATGAACTCCTCCCGACTTGAGTAGTACACTACCGAAACGGAGGCTTTGCTGAGTGTTCGGTTCTTTGCCGAGTGTATTTTTTCGGGCACTCGGCAAAAGAGCCTCTTTGCCGAGTGCCAAATAAAAAACACACACAAAAAAAAAAAAAAAAAAAAACACTCGGCAAAGAAGGCTTCGCTGAGTGCCAAAAAAAAGGCACTCGGCAAAGATACTCTTTGCCGAAAGTGTCAAAATATAGCACTCGGCAAAGAGGATCTTTGCCGAGTGTTTTTTTTAGGCACTTGGCAAAGAAATTTTTTTAAATCAATTTTTGAGGCCCTAAACGAGTTCAAATTAAAAAGTTTTCAACTACAAAGTTTCATAACTTCTCAAACTCTACAAAGTTTATTTTGGTCATTTCTTCATTTAACAAAGCATTGGTAACGTTGTTCACAAAACTTACATCTCTCTCAAATCCTCTCATAGTTTCCTAGAACTAGAAGAGAGATTAATAAGATTCACGAACAATGTTATTAACACTTTGTCAAATGAATAAATGACCAAAGTAAATGTTGTAAGTCTCTAAAAGATATGAACCTTTGTAGTACAAAAACTTTTTATTTAAATTCATCTTATCATGCAAAACTAGATCTCAATCTCTCAAATTTGAAATTCGAATTTTTCAAACGACCTCAGATAGAAAAACTTCCTAAATGAAAATTGTAGATCTCAAAAAGTTATGAAACTTTGTAGTTGACAACTTTTTTATTTGAATTCGTTTAGGGCCTCAAAAATTGATTTGAAAAACTTCTTTGCCGAAAGTGCTTGCCGAAGTGTGTTTTTTTAGGCACTCGCAAAAAAAGTTTTTCAAATCGGTTTTTGAGGCCCTAAACGAATTCAAATCAAAAAGTTGTCAACTACAAAGTTTCATAACTTTTTGAGATATACACTTTTCATCTAGGAAGTTTTTCCATCCGAAGTTCGTTTAAAAATTCAAATTTCAATTAAATTTCAAATTCAAAATTTTCAAACGACCTCGGTCATTACTACATATTTGATTTTATGTTGCACTTGCAAAATATTAACCGTTGCGGTTATTTAGAAAAAAAACCGCAATGGTTAATCGGAGCCCTGGTCAGCCCTCCGCCAAGGCAAAAACCATAGCGGTTAATAGATTAACCGTTGCGTTTTTTTAAATAACCGCAACGGTTAATTCCCATTAACCGCTGCGGTTTTTGTTAGATAACCGCCACGTAAAAAGTGCGTGCTATAAATACACCACCAGCCCTCTTCTTTTCCGCGGGTCTCCTCCTCCATTTTTTAGGGTTTTGAGCTTCAAAACCCTAAAAAAAAACCATCGGGGGGGGAGAGGTTTTGCCCTTGGATTTGTTGAAGTTTGGCACCTCAAGAGGGGTATTTTTACTCTCCTTCCCCAATTTTTCTCCCTTTTGCTTGTTTTAATTGAGTTTGAGATCTAGATTCAAAATTAGAGAGAGAAGCAACATTTAGGTGCTTTTTGCTGCTAATTTTGGTGATTCTTATTCTACTACCTTAATCTCTCCCTCTTGGCATGACTTAGGTGTTAATTTAGTAGAAATCTACTCTGATATATGTTGCTTTTTGGTGTTTCTTAATTACACTCTCCCTAATCTTTCAATTGCCATGGTGACTTAATTAATTAAGGTGCTCATCTAGTTGAAATCTACTCTTATATCCTTGTGGTGATGACTTAAGTTACTTTTCTCTCTCTCTTGTTCTCTGGTTTTCGTAACAGGCCCGTCATGGACAGGGATTGGATGTACAAGTCGAGGTTTACTATGTCTTTCTTTGATGATGTGAAAAAAAAGTTTTTGCCCGTTGCGCAGAAGCATCGATTAAGCCAGGGTCAGGAAGAAATGGTATGCCCGTGCCATCACTGCAAGAACATGTTCTTACTTAAGGATGATGAGGTGATGTCGCACTTGATACGGTATGGTTTCATCAAGGAGCCGAGGTACACCGTGTGGAAGTATCATGGCGAAAAAGAACCGAGTGCCGCCGGTTCATCTGGAGGACCCTCGTCAATGACATCGACGGTAGCGGTGGATGACGGACGACAACAACCCTCATCATCAGCTAGAGCAGCAGCCAGCAGCGTCGATGATGACATTGAGAATCGTGATTACATCATGGTAAATGATCTGCTTGAAAACTTGCCAGAAGACGATGGAGGTGGAGATGATGGTGAGCAGCCGGTAGTTGATGAGATGTCGCCCGATGATGCTAAGCTTTTCGAGGATATTGCTAACCTTAAAGATGAAGACGACCTTCTGTTTGGCAATCCAAGGTGGCTAGAGAATTTCAGACAGATGAAGCAGGCGGCAATTGATCCCCTCTACCACGATGGCGGCAAATGTCCGAAACATTGCACGGTGCTATGCTTTAACCTAACGATGTTGATGCTGAAGGCTCGCCACGGGTGGCCGGACACCAGCTTCAATGACCTGTTATGAGTCCTTGGTGACACTATTTTACCAGAGGGGAATAAGGTGCCTGCCAATACCTTTTGGGCGAAGAAGATGATTCGTCCGATGGCGATGAAGCTTAGAAAGTTCCATGCATGCCCTAACCATTGTATTCTATACCGAGGTCAATATGCGGACTTGCAGAGCTGTCCACACTGCGGCGCAAGTCGTTACAAGAAGAATGTTGGTTGTCGCGCCGATGAGGAGGGTCCGTCAAGAGGGCCAAATTCGAAGAAGCAGAAGACGGGCAAGAAGAAGCAGATGCCACCTCCTGAGGATGAGGAAGAAGAGGGTTACACGTAGAGGAAGAGCCCTGCCCTAGCGGTTTGGTACCTGCCCGTGCTGATGTCCTGGCATGCATCAGCGGAACGCACGAAGGGCGATGGCAAGCTGCGACACCCCTCGGATGGCAAAACGTGGAAGCGTTTCGATGCTATGTTCTCAGAGTTTGGGGATGAACCTAGGAACGTCAGGTTCGCGTTGAGTACTGACGGGATGAATCCATTCGGAGACCTCGGCGGCTTCGACACGGACTGGGCGGTCACCCTCACCATATACAACCTACCTCCCTATGAATGTCTGAAGCACAAATATCTTCTACTCACCATGCTTATTTCCGGACCGAAGCAGCCAGGAAACGATATAGATGTGCTTATTGAGCCGGTAATGGAGGAAATGGCAAAACTATGGAAAGGGGTCAAGATTATCGATGCGTCCCAGGAGGAGAAGTTCAGTCTAAAGGCCATCATAATTGTCACCATCACCGATTACCCTGCTCTCTTTTCATTGTCGGGGCAGATTAAAGGGAAGATAGGTTGCACAGTTTGCATTGATGGTACCTGCTCGACTTACCTTAGTGGATCCCAAAAGACGGTGTACATGAGGCATCGACGATTCCTCCGCAAAAAAACACAGTACTTGAAAAGAAACGATGAATCGGTTCTTTGACGATGAGGGCGAGCCTGAAATGGAGGAGTCAGAAAGGATAAGCTACGGGCCGAAGGTGTTTGAAATGGTGAAGGACATAAACAACGAGTTCGGAAAGAAGAAGAAAGCCAGTGTGCCAAAGCCAAAAAACGAAAGCGGGACAAGACGGTAGAGGAAGAAGATGAAGGAGAACTAGAGCCTGAACCGACACCGCCCAAAGTCCCATTCAAGAAGCAGTCAATTTTCTTTAAGTACCTGCCATACTGGAAGGTGCTCCATGCACCCCATGCCATCGACGGCATGCATCTACAGAAGAATGTCTTTGAGAGCTTAATCGGGATTTTTCTAGACATCAAGACTAAGACGAAGGACGGTCTCAAGTCACGTCGGGATCTTGCCGCCATGGGCATCAGGACCGAAATTCACCGAACACCGGCGGCAAATAGCGGAAAAGTCGACCTTCCGGCCGCGAGCTACAACCTGACGTGGGATGAGAAGAGGGCTTTTTGCAAATGGCTTAGGGCTGTCAAAGTGCCGACCGGTTTCTGTTCCAACATCAAGAGCATTGTATCGATGAAAGACCTCACACTGTCAAACTTCAAGGCCCATGACTGCCATGTCATGCTGATGGTGTTCCTTCCAATTGTAATCAGGTGCATCGGCCCAGAGTTCGTGAAGATGGTCGTTACACGCCTGTGCTACTTCTTTGACCGCATCACAGAGAAGGTCATCGTTGAAAATAAGCTTCCTGCCCTGAAAGAGTTCATTGCAGAGACTATTTGCCATGCCACACCTTATGATGCACATGGTCGATCAGATACAAGAACTGGGGCCTCTCTACCTGCATGAGATGTGGACGAATGAGTTGTTCATGTCCTCCCTTAACAGATCTGTCCTTAACCGTGCATACCCAGAGGGCTCTATGATCGAGGCATACACAACACAGGAGGCCGTTAACTGTTAGACTAGATACATCCGGGATGGAAATGCAATCGGCCTGCTCGACCACCCGCACGAAGGCAAAACCGCGGGGATGGTCTGCGCGGGGAGGAAAGTACACACCGATATAGAGCAAGAAACAATTGAAGAAGCCCATGACAGCGCCCTTAACCAGTTAGTCTCAATGGAGAAATCGGTTCAGAAGCATCTGGGCCACATTCGCAGCACGGTTGCCGGACGCACGGAGGGGTGGGTACTGAGACAACACAAGATCAATTTCACAACGTGGATCCGAGAACAGGACATACCCCCACATGCGGATACTGAAGAATCGAGACTTGCATCCGGCCCATCTAGCCAAATCACCATGTGGCAAGGTTATGACATCAATGGATACAGGTTCCACACGAAAGAAAAGGACAAGAAGAGCGCATCATAGAATAGCGGCGTTCGGTATGAGGGCATCGACGGGGCCACCGGGAAGCTCAAGACATACTATGGGCAGATCCAAGAGATATGGGAACTTGACTATGGCAGTGAACTACAGATACCGATCTTCCGGTGCCAGTGGGTCAAGTCAAAGGCGGTTGACGTGGACGACTATGGGCTAACCACTGTTGAGCTCGCAAGTACTTCAGATGATGAGTGGGTACTCGCAAGCCGCGTGGCGCAGGTAACTTACTACCCGATGCCCAAAGAGCAGGGCAAAAAGCATGTACATGTGGTCGTGGGAGGGAAACAAAGGATCGTGGGAGCCGATGGAGTCCAGAGTCCCGAACAGTACAACAACTACGCAGAGTTTACGCTCTTTATCGATCATCCAAAGAAGATCAAGGCCGTCGAGACCCGCGTGTGGCAGAATGTCAGCAGGACGAAGACGAACCCCTGGTGCCGGAAGGACGGTCAGAAGAAGACCGTGGCAGCGCCCATAAAAAAATGAGTCGACATTTATGTAATAGAACCAAATGTATGCCTTCACATTTATGTAATAGAACCAAATGTATATGACTTCACATTTATAGTCTTTCTCGTATCGACACTTACCGTAAACGCTAAACAAACCAACCCTTATCATGTCTTTATAGTCTTTCTCGTATCGACACCTCTCTTCTCCCTAAGTAGAAGCTCGCGCTTATTTTCAGAAAGACAATGACGTGCACAAATTCAAAAATATTTGGTAAATATAATTTTAAATCATTAGTAATTCAAAATTGTGTGGGAAATATCCTTTAAACAAGTTTAAATTCAAAAATTTTCAAAAATATTTACCGTTGCGGTTATTTAAAAAAAAAACCTAGCGGTAAATCATTTACCGTTGCGGTTTTTGTTAAATAACCGCAACGGTAAATCATTGTCCATAAATAGGTGCGCCGGCAACCGCAGCGGCTAAGTCTTCGCCGCCCCCTCCCTCCGACCCGAAGGCTGCCCAATTTTTTCACTAGTCGTACACGCCGCCGCCGCCCGCGAGCGCTGCCGCCGCCGCCGAGCTCCTCCCCTCGACCTCCTCCCCGCCAAGCACCTCTGCCGCCACCTCGTCCCTCTCCCTCTCCTCCTGCGCCACCGCCGTCTGCCGGCGCCGCCGAACCGAAACCCTAAGCGCCGCCGCCGCCGCCCCGAGCTCCTCCCTCCCTCTCCTCAGGCGCCGCCGCCACCGAGGGCCTCCGCTGGGGGCTGGGAAACCCCTAGCCGCCGGGGGTCCCGAACACCGCCGCCTCGGTTCTCACTGGATCGACTGCCGGTGGCCTCATCCCGCCGTCCTCTTCTCCGCCCCGTCCTCGAGCTCCGCCTCGCCGTCCTCGAGGTCCACCACCGTCCGTCGTCCGCTGTCTTCTTCCCCGACGGTACTCGTGCTCTCGCCTTCCTCAAGCTCTACCTCGCCGTCCTCGAGCTCTGCCCTCTGAGGTTCATCCTGCCAGTGAATTTGATGGTGACAGGGCCATTTTTTTCCTGCTTTTGCTGCCATTTTTTTTCTGCTGCCTGTGATGCTGCCTGGGAGGCTAAATTGAGAAGAACATGCTACCTGTGATGAAATTTAGCTGCCTATGATGCTTGTGTCTTGAAATGGGATGAAAATTAGCTGAGCATATGCCACTGCCAGAGATGAAGTTTGTTTTGTTGCTGTTTTGGCTGAGATTTTGCTGCTCCATCTTCAATTTTGCTGCTGTTTTAATTTGGCTGAGATGAGATGAAATTTAGCTGACTACATATTTTAGCATAGTCCTTGTTAGCTCCTAGTATGCTTTCCCGTTATTAACTACTAGAAATTGGGAAGAACTGAGAAGAATTGGGTTAATTAAGCATATGCTTTTATCTATATATGCTGCTGGTCCTATACACTTGTCCTAGCTGCTGGTCCTATACACTTGTCATCTACTCTGTTTACTAAATTGAGAAGAATAGAGAAGAATTGGGTTAATTAAGCATCTTCTTTTCTCTATACATGCTGCTGGTCCTATACACTTGTCCTATACATGCTGCTGCTACTCTCTATTGTTATGAATTTTTTAGATGGGATTATTGTCTTGATATGAATGGGGCTGGCTGCTGCTATTTACTACTGCCTGCCCTTACTACTCTTACTGCACATAGTCATCTCTTACTAATCTTACTTGCTCTACTACTCTTACTGCCTACCCTTTCTTGCTCTACCCTTACTACTCTTACTGCACATGTCATGAATTTTTTAGATGAATTTTGAGAATTTGTCATGAATTTGAGATTATTGTTGGGAGAATTATGACTAAATTGAGAACTTTGTGCTGAGGCAGTGGCATATGCGATGATGTGAATCTTTTTATACTGAGGCAGCGGCGATGATGAAGTGTCCCCATACTTGTGAGTGGTGCGCCCAAGCAACCAGTTTAGTCGCGATGTGATGAGAGTTGGGTACTTCTGAGCCAAACACATTTTTTCTACTTTTCTTACACAATCATGTACTTTTTTCTGTTAATTTTTTGTACGTACTCTATGTAAAAGGGAAAAATATGTAATCATGTTTTAAGAGGAATACAACAAATGATTACTTTGTATATGTTCTGAGATGGCTCTACAACGACATACTACTACTGTACTTCACTCTTTACTACTCTACATTACTATAATATACTACCCTGTGTTCCTGTAGAATCCAATGGCAGCCCAGCCAACTGATAAAGATCGTGAGGTTTTGGAGGATCAAGATCGCACGAGCGAATACGACGGCGGTACTTCATCATCAGATGAGGAACCCAAATACGAGAGCGAAGAGATAACACCGAGGCCAGAGAAAAAACGTCGTAGGAAGGACGACGATGATCCAGAATGGACACTATAGAAGCCCAACACACAGGGTTCTCGCAGTGTAGATCCCGGTGATGATACCGAAACTCAAAGGCGCGACGTAAGTATACAACTAGCACAACGTTGTGTGCCTCATGTCACTACATGACTAATTCGAGTCCTCGTTGTCACGACAGATACCGGTGGTGCCTTTGCGTCTAGAATTCTGGGAAGAGGGAGCTGAGTCAGAGGCGCAGGCATCTGGTCCCACCCCCAGCACTTCAGCAGCCAGTAACAAGAAGTCAGGCTTGAAGAGAGGCTAGCACGGGAGGCACCAGAAATCTGAAAAGGTGCATCAAATATTCAAGATAGGGCCGCATGGAGAGCCCTTGGAGCCGACTACTGTCATCGGCCCCTTTAGCAACCAGGTCTCCTGTGTAGTCAAGGAAAAGGTGCCGATCACTTACCAAGACTGGAGGAAAGTCCCGAAAGAAATCAAGAAAAAGGTGTGGAAGGGCGTGAAGATCCGGTTCCATTATCCAGAAGAAAACTATGATGAAGAAAAATGCATGAGGCATGCGATGATCGTTGCAGGCAGAGCGCTTCACACCCTCCGGACCAACCTCTACAAAAACTATGTGCTGAAGGGTCGGACACCGTTTGTAGACTACAACTTCATCAGTCGTCACGTCTGGGATGAGTTCGTCCAGATTGTGACTAGCGAAGAGCATCAAGTCAAGTCTAGACGGGGCAGAGTGCTCGCAAAGAAGAACGACTTCAGGCACAACCTCGGCATGATAGGATATGCTGGTCATATTCAAGGGTGGCGGCAGAGAGAAAGGGAGGAAGCTGAGAAAGGGGTAGAAAACCCATTGAAACCCCTTGGTGAGAGGACACATCACTTCTTCTATGCCCGTCAACCCAAGAAACCAAAGGCGAGCACCACGACCAAGTACAATGACCTAAAGGTCGACGAGGTGGAGAAAAAGGTGATGAAGGTCAAAGAGGCCAAGGAGCGTGGGGAGTTTAAACCTATGAGGGAGCACGACGAGCTGACCGAGGCAATCGGAAGACCCGAGCACCATGGCCGAGTTCGGGGTGTCGGCTCGAGGCATAGCTGGAAGACCATGCATTCCTGGGCATCCGACACGAACACCTACCACACGAGGCAGAGGTACAAGGATGCCCTCGTGATGCAAGGCTATCAGGAAGCCATAAAGGACATTGTTGAAAAGAAAATAGAAGAGGCATTCACGAGCAATGACCCCAAGCATCAAGATCTGCGGGCCAATCTTCTTCGCCATGCTGGTCTGCCGGTACATCCAGGGACGACGACCGCTGGAGCTAGCAACAAATGCCGGTCGACGACATCGACGATGCCGTAATGGGCTCTCTCCAGATACCCATCGGCAGGAAGGGAAAGAAGAAGGAGGTGGCCACCGGACTTGTGTATCCTATCTTAAAGGACGGCATGTTCAACAACGAGCCAATCCCGGCCGACTATGTCATGGTGGGCGTGATTTCCACAGACTCAAACTATGATGATGAGGAGATCGATATTCCAGGTGAAAACGGGGAAACATTGGTCAAACATATTAAGGGTTCGTCTATCCTATGGAACAAGGCGGACATTGTCCTTAGGCAGCAGATGCCTCTGACGGCAGCGCCCGCAGACCCCCCTCCGTCTCCCCTGGATGATGGCGACAATGAGGGCGATGATAACAACGACAATGATGGCCTAGGTGGCGGAAGTCCTCGTCAGAACCCGCCTCCCGACACAGGCAACCTAGAAGGAGACGAAGGCGGCAAAACACCTTGTCACGGCACAGCCGAGAGAACTCCTTCTCCTCGTGGTGACAAGGCGGCTCGTCGTCCTCCCACGCCGTATAAGCGACCACCGGACGTGGAGGTTTCAGAGAATTTGATAGGTATAGCACAAAAATGCATGGTTGAGTTATACTCTAAGGGATTAGCTGCACTGAGGGCTAAGTTCAATACAGGTTTTTCAACACCGACTCATAGCGGTCAAAAGGACGATGACGTGCAATGTACCCCCCAGCGCCGAAGAAGCTATCAGAACAAGATGAGGAAGTCCTCGCTTTGACCAACAAATTTTGTCGAGATTACGACATGGCGGAGCTAGCGGAGAAAGAAAACGACACCCGGCTGGCAAAGACTAACACGGGGGCTGTGAGGACCCATAGGTACATATATGTATGCTAATCTCAACCAAACTTAGCCCAACATATTATGTATTGGTACATAGATGTGATGCTAACGTACATCTCCTTCTGTATAGATATTCACCACCGCCGCCAGGATCATGGTTTAGCCCAGACTACCCAAACTATTTCGAGTATGGCACGTTCATGGTGCCCAAGGGCCAGCTCATTGAAGCTGAGGCGTGGGAGACTCGGAGGTTCCACAGATTATATGAGCATGCTTGTAAGCGAGGGGTGAGGGCCTTCTCTTTCAAGTGCGCCAAAGAGCTCTTTCACTTGGACGATGATAATACAATACCCATAACCTTCGCGGAAATGTGGCGGTTGCTACGACGCAGGGACCTTGACCTCTCCGTTGTCACACTCTATGCCCTATGAGTTTATTTATGCATTACCCGCTCGTACACCACCAATTCTAGCACTCCTCCTATAATGACGTGACGACATGTGCTTTACAGGATGCAAGCATATGTAGGCCGATTGAAGAAAGATAACATTGTGTACCTATGTCCAGCTGCTATATGCAATAAGGAAATTACTGGCTATTGGATAAACAACAATCACGCCAACCTTGTGAATTTGGACGCCAGGGGAAAAATGCAATACAGGTTGGACAAAATCAAAGAGAACGTTAGAAGGATAGTAGACTACATCTACAAGTGCATGAAGAAGATCATCAAAGACGGGTGTCTCCTTGCGGCCCACCAATTCAAGTAAGTCAAAGGGCTACTAGGTTAATTATTCAATACTTTTTTTTTCAACACCTGAAATCTGTCTAATCGAATATAATGGTGTTGCCTAGACGGTGTATTTAGAACAACAATGACAGGCCACTGGGTTACTTGGGTAATCTACCCTCAGGATGGAATTACCGTAATGATGGACTCCTTGGAAGACACCCCTCCTGGACTCTATAGACATTTTGAAAAGGCTATGCAATTGTAAGTCACGACACTTGTATTCTTTCATACACACAACGTACATATTAAGTTTAACGTACATATTAAGTTGTTGACACTATTGGATTTCATACAGAGCTTACAAGGATTACTTGGCCGATCCCGACTGCTACGATCGGAGAACCAAAGAACGGAAAAGGGACCACCCGAACGAACTGAAGATCCAGCGAGAGTTCCCGGTACGTAGCATTACTCGTGTCTGCTCGTCCATATTGAATGCTCTCGAAATGGTCTAACGATTTTGTGGTACATATATCATGCATGCAGTGCGCTAAGCAGGAAGCAGGCACACAACCGTGTGGTTTCTATGCTTGTGTGGTCCTGAAGGCTTGTGACGTCGCATCGTAGCGTACCGGGCGTGAGTCAAGAAGAGAGCCGCAAAGAAATGGTGGTGGAAAGACGCCGACCGGGACAAAATGTTCAAGAATTTTTTCACCGAGATCTATAGGGCCGTCACAGACGACATTGTGCTACCTACAGGGAACTTCTTCGATGAGACGAGCCCGCTTGCTTTAGACGACAACTTATGGGAACTACGCGGCTGGAGGAATAAGTTGAACATGACCGACTATCGGTGGGGTGGCCCTTTTTAGATGTCGACTCTCTAGATATTTGTAAGTTAAAGTTTAGAATCGAGGTGTGTTTGTAACTTAAACTCATATGTGGTGTTTGTAACTTAAACTAAGTGTTCGATCGAAACATGTGATTTGAATGTCCAAATGCGATGCATGTTCAAGATTTGTCTAAATTCTCTTATTTCTATTATTGTATTCTGTGGTCCACCATAATTTATAATTTTATAATATTTTTGATTGATTTTTTTATTATTTCGAAATTATTAACCGTCGCGGTTATTTAAAGAAACCCGCAATGGTTAATCCCATTAACCGTTGCGGGCAATTTAAGAAAACCGCGATGGTTAATCCTGTTAACCGTTGCGGTTGCTATTAGAAAACCGAAGCGGTTAATGCGGTCATAAAAACGCGACGGTTAATCAAGCGATTAACCATAACCTTAGCTCGGTGGCGGTTAGAAAAACCGCAACGGTTAATCCAAAAAACCGCAACGGCTAATCAAATCTGTAGTAGTGGATGGAAAAACTTTATAAATGAAAAGTGTAGATCTCAAAAAGTTATGAATCTTTGTAAGTGACAACTTTTTAATTTGAAATCATCTTATCATGCAAAAGTACGTGCGAATCTCTCAAAATTGAAATTTGAATTTTACAAACGACCTCGGATGAAAAAACTTTCTAAATGAAAATTGTAGATTTCAAAAAGTTATGAAACTTTGTAGTTGATAACTTTTTGATTTGAATTCGTTTAGGGCCTCAAACAAGCAACTTATACTCGGTTTCGTATAATATATGAAGAGCTAATATGGAATCTAGACACAAATAACAACCTAGTGTAGTTGTAAGGCAAGTGTTGTGTGAGAGGGAGGTCGTGGGTTCGATTCCCACTGGTCGCACATGCGTGAAAAATGGTGGAAAAATGTGAGTTGGATGGAGGCCGGCAGATCTTGGCCGGCTGGTTTGTTTTCCAAAAAAAAAAAAAAAAAATTTGCTATTTTTTTTGGGGTTTTTTCGTATTTTCTCTTTGCTGAGTGTTTTTCTTTGCCGAGTGTTTTCGACACTCGGCAAAGCCTTTGCCGAAGTGCTCGATAAAAACACTCGGCAAAGGGGCCCTTTGCCGAAAGTGTTCTTTGCCGAAGTGTTACACACGGCAAAGGCTTTGCCAGTGTATAAGGGCATTTGCCGAGTGTTTTTGACACAAAGCAAAGAGCCCGATTCCGGTAGTGGTAGCTAGAGTATATCATTAATTTTGAACTGAAATAATAACTCAGAGATATATGGGTACTGAATTTGAGCATTAAACTTTGAAACAAGAACCTTCTTAATTAGTAGTGATGAACTTGGAAATGTAAAGCATACTATTCCAAGTCAACATTACTACATAAATTTCTAGACTTGGCTCGGTTTAATTCCTAGAGGTGGTTTTTGCAATCGTCTGCTGCAGGCTTTTGTAGAAATAATGTGCTTCTACACTTGGAAAACAAATTATATAAGGGTGGTTGGTCTTTTTGAGTGTCTATAAATATGAGTTTTTTTTAAAAATCTTACATTTACGTGATAAAAGAAAGCCAATTAAGTAATCTGTATTCTACTAATTTTTTTTTCACTGCAAAATATGTGCCAGTGTACTCTTGCATATTCAAATCCCCATGACCTCATGGCTGGTGTGACCCCATGTTTTCACCACGACACAATCTATTATTACTACACAAGGGGTGAAATTGTTTTTCATTGACTTATACAACTTATATTTACTATTTGGGTTCTTAACCGATCCCAAATGACAAAATTATTAACTACAAACTTTTATATCATTATGAGGTAATTAGCAATCTGTCTATCAAAACATGCCCTTACGTGATATAAAAAAAATTGCCCTTACATGTGGATATTATCTAGTTATAGCCTGTTTGGTTCGTTCTATATATGGGCCGGCAAGGTCCCTGTATGTACCAGCTCAGTGTTTTGGTTGCCACGACGCTGGCAACAGCAGCAAACAGGAATGAAATTTATTTCTTGAGAGACCGGCTCACAGGATACAAGAGCTTAATAGATTAATGATGGCATTAGTATATGATTAGCACAATTTAAGGCATAATGATATATTTAATAGGTTTAATATATGATAAAAAAAATGATATATCATTACGCCAGGGAGCCACCATAGCACTATAGGGACAGCTCAAGACTATTTGTAGGGCCAGTTGCCTTTACCGAACCGAGACTACAAATAAACAATTTGTAGGGGTGGCTGGCAGCTGCCCTACAGCCACCCCGACAGATCGTTTTTCTAGAATCACAATTTGGGTAAAAAAAAAAGCAAAAAATTTGATTCTGGTAAGCCCTAATGGAACCAGCGACATCAGCATCGCGTTACTCTAACCCTTCCACCACACTCTTTTATGTCTATACCATTCTTTCTCCACATATTATGCTCAACTGAATTTAAAATGGGTGTTTAGGACTTTAAACAAATTCAAACTAGCAGAGGTTCCGGTGCTTCGCATGGGGCAGGAAAATATGTAGACTCGGATTCATGTGAAAAGGGGATTGCAGATTATAGTAAAATTCGAAACCATAGGGAAAATTTGGATTTAGTGAAATTTTAAACTTCCAAGTCATAGTAAAATTCGGGACTTAGTTAATAAATTAAGCCATGTAAGCATTTTGAAAATGTAAACATAAATTATCAATCATAATCATATTACTTAAAAGGCAAAGCAACATGTATATAGCCTAAATGGCTGGCCCATCAAAGTGATTTTAGAAGAATATTGACAGTGAAATCATGCAATTCGAGTTAGGACGGGAGAGATATGAATTACATAAGTTTAATAAGGAATCTATATTGCGGGGTGGAAATTCATGGGTGGGATCTTGGGTGTACGTAGTTTATTTTAAAATTTTCTTGGAATTTTTTAATGTATGGAAAATGTATTTTTTCTACTGTATACATTCACCGGGTGCGCGTAGGATTTTCTCTTGGTTTACCAATGGATCTTTATTGTTCATAACGGGTGTGTACTGTTTACTAATGGACCTTACTGTTCCATAACGGATTTGCACTGTTCATAGGATCCACTACTAATTCCATAACTGGTTGTACTGTTTACAGGATCCATTACTGTTCCATAACGGTTTGTACTGTTCACAGGAACCATTACTGTTTCTCAACGGGTTGGTACTGTTTATGAGATCCGTTACGAGGATCCAACTTGATTTTGGTCGTTTCTTCATCCGAGGTCATTTTAAAAATTTAAATTTTAAACGTAGCAAATTTAGATGTAATTATCCTTAGCTAGATGATTTCAAATAAAAATTTGTCAACTACACTGTTGTTTAAATTTTTGAGATCTAAAACTTTCATTTTTGTTCTATATTTATCCGAGGTCATTTAAAAATCAAATTTATATTTGAAAAATTCAAAAGTAGTTATCCTTAGCTAGATGATTTCAATTGAAATTTGTCAAACACAAATTTGTATAAATTTTTGAGATCTACAACTTTTGTTTTAGTTGTTTCTCTATTTGAGGTCATTTGAAAAATTCAAATTAATTCTAGAAATTCAAACATATTTTTTTCTCAACAAAATGATTTCGTATGAAAATGTTGTTAAACACAAAGCTGTATAATTTTTTTGAAATTTAGAATTTTTGTTTTGGTCATTTCTCCATCCTATGTATCAAAAATTCTAATATCAATACATAACCTTTTCTATCTCAAGGCGTCCATTTGTAGGTGCGGCTTGATCTAGAACCGCCCCTACGAATATGGTCATTTCTAGGCACATACTGTAGGGGCTATTTTATACTGAGCCGCCCCGAAAAAAAAAGACTGCGAAATTTTTTTGTAGTCGTGTGTAACTAATTCAAGTAAAATAAATATGATCCTGGTACTTTTTTTTGCTTCAAAATATTGTATCATATCCTACCAGTATAGGCAACCAAATACGGGCTTTGCTCATCCTGTTCTCAAGGATTCCATGGACGAAACAAAAATGAATCATAGCTTCCATCCCTACAACTTAGGTTGGTTCCTAGATGCGAGCACTAAGTGAAAAACGGTTTGCAGGAACACCACTCTTTTTTTTTTTTTTTTTTGGGGGCAGCAGCTCTTGAGCCGCCCCTACAAATGGTTCTCTATTTGTAGTGGTAGTTGAATATCCAGCTGCCGCTACAAATCGATTTGTAAGGGCGGCTCTATATTGAGGCGCCATACAGATGGACGCTGAATATTTAAAATGAAGTACTAAAATTTAAATTTTTTTCAAATGACCTCGGATGGAAAAACAACCATAATAAACTTTTTAGATCTCGAAAAGTTATGAAACTTTGTAGTTGACAACCTTTTTACTTGAAATCATCTTGTCATACAAAAACTACGTTTTGATTCCAAAAATTTAAAATTCGAATTTGTCAAACGACCTCGGAGATAGAGAAACTCCCTAAATGAAAATTGTAGATCTCGAAAAAGTTATGAAACTTTATAGTTGACAACTTTTTCATTTGAATTTTATCTTGTCATGCAAAAACTACGTTTGAATTTGAAAGATTTAAAATTTAAATTTTTTAAATGACCTCGGATGGAGAAACTCTCTAAATCAAAATTATAGATATCGAAAAGTTATGAAACTTTGTAGTTAATGACTTTTTGATTTGAATTCGTTTAGGGCCACGAATAACCAATTTACACTCGGTTTAGTACAACATATGGGGAACCGAAATGCAATCTGAGACACAAGTAACAATGTAGTGTAGGTGGTAGAGGAGGCTCCACGCGAGCGAGAGGTCACGAGTTCGAATCCTGTCAGACGCAAAGTGTGAACAATACCTGAAAAAATATGGCATGGATGATAGAGTGGGGTGGTGGCTGACCGGACGCCCTACTAATCGATTTAAAGGGGCGGGTGGCCAGACGCAAAGTGTGAAAAATACGAAAAAAAATATCGCATGGATAGAGTCAGGTGGTGGCTGACCGGTGGTGGCCTCCTCGAATTAAAAAAATGTTTTTCTAATTTTTAGCTTTTTTCGTGGTTTTCGGAAAATGATTTGTAAGAGCGGCTCAATATCCAGCCGCCCTACGAATCGATTTAAAGGGGCGGGTGGCCAGCCGCTTCTACAAATGCTCCATTTGTAGCAAGGAGCTGGGAAGGACGACTGGCCAAGCCACACTTACAAACCCCACCTAGCCGCCCCTAAAAATTGCTATTGGCGTAGTGGAGCCAAGCTCCCTCTCACCCAGAACTAGAAGCCAATCACTAAATATTATTAGTGGTCCTTAGGCCATTCTCCTATCCCTCATATAGATAACACTAGGCATAAAAAAGATAAAACGCAGAACAAATGAAAGAAGTTAAAGCCATGTGCTTAGTGCTCACTTATGCATCCATCGATGATGTAAGGGTTGCCGGTGTATCCCTTGGAGCAATTGCATAAGTATCCGGAGCCCTGTGTGGCGTTGACACAGTGGCTATTGGCGCTGACACAGGCGGGAGCGGTGGGTTCGCCTATCACCCCATCTTTCTCTACCGGAGGAGGACAATAAGCTCCATCCGTCATGATGGCCCAATCAAGAACCACAGGGACACGTGTCACGGTTCTGTCTCCAAGCTTCCTAACGAAGGATCCGTTCCGAACAAGGTCTTCCTGCTCGAAATGATACCTAACCAAAGATGCTTAATATAAGTATGTATATATGCAATGCTAAAAGTTGCTTTATTTCTCTCTCACAGACTAGTAATACTCCTAGTTCAATAAGGTTGTTCTTCTATTATCCGGAAATGGATATTCCAGCAGTATTGCTATCACCTTATCTAAACAGCATTATTTCCTTGGAAAATGTCAATTAGACCGATATCATGGACTGAACTGCAAGTTGCCATGTGGAACTTGCTGCTTATGAGTAGTTACATACCAGCCCTTCTCGGCGACGAAGGCGTAGCTGCAGGGGCTGAATCCCCAAACTGGGTTGCCGCTGGTGTTTTCTCTGCTGGCGGTGCCCCAGCTGACGGCGATGTAGTTAAGGTTCTGAGGGATGGACGTCTGGCAGCAGCCAAGGCCCGTGCACGTGTCGCCGTCGCGAGCTGCGGCGTCCAAGCTGACGCAGGAGGTGATGCATCCGCTGTAGTAGCTCGAGCCTTCCAGCAGCGCCAGCGTGTTGCAGCCGATCGCCGTGAACTCGTTTCGTGTCGCCGAGATCAGGAGATTCGTGAGGCGGAGCCAATTATTGTGCGTGACGTTCGTGGTTATGGAGCTGTAGCAGAGGGACGCCACATGGACTAGGACGCGCATCTCGCCCAACTCCACCGAGATGTCGACGACCTCGAGGTTGCCGGTGCCCAGGTATGGTCGCGGCGGGGTGAAGCTATGGTTGCAAGTGACGAAGTGATGGCCCTGCCTGGAACACCGCTTGCCGATGCCATATGGGTAGGGAATATCTACTTTGCCGCACCTGTCAGGGCAGTCCGGCGGCCGTGGAGCTGCCATCGGTTATGGCGCCACCATATTCTCAGCGCTGGTGGCGGCTGCCATCGCCTGAACCAGGTGGGATATCACGGTGAGTGGGGGAAGGAGATACCACAGTGCTTGTGCCATGGCTATTGTACATGCAAATGATTACTGCATTGTTAGCAAGCTTATATAGAGAGCTGAGTAGGATTCACGAAAAGAGGAAAAATACCACAACCAGAGAGCCAAAAAAAATTGGGCAAAAGATGGGGACAGGAACACTTCATTCTTTTATAGAGCCATCATTAAAAGAAACCGCAAGAATAGGATCTCTTATCTCCTAAACCCGGATGGCTCATCCTCCACCACCCAACAACAAATCGCTGAAACCCTTATTGCCTATTTCACGGACATCTTCTCCTCCACTAATAATGTTACCCACCACGATGCCAACAACAACCACACAACAGCAGATCCTTACACCTCCACTCGTTCCAGCCATCAACAAGACCAGCAGCCTTCTACCTATTGTCAAAATGAAGAGGACACTGTAAACAGGGAACACATCTTCAGGTACACCTACTCCACCCCCTCTACGCAGGAAATTTTTGCAATCATCAAAGAGATGCGGAGCAATGCAGCGCCAGGCCCAGACGGTTTCAATGCAGGATTCTACAAAGCGGCATGGTCGTGGGCCAAGGAGGACATCTATAAGGTAATTCAAGATTTCTATTCCCATGCCCTCCTCCCCCCTGATGTTAATCAAACTTTTCTCACCCTTATTCCTAAAGCCACCCAGCCAACCACCCCCAAAGACTTTAGGCCCATAAGTCTTTGCAATGTCATTTATAAAGTTATTACCAAATCCTTAGCTAATCGCCTAAAGGACCACCTTCCTGGATACATTGACCAGGCGCAGTCGGCTTTTGTGGCTCATAGGCACATTTCATCAAATGTGATCATTACCCAAGAGATCATACACTCCTTTAATTTACGCAGTTGGAAAACTCAAGCTTTCCTTTTAAAGATTGATCTAGCAAAGGCTTTCGACAGACTAGAATGGCACTTTATTGTTGAGGCTCTTCACAGGCTCGGTTTGCAAGACAGTTTTATTAATCTCATTTATAATTGCATTTCCTCACCGCAGTTTGCTATTCTTGTTAATGATGAGCCTACCAGTTTTTTCTTCTCACAAAGAGGCCTACGCCAGGGATGCCCTCTTTCACCCTATTTATTTGTTATTGCTATTAATGAACTTTCTATCAGACTGCAGGAAAACTTAAGTCAGAACAATCTCTTTGGGGTCACTCTAGGACCTGGTGCCCCTCCTATACACTCCTTACTTTTTGCAGATGACCTAATCCTCTGCGGGAAGGCCTCAGTTCAAGAAGCTCACACAATTAGAACAATCCTCTACGACTTCTGTAACCGCTCAGGTCAAACACCTAACCTCCAAAAATCCTCTATCTTTTTTAGCAAAAATGTGCCTTTTAGTGTTAGAAGAGACATTAGGGCCATCTTCCCGGTCCAAGATCTCCAGCCTAACACTATGCACCTGGGGCATCCAATGATTTTCACCCATAGAGACAAAAACAAAGCATACGACTTCATTTATGGTAAGTTTATGGCAAAATTCAGCACTATTAAGGCGAACAAACTTAATCATGCGGGTAGACTACAATACATCAAATCTGTCCTGTCCTCTATTCCTATTTATTATATGACCACAGTTCTCTTTTCCAAAGCTTTCATTGAACGAATTAACACCATTATCCGAAGATTTTGGTGGGCAGGTATCCAAGAAGAACACGACACTTCTCCAATCCCTTACAGGTCTTTGGACGACATGTGCAAGCCTAAGGAGCAGGGAGGCTTAGGAATAAGAGATATGGCTAAAATCAACCAAAGCCTCATCATCCACTCGGCCTGGAATGTGGCCACCTACAAAAATCCTTTCCTATCCTCTATTATAAAAGCAAAATACTATCCATACAACTCGTTTTGGACTGCTCCTAACAATACTCCGAAATCTATATATTGGTCTTCTGTTTTGCAGGTCAAACATCATCTACACTCAAATGCAGTCTACCAAATTCATTCTGGGGACTTGTCAATATGGTCTACCCCTTGGACGACGGTGTGGGAGGATATTCACAACCATCTTAACCTTCCGGTAACCACTACTCCTTTACCCTCCACAGTAGCCGACCTCTGGATTCCGGGAACCCGTAATTGGAATCACGATCTCCTTGCCCAAACTTTCTCCCCTCAGGCTGTTCAAGCAATCGAGGGCACTCCTACTGTCCCTTCAGACCAAAATAATATGCTTAGATGGACTCCAGCCACTAACGGCATTTGCACCACCAAGTCTATTTACACTTACCTTGCCTCACAAAACAACAACCCTCTACCTTTCACTGGCTCTAGAAGCATTTCCCATGATGCCGACATCATTTTACAAAAAATTTGGAAATCTAAAACCATCCCTCCACTTCTCAAAACCTTTGCCTGGAGAATTATAAGAAGAGCCTTAGCAACCGGGGAGAGAGCGGGTAGATACTCAGCCCACATTGATCAGCACTGCACTTATTGTGGAGCCATAGAAGATGATAACCATCTCTTCTTTCAATGCGATCTTCCAACACAGGTTTGGGCTTCTGCTAATCCTGCTATTCACACACATACCATCACTCATTCAGAAGATGGAGTTCAGCTCACTTTACCTATGCTGCTTTCTACTAATCCCTCTGACAGCACTCTATTTAATTTCCTTTTTATTCTTTGGTATATTTGGAAAGCTAGAAATGATAATAGATTTCAGGGGAGAACTTGGAGCTCCTTTCAGGTACACAAGGCGGCGGAAGCTCATATACACACCTACCTACAGGAAACACAGAACCAGGAAGCTATTTTGCAACAGTCCCGGGACGGCCCTAATGAAAATCTACAAAGTCAAGGGGGGGTGCAGCAGCCCACACAACCATTGAGGAGGCTGCCACAAGGTATGGATTCATGTATTTCAGGTCACCAACTTTCCCAACGCCTGTCATCCAATGCTGCCAATCACCACCACTTGGAGTCAGCGAGCACAAGTCAGGCTCCTTCAGCTACCGATCAGACCACCACATTGCCACCTGAGGCACCCAACATACAAGGAATGGTAGCTCCTCTCTCTGAATTTGCGGGAGACGCTGATCACAGCCTACACCATACCCATGTGCATGTACATGGGACCCCCCAGAACATAAGGCCTAATCCACCCGTCCAGCCTAATAGCCAAGGTATGTGTTCTAGTTTTTGTGAACTTGCAGGTACAGAGGACCATCACCAACAATCTCCTCATGAGCAATCTCTTGGGCAACCACAGTACATCAGGATGCTGACTACACCCCACCTTCAGCATCCATCCGATCTGCATGGCTACATATGCTACTCTGATGCATCCATTACTCCAGACATTCCTCATGCAGGTACAAGAAGGGCAGGACTGGGAGTATTTATAGTCAATACTGACATAGTACCTCCTCTCTCGCTCTTCGTTAAGGCGTCCATGGCAGAGGCTTCTTCAGTCATCATGGCTGAGACAGCCGCATTAGCTTTGGCTGTTTCGACTCTTAACAGGTTGCAGATTTCAGAAGCTCACTTCCTCGTTGATAACCAGTTGCTTGCCAACTATATCAACGGACAAGATCTGGCCAATCCGCCAGACTGGAGGATTAAGCCATACACGGAGGAGATCACCAAAATACTGATGCAAAAAAATTTCAGGGTCCACAAGATTAGAAGGGATGATAATCAAATGGCTGATGAGTTAGCCAAGCAAGCTCTTCATTCTTTACACATTAACCAATATGATCAGTCAGGAATTTGTGTTAATCCTATCCATGAAATAGAGTGCCCGCTTATGGATGCACTCTACTCCGTAGCCATAAACAATGTAATGGTTATAGCAGCATCTTGCTGCTAATTGCAATAAAATCTGTGTTGTCAAAAAAAAAAAAAAAAAAAAAAACTTTAGAAAGGTCTCGTTAATGCCCCTGTGCTCTTAAAATATTATTTTTATGTGCTTAAACGTGGTTTCGACACTACTACGCAGAAATTCACAGTAGAAACGGCCGGTAAGCCTGTATAGAGGCAGTTATGCTAGCCGCCGATTTGTAGAGGCGGATGCCTAGCCGTCTCTAGTAGTTGTATTTGTAGTCAGCCGCATCTACCAATCTATTTGCAGAACCAGCTGCAACTCCAAAGCCACCACTGCAAATACATTTTATAGCGGCGGTTGTTGTTTTATTTCTGGCATACCACTAATATGCTCTTCTTACACTACAAGAATTACGCTAATCCGTGATGGAAAATTTCGTCACGGATCACCGAAAAATCCGTCGGCAAAGCGAGGATCCGTGATGGTTTCGTAAATCATCACGGATTGAGCGTCATGGATTGACCTGCGTGGACGGTTTGTCAAAATCCATCACAGATGAATAGAATCGGTGATGGATTTAAACCGTCACCATGAAGCCCAAGGCCTACTTAGTCCAGCCCAAGCCCATTACTTGTGACAGAAAATAACCGTCACGGATGCATTGCCACGTCATCGTAGATGCTTACATGATTGCTTATGTGGATGATGACGTGGACACTACCTCAGCCCATTTGTTAACAGGCCAAAATCAAATATGGGCTTATTTTTTAGCCCAATTTCAGCCATTTTCGCAGTTTTTAAGTTTTTTTGCAAGCCCCTTTCATCAAGCTACAGCCCAAATTCATATCCAATTCTCAGCCCACTAATACCAGCAAACACGTTTTTTTTTGCAGCCCAAATTATTCCCACCCCATGCAAATTTTTGGGGCATAACAGCACACGCATCCTTATTTCTAATTTGGTACAGCAAATCGAAACGGCCCAAACATATAATAGATAAAAAAAGCAACCAACGTATATGCCAACAAAATATATTTAATCAAACTATTATACAAACAGATTACATCATGTTAAAAAAAAGTGTTTCCTACAACAATACACATGCAGAGATCTTTCATCTCCGTTCTTGGTTCTTGTTTTCAAACAGGTACTGGAGTTTTTCTTGATTTCCCTATAATGGATACAAAAGCAAGTAAGTACAGTCAATCAAGATGTTCCAAAAGCATGTTTAATAAAAAAAGCTAAATAATAAGCTAGTTGCAGCTCATGCAAACACAACTGCATTTGAATTGAAATTAATGTCCCTACGCAATTTTTGTCCCAATAGATTCATCAAATGCTCAGATATTTCAATATAAAATGTAAAGAATTTATAAGATACAGTATAGGATGACACGGCCAACATCATGCAGTAATTGGATACACAGTTAGAAAATGAAGTGGTGAGCAGAAAGTTCATTATCTATTGAGCCTCATTTTGTTCGGTATAAGAAACGCCGATGTTACCAAAGTTCGTCATTCACAAAGGTAGCTAACAATTTTTTCGCATATAATTTCCCACCGTGTGCACCCTTTGAGAACATTCAGGAATTCTGGGAGAGTTCATTGGATGCAACTGAATATAGAACAGGAAACGACAGGGTCCGCTTATTTGTTTTTCTAATCTAGGCCAACTTTAATCACAAAAATGCTTATGTCCACAAAAGATTAATCAGAGAGCCTCACCCTGGAAGACTAGGGTCGGATCTCGCACACCCACATATGCCAGTCTACGGCATGCTTACAGATCTCGACCGCATTCATGCGCCGGCGGATCTAAGACGCCTAGCTGCCTACAACAAAACAAATTGTGACCATATGATTGGGACGAAACAAATAGCAGGACACAGAGCATCGTGAACCAAGAAGCACACGCACCTACGGCAGTACGGCACGCAGCGAGGGAGCAGAGAAACATACGTACCGTCCCACTGGAACTCGTTGCAGTAGGTGGTGTTGCCCCAGGCTCCATGAACTCGTAGTCGTACTTGTATGAACTGCACCGCCAATCCCCTTCTTCCGCTCTCGGATCTGAGCGTTCATCTCCAAAATCAAGTGCTCCTCGCAGCAACTTCGCTGGATCTATGGGCTCCTTGCCAAATCCGCCTCCACCGTGGAACATTGAAGCTGCGGTGAGAAGAGGAGCTATGGAGCGTCAGAGCAACACGAAAACAAGATCGCGGCGGTGAACCGAGAGAAGGGTGTGAACTAGCTGGGGGTCGTATCTCTTACTTCCAATCGTCGGTCGACGCCGTGGGGGCAGCCGCAGCAGCGGCTCTTGCTCGCAGCTGCAGCGTCGAAGGGGGCGCCTGCTAGTACCTTGCGCATTTAGGAGCCGGCGGTGGCTGGTCGGCAGCACAGCTTCGCGCAGGCACGGCCGTGTTGAGCTGGAGCGGCTGCCGTGGGAAGGCAAGACGCGCGGCTGGGCAGAGGCAGGCCAGTGCGCATGCACGCGGAGCTGGAGGGCCCTGAGTATCGGATCTCATGGAGCGGTGAATGGCCGCCACTGCTGAGATGCGAGAGAGGGGAGAGGAAGAGTGGATACGGAGGTAAGCTAGGGTTTCTGTTTTATAGCACGCAGGAGAGATCTCATCCGTCTGATTGTGATCAACGGCCACGGAAACATGGGCCGAACAGGTGGGCCGAATGGAAATCAGGAATGTCTTTTTTCCTTCTAAATTTTCTTTAAAAAAATCTAAAAACATGAATGCTCAATGAAATAATATAATATATTAACACATGAATTCTTGCATTGTTTGTTGGCAACATCTAAAAAAAGCTATTTATGTACGACATGCAGTTGCCTCTAACGAGGAATAAAATTATTTTCTGGTTCCCTTAATCACGGCGGTTGGGGAACTAGGAATGAATTTGTTTTCTATAGTGATGGGCAATTGTGTGTGGTTTCAAATATTGCCATATTATTCCATGTCATAATGTTAATTAACATGAACTAAACCACAAGTCCTATTGAATAAAGTAGGTTTAGGAGTTTATAACATGGAAACAGATAATCCATGTGGAGACCCATCACTTTTAGTTGGAGTTCTTCGAAATGACACACGGTCCTTGTGAAGCATGTACAATATGTCGGTGTTCAAATCACTAGAAAATTTTTTACAAGCATTATTGTCCAAAGCATGGCCCCACACTGAATCTTAGATTCTTTTGATTAAATTTAGACTTTAGTTAATTTATTTATCGCTCAAAACGAGACAGGAGGGCGAGTTATGCCGTGAAAACAAGACATTTTATCATCTGCCATGACTAAAATTGGTTCCTAGGGTATGTGAGACCTAATGTAGAAATTTGGCACCATTCTCGATTATGCGGGCGCCGACTATGCACAACAGCGCGGCGCGGGCGCTTGGCTAGGCGTGTGCCCGAAATGCCATCATTACGTACCTTTGTCGTTTAATGGTTGGCATGATGCGAGCTCGGCATCCCAACGTCCAAGTCGCATCTTGTAGAGTTGTTAGGCAAATAGCGTTGCGACTACGAGTTTGCGCGAGCGCGCCTATGGTTGAAAGGTCCCTTGTGGTTTTTGGTAATTGAGTGACAACATTAGGTGGACTAATAATGTGTGATTGAGATAATACACAGGAGATTAGTTCACATGAGATGACGCAGAGAAGGAGCTTTATTGCATATGAAACATGACATGGAGTCATGTGACCGAGGTGGTGAAGATCAAGACAAGACTTGGCTTGATGGACCGGTTGCAAGTGTGAAGGGCAAGTCGAGGCGGTGAAGCGATGGGACCGCGAGGCGGTGAAGCTTGGGCTAGACTTGGCGCCGATGGACCCGACTTAACGGTGAAGAGCAAGTGAGGTCAAGATCGATGGACCAAAAAGGTCATGTGATGATATGGAGTGGATCATATCATTCTTGATCGTGTTGGTGCATTGGTTGCATCGGCACTTGGAGATGGAGCGGAATGGAAATGCGCAAGGCAAAGGTATAACCTATAGGGCATTTCATTTCGCCGGTCATGAGGAGCTTAGAGAAGTTTATGACTGGATTTAGGATAGATGGCCGTACTATCAAGAGGGGCAAACTTGTTTGCATATCGGTCATCTAGTGCCACTTGTGCGATCTAACTTTGCGATGTGTTAGGATCGAGTGGCGTGGTAAGAGCAAGAGAAAATCCTTTGAAAATGATTGTGAAAATGCTAACACACATGCACATGGTGATGTACACTTGGTGGTGTTGGCACATTTGCAAAGGAGAAGGTGTTTCGGTGTTTCTCGGACATTAGGACTGACTTTGGAGTGGAATACTACTTTGATCCATTGAGCTTTGGATCAAGTAACCATGATGGTTGTGTAGCCCTCGGAGTTAGCTTTCCATAGAGTCCAAGATCATCGAAAAAGGAGTTCGGATGAAAGAGATATCGCGGTTTTACCGAACGGTGGTCGCACCGAAGCTGCACGGACGCACTTTTCAGACGGACGCACCCACCGGAGGCTCCGGTGAGTGCGTCCCGAGAGAGAGCTCGCAGCCTGAATTTTGCCGGACCCGTGGACCGGACGCTTGCACCGGACTCACCACCGGACTCACCGGTGAGTCCGGTCCGTCGCGTCCGTCCGGTCGCTTTTTCGGCGTGTTTTGCCCCCCCAACGGCTAGTTTCTTGGTTTGGGCTATAAATACACGTTTTGCCGGCCATGGCTGGTCTCGAGCACCTTGGGGACTTTGTGTCCATGCTTGAGAGTGTTAGAGAGCCCTCCTACTTATATATGCTTGATATTGTTCATCCGATTGAGTAAGAGATCGATTTCTAGTGCGTTGCTTTGAGAGATTGCATCGTGTGGCACTAGGTGATCGTGTTGCAAGCCGGTGTGCTTGTTTCTCTTGGAGGTTGCCACCTCCTAGACGGCTTGGTGGCAAGAGACTTCGTGAAGCACGCAACGGAGATTGTGCGGTGCTCCGAAGGAGGATTTGTGAGAGGTTCGAGCTCACCTCGCGGGGATCGCGAAGAGCATCACTACTAGAGCGTGTCGGTGAGTACCTCCCTTGTGCGTGTGGTGTCTTGCGGTGCCTTGAGAGGCTCACTTTAGAATGGTGTCTTACGGTGCCTTGCGGGGCGTGCCTTGAGGGGCAAGTGATCGGAGAGTCACACCGAAGAACCATCTAGGTGAAACACCAAAGGAACCACCCAAGGTGTTGGTCGACACAACGAGGAGTAGGGGGAAGTTGGCAAGCTTCCCGATACCTCGGTAAAAAATCACCGGTGTCAACTTGTCTACTCTTCTCGGTGGTTTGCATTCTCCAAATCACAAGCTTTGTATTTACATTCATATATACCTTGTGCTTGTGCTTGTGGAGTAGCTCTTGCAATTACTAGCTTGTGTAGCTTGTTAGTTGTTTTGCTTAGTTTGTGTAGCTAAGTAATTTGAGCCTTTGGGTTAGGCGTGTGTCGCCTTGTCCTTACTGCATCTAGTGAGCTTAAGTTTGGCTTTGTGTTTTGCTCATTAGAATTGTGTAGGAGCTCACCTTTGTTTGAAGTACTAGTGCATAGGTTTGTGTAACCTTGCAATAGAAACGGTTAGGAGCTCAAGCTAGGCTTATCACCTTATTTGCCTTGTGTAGGATCTTGTGTGAGGTGATTTAGAGTCATAGCTAGAGGGGTGAAGTCTTGGCTAAACGAATAGTTTCAATTCCGCATTATATTTGTTTAGCCGGCGCAATTAGTTTTAGAAAAGACTATTCACCCCCCTCTAGTCCCCATCTCGACCCTACACGTGGTATCGGAGCTAGGTCTCTCATTTAGTGGTCTTAACCGACCCGAGAGGATGGTGACTAGTGGGCTAGATGTTGAGTGTCCACACATTTTTGATGGCACGCACTTTGCACGTTGGAGAGATTGGCATATATGCAATTTCAAGTATATTTCTCCTAACATGTGGTGGATCGTAGATGTGGGCTTTTCTTGTGCTATTGATCGCAAGGATGCATCTCAAGCGCAATCAAAATGTCTACATCTAGATTGCCAAGCTACTAACATTTTATATCGATCTTTGAATAGTAGCATTCTTTGTGAGATCATGGACTTTGCTAGCTCTCATGAGATATGGGTTTATCTCAATGAGAAATATGGAATGATCTCCGATGACAACCTTGATGAGCACAAGATGGAGGCACATGAGGTTGTTGAGCATGACCACACCTCGGTGGTTGTGAAGGTCTGCTCCACCCCATGGTCAAGTGGAGATGATGATCAATCCATTTCAAGTCCACTTGACAAGGTTGATGAGGACGATACAAGTGATGCAATCGATGATGCTATTCCATGCACACTTGTTGGTGAGGATGATGACAATGAGAGTGATGATTCTACATGCTCATCTACATCACCGATTTGTTCTATGTCACGAGGTGACACCAAGGTATTGTGTGGTGACATAGTTGTTGATTGTGATGATCCAAACTTTGAGCTCATATATAGTCTCATCCATGGTTTAAACAAAGAGTATGCTAAAAACAAGAAATTGAAAAATGAAAACTCTTTGCTTAAGACAACATGTGAACAACAAGAGCATCTACTTTATGTTACTACTTGTTCACATGAGATGCTAAAATTGGCTCATGAGGAACTTAGTGTTACTCATGATAACTTGGTACAAGATCATGCTTTTCTCACTAAGAAGTTTTCAAATGAAAAATCTAAAACTAGTGAGAGCTCATCACTTGGGTCAAATGATCAATCACATATTTGTGCTAACCCTTGTGATGTAGGCAAGAAGAATGTATCCACCTCTTGTGATGATTTACTTGATATATCATGCTCTTCACATTTAGATGCTTGTTCTACTTCTATGTCCTGTGAGACTAACCTTTTGAAGGAGAACAAAAAGCTCAAAAAGGAAGTAAAGAACTTGATAGCCAAGATTGAGAGGTGCTACAATTCAAAGGTCACCTTTGAGCAAATATTGAAGTCTCAAAGATATTATGGTGACAAGCATGGCCTTGGATTTGAGAGGAGGATGACAAAGGCCGAAAGAAAGGGCAAAGCAAAAGAAGCAAAGAAGATGGTGAGGCTTCAACAAAGGAAGCTATCTCACTCCATGTGCTATCGGTGCCATGAAGTGGGACATCTTGCAAAGGCTTGCCCAAATGAAGAAAAGCTCAAGTTGAAGAAGGAAGAAGAGAGGCTCAAGCATGTCAAGTGCCGAAGGTGCAATGTTTGGGGTCACCTCACCTCAACATGCCCAACCAAGAAATTGGTAGAGCATCAAGATGAGCCTCAACCAAAGCAACAAGAAGAGCCTCAACCGAAACCCCAAGAACAAGTCAAGATCAACCATGAAGATAAAGTTGATAACTTGAAGATGAAGAAGAAAACAAGAAGGGGTGGAAGAGCTTATGCAAGGCATCCAACTCATATCCAAGATGCCAAGATGATGAGCAAGATTCAAGCAAAGAAAATAAAGTTTGCTCACATCAAGTGCTTTGATTGTGGAGATATGGGACACTTTGCCTCGGAGTGTCCTAGCAAGCTTGAGAAGGAATCTCAAGCAACTCATGAGAGGCAAGGCAAGAAGGAGCATCAAATGAGCAAGGAAGAAAGAGCTCAACAAAAGAGAAGATGCTACTCATGCCGGGAAAGGGGACACATGGCTCATTCATGTCCCCTAGGTGATAATTCTAAGCCTATTTCAATTGATGATGATATTATGCTTAGAAAGGATGACAATGGTACCTCCTTGGTTGCTATTACAAAACATCCCGCTATTCATACTAAGGCTTTTCTAAAGTATGTTGCACCTAACTTGAGAGGACCCAAACAAGTTTGGGTACCATCAACAAGTGGATGATTGTTTGTAGGTACCATGGCATTGGAGGCTTGATTCAATTGAGTTCACATTGTTCATCATTTCATTGAGTCAAGTATTGAAGCTTATTGCTATTCTTATCCCAATGCCAAGTCAGGAAAAGTGAAGTCCAAATGAGCTACAACATATAAGTGCTTATATTCAAGTTGTGGTGTTTTATTGGAATACTTGAAGGCTTGCAAATAATTTGAGTTGAAGCTTGCTATTGAATGATCATGAGCTATAAAGGTATACTCCTAATTGATCACATATGTTTGGGTGCATATGAGTTGATTGAATTGGATATATATGCATATGTTGCTTGCTATGAGATGCTTAAATGGTTCAAATGCTTAGTAGTCAAATTTAAGTTGGTTTGAATGGATATGATCATGAGATGACATTTAGTATGAGATTTCAAATGATACATGTCTTGTGAAAGTATTCAAACAAGTTAGCTTCAAGTTTGATTCAAATTGATGAAGCATAGCTCAATTGCTCAAATCTGTCCACTATTGCAAAATCTGAGTGAGCTGTGATCTTAGTCATGTTTGGATGATCAAACCTTATTGGATTGGCTTGAAATTTGGTATGCATGCTCTACACTTATGGTACAAGATGCTGTAAAAATTTCATGATGATTGAACAAGGGATACTTCGGTTTTGGAGTGGAACGTGTCAGCTATATGTTGCAGCAGTTTTCAGCATGTAGTAGTGTGGAAAGGTGTGAAATCTGGTAGCAATCCATAAGGGATATGGAGCTCAAAATTTTATGGCTGCTAGATGACTTAGTGTTGCACATCTCCACCAAATTTTGTGGCATTCCAACATGTACATTGAGAGTTATGGACTATTCTTTGAGATGTACAAAATCTGCCAGAAAAGTGACATTTATTGGATTGATCAAGAGTCACTTTGATTGAAAGGTCCTCAAGTTGGAATCTTATTTATAAGTGTTTGAGGTACCTAAGTTTGGTTTTGAATTGAGTTAGAAGCATGACAAGCAATGAGTACAAAAGCCAATGATTTGGGGAGTGTACTTTGTACACCTTTGGTACTCAAGTTGGAGACCAAGACCAAGCTCAAGATGGAGAGACAAGTTTGAGTTCAAATGATCATTGTATCTCTTCAAGAAGAAAGAAAAGGACTTAAAGAAGATCTCAAGTTTACTCATCATATCAAGCCCATCACTTGGATCAATCAATCGATTCTATTCAAGTGAGTGTCAAGGATAGTTCTTGGTGAGATCACTTCTCCCTAGAGAGGGACGTGCCGCCCATGAGTGGGATTGACAAGTTGGGATGCTTGGAGGGCCAACATGAAAGTGATGATCTAGGAATGTTCAAGATGCTTAGTTGAAGAAATCAAAAGGATTGATCAAGAAGAGTCAAGCAACATCCAAAAGAGAGAGCAACTCATACAAAATTCAAGTGATATTCTTTGTTGATTCTCTCATGCAAGCAAAGATGAATATAAGAAGCAAGCCAACCACAACATGAAGATAATGCACTTGATCATTAGTGGTTCTCATTTCATATGGGTGAATAATGGTATTCATATTGGTATATTCGGTCTTCACCAAGCTATTCAAATGGACTTCACATTGCTATTGCGGAGGAAAATTGGAATAATATTGACTATCCTCTACTCCAAGATAGCAAAGGTATCATTGTAATGTGCATGATCATTTCATCCCTTACTAGTATGCGGTTAGTGCATATAGTACATGCTTATTAGAGTCATGCATGACAAATGAAAGTTTTAAATTCATTGCTACCACTATTGCTTGAATGGTTATATGATCTAGTGGTTTGTGTATGAATTTGTTCATGAGCTAGTGATCCCAAGTACTTGATCTGTTTTTGATTGCTCATAAGTGACAAGTACAACATTGGCAAGATAACCCTTATACTTTATGAGGTGTGAAGAAGCTTGTCATTGGATCAAACCGGACTTGGAAGATATGGCAAATCACTTTGGTTCAAGTCAACAAGAAAGAAGCTCATGGAAACAATCTAGTTCAAGAATTGGTTTCAAATTGACAAATTCTTTCAAGTGGCAACCACAATGCAAGATATATCATATTCCTACACGTGGTGTTCTTGCTCACACTCAAATGGTACTTAGTGTATCAATGGTGGTTCCACAAGTGATCCTCAACTTTAAGTGATCAATTTAACCCAAGAGAGCTACCTCAAGAATTCAAGTGGATTGACATATGCTTTGACATAGGGGAGGTGCCCCACCTCAAGATCAAGGTCAAAGATCCTACGAGTAACCTACATGTGGCTTTTCTAGGTGGATTTCATGCTTCCACATATAAGAGTTACAAGTGGTGTCATTCCAACATATGGTAGTGTCCATCAAAAATGAAGATTCAACAATCAACCATCTATCCCTAGTCGCACCATTTGTATCAAAATAGGCATACCTTTATGGAAATTGATGACAAAGGGGGAGAGATTGGAACAAAGATATGAATATGGGGAATATGGGGAGAGATTGGAATATGGAATATGGGGAGAGATTGGAATATGGGTTGAGTTTGGAACATGAACATGGACCAAGAGGAAGCAAGATTGAAGATTAGAGGAGGATCAAAATTCTTGGACATACGAGAAGCACAGAAGTTGGGGGAGCAAGCTCATGAACTTGATTGGTTGCATTTGATAAGTGCATATTCATGTGCTTGCTTGCAATTGCATAAGTTTTTAAATTTTATATGCAATGCTTGTGTGGTGTATGCTAGTTATAGAACTTGCTTGATGATATGGTAACTAGCATGCATAGGTTGTAGCTAGACATATATATGTTTCACGTGAATCAAGTGCCACTACATATAATGTTGATCTCACATGGTATCTTGAGTTTTGATCTATGTCTAGTTACATGGATGATGCTAAGGATGAACTTCAAATTTGCAACTCTGATTGGTATCACGCTTCAAAGGTTTATCCTATACACCTTAGCATCACTTTGTAGTGTTAACCCTCCCAAAAGTTTCATATCTATGTATGCGTGCAAACCTTGAATTCAAATCAATTGGGCACACATATAGGGGGAGTTACCACTACCAAGTCGGGTTTTATGGTGCTTATCCAAATCTTGACATTGAGCTTAAATGTTGGATAAGTGACATAAAATCCAAACCAAGTTAGCAATTTATACTTGTATGAAGTGCTAACTTGGAATTAGATCTTCAATTCCATATCTTTGTAGTGTTGCCATCAATTACCAAAAAGGGGGAGATTGAAAGGTCCCTTGTGGTTTTTGGTAATTGAGTGACAACATTAGGTGGACTAATAATGTGTGATTGAGATAATACACAGGAGATTAGTTCGCATGAGATGACGCAGTGAAGGAGCTTTATTGCATATGAAACATGACATGGAGTCATGTGACCGAGGTGGTGAAGATCAAGACAAGACTTGGCTTGATGGACCGGTTGCAAGTGTGAAGGGCAAGTCGAGGCAGTGAAGCGATGGACCGCGAGGCGGTGAAGCTTGGGCTAGACTTGGCGCCGATGGACCGACGCAACGGTGAAGAGCAAGTGAGGTCAAGATCGATGGACCAAAAAGGTCATGTGATGATATGGAGTGGATCATATCATTCTTGATCGTGTTGGTGCATTGGTTGCATCGGCACTTGGAGATGGAGCGGAATGGAAATGCACAAGGCAAAGGTATAACCTATAGGGCATTTCATTTCGCCGGTCATGAGGAGCTTAGAGAAGTTTATGACTGGATTTAGGATAGATGGCCGTACTATCAAGAGGGGCAAACTTGTTTGCATATCGGTCATCTAGTGCCACTTGTGCGATCTAACTTTGCGATGTGTTAGGATCGAGTGGCGTGGTAAGAGCAAGAGAAAATCCTTTGAAAATGATTGTGAAAATGCTAACACACATGCACATGGTGATGTACACTTGGTGGTGTTGGCACATTTGCAAAGGAGAAGGTGTTTCGGTGTTTCTTGGACACTAGGACTGACTTTGGAGTGGAATACTACTTTGATCCATTGAGCTTTGGATCAAGTAACCATGATGGTTGTGTAGCCCTCGGAGTTAGCTTTCCATAGAGTCCAAGATCATCGAAAACGGAGTTCGGATGAAAGAGATATCGCGGTTTTACCGAACAGTGGTCGCACCGGAAGCTGCACCGGACGCACTTTTCCGCACCGGACGCACCCACCGGAGGCTCCGGTGAGTGCGTCCGGCAGAGAGCTCTGCAGCCTGAATTTTGCCGGACCCGTGGACCGGACGCTTGCACCGGACTCACCACCGGACTCACTGGTGAGTCCGGTCCGTGCGTCCGGTGCGGCTGTTTTCAGCGTGTTTTGCCCCCCAACGGCTAGTTTCTTGGTTTGGGCTATAAATACACGTTTTGCCGGCCATGGCTGGGTGCTGAGCACCTTGGGGACTTTGTGTCCATGCTTGAGAGTGTTAGAGAGCCCTCCTACTCATATATGCTTGATATTGTTCATCCAATTGAGTGAGAGATCGATTTCTAGTGCGTTGCTTTGAGAGATTGCATCGTGTGGCACTAGGTGATCGTGTTGCAAGCCGGTGTGCTTGTTTCTCTTGGAGGTTGCCACCTCCTAGATGGCTTGGTGGCAAGAGACTTCGTGAAGCACGCAACGGAGATTGTGCGGTGCTCCGAAGGAGGATTTGTGAGAGGTTCGAGCTCACCTCGCGGGGATCGCGAAGAGCATCACTACTAGAGCGTGTCGGTGAGTACCTCCCTTGTGCGTGTGGTGTCTTGCGGTGCCTTGAGAGGCTCACTTGAGAGTGGTGTCTTGCGGTGCCTTGCGGGGCGTGCCTTGAGGGGCAAGTGATCGGAGAGTCACACCGAAGAACCATCTAGGTGAAACACCAAAGGAACCACCCAAGGTGTTGGTCGACACAACGAGGAGTAGGGGGAAGTTGGCAAGCTTCCCGATACCTCGGTAAAAAATCACCGGTGTCAACTTGTCTACTCTTCTCGGTGGTTTGCATTCTCCAAATCACAAGCTTTGTATTTACATTCATATATACCTTGTGCTTGTGCTTGTGGAGTAGCTCTTGCAATTACTAGCTTGTGTAGCTTGTTAGTTGTTTTGCTTAGTTTGTGTAGCTAAGTAATTTGAGCCTTTGGGTTAGGCGTGTGTCGCCTTGTCCTTAGTGCATCTAGTGAGCTTAAGTTTGGCTTTGTGTTTTGCTCATTAGAATTGTGTAGGAGCTCACCTTTGTTTGAAGTACTAGTGCATAGGTTTGTGTAACCTTGCAATAGAAACGGTAGGAGCTCAAGCTAGGCTTATCACCTCATTTGCCTTGTGTAGGATCTTGTGTGAGGTGATTTAGAGTCATAGCTAGAGGGGTGAAGTCTTGGCTAAACGAATAGTTTCAATTCCGCATTATATTTGTTTAGCCGGCGCAATTAGTTTTAGAAAGGACTATTCACCCCCCCTCTAGTCCCCATCTCGACCCTACAATGGTGCTCAAGTGCTGCTAACTCGGGCACTGTAGATTGGACTTCCGTTGATCCCTAGTTGAGATCGAGGCGTAGCTGCGATGATGAGCCTGGCGCAGCGTAGATAGTTTGATTCCCATCACTCCGAGCTCAAGCTCGTGCAAATCGGAGAAGAGTCGTTTGGCCTTATGGGGTTGTGGAGTTCGACGTAGTGGCCCAGAGCTCGCTCAGTAGTCCCGACGTCATCCTAAGGTGGGCCCATGAGCTCGGGTGAGCTCGGATGGTTCCACGAACTCGAGGCAGGCCTGGCCCTGCGTAGGTAGTCCCGAGCTCGTTCGGGACGGAGCTCGCTCGGAGCAGAGCTAGCTTGCGGGCTCGGAGCTCATTCTAGGCGGACTTTTTGCGTACCGGCCCTGAGCTCGTTCGAGGCGGAGCCCGAGCCCAGGGCGGTCCTCGCGCGTGGTTCGGCTCACACGTGGGCTAGGCCGACCTGCTGTTGGGCCTAAGTCTTGGATCAATGCTTAAGTTGGGGGACCCTTGATTTTGGCCCTCGACACACCTTGAATCTTAGATTTTTTTTTGGGTTAAATTAGGCAGTTAATGAATTTATTTATTGTTCAAAACTAGAAAGGAGAGTGAGTTATGCCTTGAAATAAGATATTTTACCATCTTCCACAACTAAAACTGGGTCCCTGGGGTATGTGAGACCTAATATAGAAATTGGGCGCCATTCTAGATTGTTTTTTGGTAGCTTTAGTTCAACCTACAATTACGATGCCTAGATGGGTAGAAATTGATTTAAATGAAATAAAATAATGAAACATCTCGAAAAATCTAAAACTTAGAGTTTTCTCGCATGCCGTGAAATGCACAACTTTGAGAAAAAGTTTGAGCATCTTACAACATCAAAACGGGACGAGTCATGTGGGGAACCATCACTTGTAGTTAGGGTTCTTGAAATGGTGCATGGCATTTATGAAGCATGTATAATAGGTCCACATAGAAATGACTTAAAACTTTTTCTACATGCATGAAGCCCCAAAGCATGGCCCCACACCGAATCTTAGATTTTTCAGATTAAGTTACACAATTTTTGAATTTATTTATCCTCAAAACAAGAAAGAAGAGTGTGTTATGTCTTTAAAATAAGATATTTTACCATCCATCGTGACTAAAACTGACTCCTTAGCAAATGTGGGACCTAATGTAGAAATTTGGCACACTTTCGGATCGTTTCTAGGGCAGTGTTAGTTCAACCAATAATTATGGCATCTGGACGTGCAAAAATTCATTTAAATAAAACAAAATAGAAAAGCGTCTCCAGAAAATATAAATCTTGAGTTTCCTCGTATTGTGTCATGCACAAGTTTGAGAAAATGTTTGATCATCTTATGACATTGTCGAATGGATAAGTTATGTGGATTAATTTTTTATGTTTTTATGCAACTATAAAAAAGGAAAACGTATTTCGTCTTCTGCAGCCGGCAGGCTTGTAACTCTGTGAGTCGCAAAAAAAAAAAAAAAAAAAAAAAAAAACCTATGTGGCCCGCGACGCCGGCTCCATGGTTGGCTGGGCCAGGGCTCCTCCACTCCCGCTCGTTCACAAATGTTGCTGGACTACTTGCATCGTTCACTCCTACTGAATGGGCCCATCTAGCCAGGCCCACATGTCACCGTCGAGAAAGGAAATGGGGCCACCCTGCCCTTGCTGTTTTTGCGCTGACCGCATAACATCAGTGAGGCTCGGCCCTCCTGATGCTACGGCCTTCTGCTTTCGGTTGAAATGCTCTGCTGCTGCCATGCCTTCGTCGCTTGCTTCAAATCAGGAGTTTAGAGCCGGCCCTTGGTCTGTTTTTTTAATCCTATACGTGCCTGCGCCGATCCACATGAATGCAAGCGGCCCAATTAACAGCCACTAGTGGCTCCAGTTGGGCTGGCAGGCCAAAAAAAAAAAAAAAAAAAAAAAAAAAAGAACTTACGTAGCTGGAAGCAAATAAATAAAAAGCAAAGTCCATTTTTAATGCAACACTTAAGTCCATATTTAGTCACAAAGAAGCATGGCTAGTCGCTAGTATTGTTGCAGGTTTTAGGTTGGATTCCTACGTGCGGCAAGTTTTTCCTATCCACACCATATATACAAAATATTTTTAATTTTACCATATGCGCCATATAAATGCAACAAAACAATTTAATTAACAAATCCTCTTTTGGGTTTAATTCTTTTTACAATCATATTTTTTTGAGCTAAATATTATAGTGGGCCAATTGTTTTGGGCTAACTAGAGTATGATTACTTAAAAATCATACATGGTGACGGTCCTAATAAAACTGTCACGAGTTAATGGGCTATGAATATCCAGCGGGCTCATCCGTGACGAAAAACAAAATATCATCACGACTTATGTCTGTTAGTGACGATATGTAAATCTGTCACCAAGAATCCGTCACGGATTAACAGATTTCTTGTAGTGTTATTCCAAACCCTTGATCATTCCAAAACATACACACACAGATAAAAAAGGAGCACATACACACACATAAACACACACATAACAAGTAGTAAATCGATGGAATCATAGCCATCTAGAAGTTCAACTTATTAATAGTTAATAATCACGCTACAAAAAAATCTTTTGTGAGCCGCTTTGAAATTGTTTTCGGAGGTAGGCAGCACTGAAAAGTGCCACGGTTAATGTCTGCGATTAACAACCGAGGCAGTCAAACTTTATTAACCGAGGTAGTTTCGCAAAATCTATTAACCGAGGTGGTTGGGTTATAAATGCCCGCCTCGGTTAATGTCTATTAACCGAGGCGGGCATCCTAACGCAACGCCTCGTAAATCATTAACTTAGGGGCGGGCTTTGTAATTGAACCGCTTCGGTAAGTCAAGCCCAACCCGCTATCCCACATAGCCCATTACAAGCTCCAAAACATAAACGAAACAAGCAGCAAACCCTAACTCCCTCAATTACTCTCTCAGAGCTGCACCCACCCTCCACACCCTAACTCCCTCCCCTCTCCATCCACTCCCCTCCCACCATGGCATGGGCGGCCTGGCCCCTCCTAGCGGCGGCGCAGGTGGCTGGCCCTATCCCGGGCAAAGACGCCCACCCTCCCCGCACGGCGGCGGGGCTGCCCGGCTCTTCCCGCAGTACTGGGGGCGGCCACGACAGAGGCTCGCCCCTCCTCTCCTCCCCTCCATGGCCGGGAGAGGGCCGGAGGCCGGATCCGGTCGGGAGAGGGACGGAACCCGGCGCGCACGCGGTGCGGCAGGGCGGCCAAGGCTCTATCTCCCCCGGCAACCCTCTCTTCTTTCTCTCCGGATCCGGCGTTGGCTACGCGGATCCATCCTTCCCGGGCGGATCGGGTTGGGGGTGGTGGTGCTCCCGTGTGGGTACAAACACGTATACCCCCGTGTATGGGGTGTGCACACAGATTCCATGCCGAGCCAGATGGTCCGTCTTCCAAGCTCCATGGACCTGGCGTCGGGCCTGACGTTCATAGTCGGGTCTATGACCTGGACCACCGGCGTTGACCACGGCATCGAGATCATGGAGTTGGTGCAGAATCCATCTGTACCGATTGAGCCTACATCAGCACCGGTGGATTCGGCTTCGGGATCCATCCCGATGGCGGCTTCACCGGCAACTCGTCCACTGCTTCCCCGCTATCTGAGGAGGCACATCGACATGGATGACTTGATTGAATCTATCGACCGGGTTACGATCGGCCTGGGTGAGTCATTGTCGTTGGTTGAATCTGCTAGATTAGATCTATCCGCATCTAGGGATGACGATGACCTCATATGCCACCACACCACGTGACCGGCTTGGTCCAGCGGCCTGAGGCCCCTAGGTTTGGATCTGGTCAGCACGGTGACTCCCAAAGGGTGTACAGTACGGCTCCGACCAGTCCCCGTGACCGGCCTGAGGCTGGGCGATCATCGGGACTCATCGGAAGAGCAGCCAGGCTCCCTCCCCTTTGGGCTCGTCAATGCTGCGTCCACATACCAGTGCCACCTTGAATAGATCTACTTTCCTGAGGCTAGTCGACCTGCTCCGGAGGTCAATATGGTGTGGATCCAAGAGATCCCGGGGAACTCGCTCTCTCTGATACCTAAAGAAAGCACTAGCTCCCATGATGGGACCACCACTGCGATGGCTTCGGACGACTTCCCTAACTACCCGTCTGGCTTCCCCCCGATCCCGCTGGCTTCGGTGGGGCGGCCTTCAACATCGGCGCCAACAAGCCCACCATAGACGGTAAAACCGCTTCACAGAAGTAGGAACATTTGCAAAGGAACGTCGCCCGCGACCACCGCCGGGATGAGGAGCGCGAATGCAACATGGCAATTGAGTAAATCTACACAATCTTGAGGAGGAGTTCGACATGGTGGGCAACCAGCGTGTGGAAAAGACACCAAGTGCCAACATCGCTGTTGCCATCAATGAGCTCTCCCGACAGCAAAATCCTGATCTGCAAGTGGTAGCTGCCTATCTCACGGTGACCCAAGTCCATGTTCACAACATCCAGAACCCTCCATCCTTGACTGTGACTGCGTCTGTTCGCAGCCGTCACTCTAGATCTGGGTGAGATCGGCAATGCCCGTCACATCTTCAACTGGGCGGCGCTGAGCGCGGCCCCGAGCAGTCATGTTAAGGAGGAGCAGCACCATGTAATCCACCACCACAGCGTAACCAGGGAGGAGGTGGCCGAGGGCACCGAGAGAACCAAGAAGTGGAGCAGCCCCATCCTGATCTCCACGACCACATCAACTCCAACCTCGACGCTCGAAATCGTATTGACACCAGCAGGGACGCTCGAAATCGTATTGACTTCAACCACGACTTCAGAGAACCCATACTCCACCGAGCATAGCCACCGCCCAGCGTCGGTGGCATGCACCCTTTCTCCCACTAGATGCGCGCTGTTCGTTGGCCGCAGGGCTTCAAGATCTATGGGGTCGACACCTACAGCGGAACGGCCAACCCCAAGCAATGGCTCACCCTCTACGTGATCGCAATCTAAGCAGCTGGTGGAACCGAAGACATGATGGCCAACTACCTTCCGGTGGTCATCAACACATCCACAAACCAGTGGCTTCTCAGCCTTTTAGAAGGCTTGATCAATACCTGGGATGAGCTCAGGAGGTTGTTCATCAAGAGCTACATGGCTACATGCAAACAGTCGGGTACTAAGTGTGACCTGGAAAAGCTCCGAGCTAATCCAGGGGACCCACTACGTAGCTACATCCGACGTTTCTTGGAGACGCGGATATCCATCCCGGACATCACCGATGGGGAGGCTATCTTTGCTTTCTAGAAGGGCTTCAGTACCATGATGATCTCCCCAAGAAGCTATACTGCAAGCGTCCCGCGACCGTCAACGAGCTGGTCAACATCACCAAGAGTTACGCCGAGCACGGACGAGGTGAACAATAGTTCCACGACGATGCGGTCGCCGCCCTCGCCTCGAGCTTCAACATCGACATGATGATCGTCGCCCCAACAATCGTCGAGATGATCGACGTACCGATGACCACCACAACGATGGATGCCATGATGACCGGCGTAATGGCAACCACGGCCGTCATTGGGATGGGAACCGCGACCGCAGACCAGATGAGGTCAACGCTATGAAAGCAGGGAACAAGCAGAACTACAACAACGCTTACAAGAAGCTCCTCAATGGCCCCTGCCCCACTCATCCTGAGAACGACCACACCATGGGCCAATGCAAAGGCTTGGAAGCTTACTATCAGAATGTGGACAGGAAGCGGTAGCAGGCCAAAGATTTGCAGAGGAAGAAGGACGACGATAAGAACAAGGAGGACGACGATGATGATAGGAATCCCAAGCGTGCCTACCGCAAGCTAGAAGGGAACGTAGCCTCCATCTTTGGCGGGAGGGCTGCTTGTGAGTTCAGGCGGGACAAGAAGCTGACTGCTCGGGCTGTCATGTGCATCGCCACCCATGACGACGGGGTCAGCGATCCCAAGTATCCTGACTGGTCGCACCAGCCCATCACCTTCAGCAGGGCCGACCTGTGGGTGAACATACCATATCCGGGACGTTTTCCTCTAGTCTTGGATCCCATTATTGGGAAGCTTCGCTTTGAGAAGGTGCTGATTGACGGTGGTAGTGCCCTCAATATTCTCTTCCACAACTCCCTAACTGAGTTAGAGATCAAGCCGGAATGTCTCGAGCCCTATGACTTGCCATTCTAGGCAATCATGCCAGGGCAAACTGCTCAACCTCTGGGCCAGATCAACCTGCAAGGTCTAGTTTGGCACCACCGACCACCACCACATTGAATACATCAATTTCCTCATCTCCAATTTCGACACCTCATACCACGCCATCCTTAGTCAACTAGCACTCACCAAGTTCATGGCCGTCCTGCACTATGTGTACCTAGTGCTGAAGATGTTAACTGAGAAGGGGGTCCTCTCCCTCCACGCCAACATGCACGTTGCCTACGGCTATGAGAAGGAAAGCTATGCCCTCGAGGAAGGAACCGACCTCTCCATCCGCATGAGGAGAATCTTGCGGTGTCGAAGAAGCTCATGCCGGAGGACCAGGAGATCCCACGCAAGGGGGGCCCTTGCAAGGCGACCAAGGCTATGGAGTACTAGGAGGTGGAGCTGGTCCCGGGTGACACAACCAAGGTCGCAGGATCGGCACTGATCTCGATCCAAAATAGGAAGACGCGCTCGTCAGCTTCCTGAGGGAGAACATAAGCGTGTTCACGTGGAAACCCACCAACAAGCCCAGTGTTCCTCAGGATTTGATCGAGCACTCCTTGAATGTCTCCACGACGGCTACGTCGATCAAACATAAGCTATGGAGGTTTTCGCAGGACAAAAAGGAGGCCATTAGGGTAGAAGTAACCCAGTTCTTTGCTGTCGGTTTCATTAAAGAGGTGTATCACCCAGAGTGGGGAAGCCAATCCGGTTCTTGTAAGAAAAAAGAATAATGAATGGAGAATGTGCGTTGATTACACCGATCTCAACAAAACACTACCCTGAGGACCCCATCGGCTTACCTCGCATAGACCTATGGGCGAACCCACGACGACGGGGTCAGCGATCCCAAGTATCCTGACTGGTCGCACCAGCCCATCACCTTCAGCAGGGCCGACCTGTGGGTGAACATACCATATCCGGGACATTTTCCTCTAGTCTTGGATCCCATTATTGGGAAGCTTCGCTTTGAGAAGGTGCTGATCGACGGTGGTAGTGCCCTCAATATTCTCTTCCACAACTCCCTAACTGAGTTAGAGATCAAGCCGGAATGTCTCGAGCCCTATGACTTGCCATTCTGGGCAATCGTGCCAGGGCAAACTGCTCAACCTCTGGGCCAGATCAACCTCAAGGTCCAGTTTGGCACCACCGACCACCACCTCATTGAATACATCAATTTCCTCATCTCCAACTTCGACACCTCATACCACGCCATCCTTAGTCAACTAGCGCTCACCAAGTTCATGGCCGTCCCGCACTACGTGTACCTAGTGCAGAAGATGTTAACTGAGAAGGGGGTCCTCTCCCTCCACGCCAAGATCCACGTTGCCTACGGCTATGAGAAAGAAAGCTATGCCCTCGAGGAAGGAACCGACCTCTCCATCCGCATGAGGAGAATCTTGCGGCGTCGAAGAAGCTCATGCCAGAGGACCAGGAGATCCCACGCAAGGGGGGCCCTTGCAAGGCTACCAAGGCCATGGAGTACTAGGAGGTGGAGCTGGTCCCGGGTGACACAACCAAGGTCGCAGGATCGGCACTGATCTCGATCCAAAATAGGAAGACGCGCTCGTCAGCTTCCTGAGGGAGAACATAAGCGTGTTCATGTGGAAACCCACCAACAAGCCCAGTGTTCCTTAGGATCTGATCGAGCACTCCTTGAATGTCTCCACGACGGCTACGTCGATCAAACATAAGCTATGGAGGTTTTCGCAGGACAAAAAGGAGGCCATTAGGGTAGAAGTAACCCAGTTCTTTGCTGCCGGTTTCATTAAAGAGGTGTATCACCCAGAGTGGGGAAGCCAATCCGGTTCTTGTAAGAAAAAAGAATAATGAATGGAGAATGTGCGTTGATTACACCGATCTCAACAAAACACTACCCTGAGGACCCCATCGGCTTACCTCGCATAGACGAGGTCATAGATTCTACTGCCGGTTGTGAACTCCTGTCTTTCCTTGACTGCTATTCTGGTTATCACCAGATCTCCCTGAGGGAGGAAGACTAGATCAAGACGTCTTTCATCACGCCTTTTGACATATATTGCTATACGACTATGTCGTTCAGCTTGAAGAACGCCAGAGCAACCTACCAGAGGGCCATCCAGCGATGCCTCAAAGACTTGATACCTCAAACCATCCAAGCTTACATTGATGATTCCGTGGTTAAGACTAAGTCTGCTACGAATCTTGTTGATGACCTCCAGAAGACCTTCAAAGCCCTCAATGAATACAAATGGAAGCTGAATCCCACTAAGTGCATATTTGACGTTCCATCTGGGATCATGCTCGGCAATGTAGACAGCCGGCACAGCATTGAGGCCAACCCAGAGAAAGTCTAGGTGATGATGAGGATGAAGCCCCCAAAGTGCGTCAAAGACATCCAGAAGTTGACAGGGTGCATGGTAGTGCTAAGTCATTTCATATCACGACTCGGGGAGAAGGGTTTGCCGTTTTTCAAGCTACTCAAGGCCAGCGAGAAATTTGAGCGGTCGGAGGAGGCAAACAAAGCTTTTGTTGAGCTCAAGCGATTTCTCATCACCGCTCCGGTCATGACAGCCTTCAAAGATGGCGAAACTATGTTGATCTACATCGCGGCGAGAAATCGGGTGGTCAGCATGGCCATCGTCATCAAGCACGAAGAAGCTAGACACACCTACAAGGTTTAGCAACCAGTCTACTTCATTAGCGAGGTCCTTAATGAGTCTAAGAGGTGCAAAAGCTTCTCTACACCATCCTTATCACGTCGCGCAAGCTACGCCATTACTTTGAAGCTCATCCCATTGTAGTGGTTACTGAGTACCCGCCGGGGGATATCTTGTGCAATAAGGAAGCCAATGGCCACATTATCAAGTGGGCGATAGAGCTCGGCACCTGCACCCTAGACTTCAGGAGTCGGTAGACCATCAAATCTCAAGTACTTGCAGATTTCCTCATGGAGTGGATGGATTTGCAAACACCTGTACCGGAGAGCTGCCATGAACATTGGACGATGTATTTCGATGGCTCCTTAAATCTCGATGGCGCTGGGGCAGGTGTATTTTTATTTCTCCTTCTGGCGACAAGCTGCACTATGTCCTTCGGATACACTTCAAGGCCTCCAACAACACTGTCGAGTATGATGCGGCGCTCCACAGCCTATGAATAGGCATCGAGCTTGGCGTTAAACACCTCATGGTCTATGGCGAATCGGCACTTGTCATAAACCAGGTGAACAAGAATTAGGACTGTCACCACGAGAAGATGGATGCTTACTGCGCCCAAATTAGGAAGCTGGAGAGCAAGTTCTATGGTCTCGAGTTCCACCATGTGGTTCGGCCTGAGAATCGTTTTTAATCGCTCACCGTCCGGCTAGGATCCACCCGAGCTGAAGTTCCAGCCAGAGTTTTTGTGCAAGATCTCCTGACCCCGTCGATAAAGCAATCGGTAGAGGCGGAAGGTGTGCGACCACCCACCGACCAGCTCGTTGCTATTGTTCCTGCATAGGACCATGACTGGAGGACACCGTTCATCAAGTACCTGACCAACACTAAGGTAACCATGGATAGGACAGAGATGGAGAGACTCATCCGCCAGAGCAAGCATTATGTGCTCATGGATGGTAAACTCATGCGCAAGAACACGAAGGAAGAACTGTTGTAGGAAGTGCATCTCCCAAAAGGCAGGGTTGAATATTTTAGAAGAGATCCACGCTGGCACCTATGGCAACCATGCAGCTTTTAGAACACTGATCGGCAAGGCGTTCCGAGCAGGTTTCTACTGGCTGTCCGCCGTTGCCTATGCTGAGACGCTGGTCAGACGATGCCAAGGCTGCCAATTTTTGACCAAGCAAACTCATGTACCGGCCCATGTGCTCTAGACTATTCCAGCCTCTTGGCCATTCTCATGCTGGGGGCTGGACATGATTGGACCTTTTAAACCTGCCCCCGGAGGGTTTCGCTAGGTCTATGTAATCACCGACAAGATTTCCAAGTGGATAGAGTATAAGCCGCTAGTCACTGCTACAACACCAAAAGCAGCTGACAGACTCGATGAAGTTATTCATCGCTTTGATTTGCCGAATTGCATCACTATAGAACTGGGGTCTACCTTCACCGGCAGTCATTTTTGGGAATTCTACAATGACAGAGGCATTGTTGTGAAGTATGTATCTGTGGCTCACCCCAGGGCCAACAGGTAGGTCGAGCAAGCAAATGGCATGATATTAGATGCCCTGAAGAAGAGACTATCAGTCTGTTCTGCTGACGGGTGCTGATGGCTGATTTTGGCTGATTTAACAGTATTCTATTACAGAGAATAAGCTGAAACAAGATGAGGCAAGACAAGCAAACAGGCTCTATATCAGAAGGACGAGAAGCACTGTTGGCATTTTAGAACGAATGCAGAAGAATCCGCAAGCGTATGGAAATACCGTTGTAGCCTTCACCTGGAAGTATTCAGGGTATCGTATTTTCTATAGGAAACGGAGGTACTTTCTCCTAGCTTAGTTCATCCAAGGACAACCCAAGGGTAGAGATGTAATGGATTTAGAGATGGATTCCTATAATTTTAGGGTCTTTTGGATAGTCAAACTCTACTGCCACTTGCATACTTTGGGCACCGGCCAACGCACAAAACTAGGCAGCTTCCGGCAATTAGCTCTACGCCGTACCGGAACGTGGGGGAGTGCAAAGGACGGACAGGGCTGTCACCACCTGCCGCCTACCCCTCAACTGTGGAGCACGAGCCAAACGACTGGTAACCACTAGCCTAGACACCATGTCTACGCTAGTGGTTACAACTCTAGCGTTAGCTATGACCTTCCGCCAAAAGTTCCTCTACTAGAGCACCACCCAAAGGACGGACTACCAAACCCGCAAACAAGTATAGATAAAGCTTAAGTAAACAAGAGACAATAAAGATTATAAGAACCATGAACACTCACTTAGCCAAGATCCCGTGAAGGAGCCAAGCACGTATCCCCCGAGGTACAAGTCCGGGGAGACACCGACAAGTCCGGCACTTCCCCGCTCTCACCACTCACATCTCTCCTCTACCAAGCTCTACTAGCTAGCTAGGGCCTAAGCCCATTGGAGTGTTGCTCAAAAGTGGAGAGGAGGAGCTCTTGATCCTTGGAGGTTGTTGTTGTTAGATGAGAGGGGTGAGGCCCCCTACTTATCGGTGAGGTGGAGGGGGGTATAAACCAAGATGGATGTGCTATTGGATTGGATGGAACAAAGAGACAGTTATAAGAGAGATCGTCAAGCCATTCAAGATGCCTTCAATACTCAGAATAAATGTGGAGAATATTTAGGAGTGGAGTTTGCTGATTCACCAGAAGATATTAATACTATCATCAAAAACTCCGCTCCACAACAAAAGAATCAAGGATGGAATCAACAACGGTCTACCAATCAAGGTAAGTACCAAAGTAATTACAATTCTTCCAACTCTAAACAACCACCCTTGAGAGAATTAATATTAGAACAATCCAAAATTAATGAAACTATTAATACGAAGCTTGTTGTTAACGATAAAGTTTTAGAAAATATAAATGATAAAATTAAATTTTCTTCTACTGTAAAAGATCAACTTATATTTAATAAAAAGATAGAATTATAATTAGCCCAGTTAGCTTCTACTCTGCCTTTTGCCACTAACCTTGAGAAGGTACAAGCTATAACCACTAGAGGAGGTAAGTCCACTCGTCATCCACCTTACCCAAAAGGGGCACGGAAGACACCTGTGCAGGTAGAAGAAGACAAGGACAATACAGAAGACGAAGAAGTTTTACCACAAGAAGATCCAGAGTTACAACAAGATTTTTATGACACTACTTTTCTACCGTTTCCATGTAGAAATAGAAAGGCCAAAAAGGATGAACAATTTGGTAAGTTTGTAGAGTTAATTCAGAAATTATATATCAATGTTCCGTTGTTAGATGCCATGCAGGTACCCACATACGCAAAGTATCTACGAGACATCCTCTACAATAAAAGACCACTACCTTCTACTGAAGTCATCAAGCTAACGGAGGAGTGCAGTGCAGCTAGTTTGAACATTGCACTATCAAGAAAAAGGATCCAGGATATCCCACTATTGATTGTTCGATCAGAGATCAACATTTCGAGAATGCATTATGCGATCTTGGAGCAAGTGTCAGTGTCATGCCTAAGAAGATTTTCGATAAGCTCAACTACCCTACACTTACACCAACTTCAATGTGTCTGCAACTAGCTGACCAATCGGTTCACTACCCTACAGGAATTGCTGAGAATATTCTGGTAAAAATCCGAAACTTTTTTGTTCCTGTAGATTTTGTAGTACTTGACATGCAGGAGGATATGAAGACACACCTCATCCTTGGGGGACCACTGCTGAGTACACTAAATGCTCGCATTGGTGTCGAAGCTGGAGAAATTAAACTCAACATTGATGGACAAGAAGAGCGATTCGCATTCAGGCCAAAACCGAAGCAATGCTCAATTTTGGCGTATCATGAGAAGCAAGAGACAAGATCACCATCTCCGAGACCGGAGAAGAATATACCCGAAGAATAAATCAATTGGAGAGTCTGGGTCGGCAGACTTAAAAATCTCGAACCTACGCTGGGAGGTAAGTCGGTAATTACCCGAAAATTTACATTTTGCATTATTTATTTAATATATTTACTTTACTTTTCTGTAATCATTTATTATTATCGTGGTAAATAATAAAGCTCCATGTAATTGATATCTACGGAGAGTAAAAACCCCAGTAGATAATATTCACTGTGGTGGCAGAAAATTAAAAATTTATTGTTATTAGAATTATTATTTTTCGTAGATTCATAAAAGTAATTTTATTTTGCATACATATATAATTATTTTTATACGGTATAAATACGGGAGACATTTGGGGACCATCTATCACATTAATATCACCCCACATTTACTCCTCATCATTTCACATTTACTTTTTTTCATTTATTTTCCCTACTTTCAACACCCACCACTTTTCCACTGAAAGTCGGGCGTCAGATGGCATCACGGGGCTGCATTGGGTGCCACAAGGTTGCAAAATTCAAATGAGGAGCGTATGGCACCAAGTGGGACCGGCCGGTCCCACCCATGCTAGCCAGCGCCCCCTCCTCTCCTCTTTAAAAATGCTTCGCCCCTCTCCACAATACTCGCCCCTAGAAACACAGCAACCATATTTGCACCTCGAGTTTCCAAAGTTTCAGTCCATAGTTGAGTAGGAGCCATTTGAGTGAAAATATGGAGAGTGAAAGTAAAGTGAAGATTTTTGTGAAGAGGTGATGGGAAGTGTTCTTGAATATTTTCTTTCTCTAACTCTCATCTCTCCACTAGTTGTGTTTGTTTTCAAGTTTATTGTGTAGCAAAGATGAAGAAATTTGCTTTGGCATTCACCTCCTGCATTACAAGAAGCCGCACTTCATCCCGGGCTGGTTCATCCCGAGTAGAGTCCGAGATAGAAGTCGACCCGTCATCTCCTGTAGCCGGAGGATCGTCATCACCAGAGGTTCGCACGCTCTTGAGGGACAAGGATATCAAGTTTGAAGACCAACGGGAGAAGAATAAAGAGTTCATGCTAACCCCCGTCATCGACCAAGGTCTTCTCCAATCAATAGGTATGGATTCTGAATTTGATCTTGTTTTTGCAAATATTGGATGGGAAGATGCTTGGGAAATGACTAAGGGAGGGTGTAGATTGCTTACCATAGAATTTTTATGCACCCTACAAATTACTGATCTTGGAGTTACATTTAGACTGCTCAATCAATCATTCTCACCAACATGCAATGTGGACATTGATACTGCACTTTATGATTTTGATAGAGCTCATTTTGGGGAAGATATTTCAAAAGATTTAGATTGTCATAGACCTTGCACTGATGAAATTCACCATCCAACTTTAAGGTTTGTATGTGGTGCACTACTACACAAACGACTTCTCTTCTCGAGCCAAAAAACGCGGTTACTCCCGGTTCGAAATTGAACGAGGAATAAAGGTACTTTTATTCCTGGTTTGAATCTCCAGCCGGGAGTAAAAGGCCACGCGGCAGGCCGCCCCCGCGCGCCAGAACTTTATTCCCGGTTGGGGACTCCAACAGGGGAGTAAAGGTATTCCTCACCCAAACCGAATAAAGCTCTACTCTCGGTTGGAAACTACAACCGGGAGTAAAAGTTAAGATTTACTCCCGGTTAGTGTTCCAAACCAGGGAATAGAAGTTTTTAGGGCATTTTCGTTCACACCCTTCAATCTTCATTTTTGTAGAAACCACCTCGACGATTTTTAATGTTCTCAATCCAACCTTAGCGTAATCAATGATTACGTTTTCAACTATGGAAATCGTACTTGATTGGAAATCGTAGCTTCGAGCTACTTTTTGGACCCCTAGGTGGCTTCAAATCGAAAAGTCTTGAATACCACGTTTGTTTAACTCTTCAAGATCTACACTCGTATATTGGACATTTTTGGATTTGACAGATTCTCGAACCATTGAAATTTTGAATTTCCAAAAAATTTAAAGAATTTTCAGTTTTCGAACCCTAAATGTTTTTAAAATAAAAAGTCACGAATACCAAAAATTCATAACTCATCGAGATCTACAAAGTTTATTTAGGTCATTTTTGCATTTGAGAAAGTGTTTGGAGAGTATAGTTGTAAATTGACGATTGTCTCCGGTAGTTTCATAAACTCTCTCTTAGATTCCTCGATTTTGTGACTAGTGTTTCCAAACACTTTCTCAAACGCAAAAATGTCCGATATAAACATTTTAGATCTTGATGAGTGCTAACACGTTTGTATTCAAAAGCTTTTCGAATGAGGTCATTTCGTGATCCGTTTGACCGGGTTTGACCAAGTCGATTTTTGAATTTTTAAGTGAAGACGACTTCGAGCTACTTTGTGGACCCCTAGGTGGCTTCAAATCGAAAAGTCTTGAATACCACGTTTGTTTAACTCGTCAAGATCTACACTCTGTATATTGGACATTTTTGGATTTGACAGATTTTGAACCATTGAAATTTTGAATTTCCAAAAAATTTAAAGAATTTTCAGTTTTTCGAACCCTAAATGTTTTTAAAATAAAAAGTCACGAATACCAAAAATTCATAACTCATCGAGATCTACAAAGTTTATTTAGGTTATTTTTGCATTTGAGAAAGTGTTTGGAAAGTATAGTTGTAAATTGACGATTGTCTCCGGTAGTTTCATAAACTCTCTTAGATTCCTCGATTTTGTGACTAGTGTTTCCAAACACTTTCTCAAACGCAAAAATGTCCGATATAAACATTTTAGATCTTGATGAGTGCTAACACGTTTGTATTCAAAAGCTTTTCGAACGAGGTCATTTCGTGATCCGTTTGACCAGGTTTGACCAAGTCAAATTTTTGAATTTTTAAGTGAAGACAGCTTCGAGCTACTTTTGGACCCCTAGGTGGCTTCAAATCGAAAAGTCTTGAATACCACGTTTGTTTAACTCGTCAAGATCTACACTCTGTATATTGGACATTTTTGGATTTGGTGATTTTGAACCATTGAAATTTTGAATTTCTAAAAACTAAAAAATTTAAAGAATTTTCAGTTTTTCGAACCCTAAATGTTTTTAAAATAAAAAGTCACGAATACCAAAAATTCATAACTCATCGAGATCTACAAAGTTTATTTAGGTTATTTTTGCATTTGAGAAAGTGTTTGGAAAGTATAGTTGTAAATTGACGATTGTCTCCAGTAGTTTCATAAACTCTCTTAGATTCCTCGATTTTGTGACTAGTGTTTCCAAACACTTTCTCAAACGCAAAAAATGTCCTATATAAACATTTTAGATCTTGATGAGTGCTAACACGTCTCTGTATTCAAAAGTTTTTCGAACGAGGTCATTTTTCGTGCTCCGTTTGACCGGGTTTTATATTTTTTAATATTTTTCTATTTAATTGAATTTCCGCGCGACTTCGGCTTTGAATTATACGTTGAAATGAGTCGATCCACGAAAAATTTTACATACGGGTGATGTGAAAACAATTTTCCTACCAGAAAATATCATATTGAATTATTTTAGTTATTGGCAACAATTTTGCATTAATGAATTAATGATTATTAACTACATTATGTTTGCTAGTCAAAAGAAAAGAATAAAATATTTCGGGTTACATATTTTTCTTGTGTGGAATAAAGAAAAATGAACTCAAATTATTTTTTAAAAAGTTTTATGACTGCTATAAATTTTACTAAGCAAATAACTTGTATTTATACATTAAATAAAATTAAATTTAAAAGAAAACAAAAATTGTCCACAGGAATGGCGGGAAGCTAAAAATTTTTTACCTTTATTCCCGGTTGGCGCCCCCGGGAGTAAAGGTGGGCTGTGTTTCACGGCCCGCCCAAAAATACCTTTTACTCCGGGGGGCGAGGACTTGAGCGGGAATAAAGGTTAGACCTTTATTCGGTTGCTATTGTGGCCCGGGACTAAAGGACATCTACTCCCGGGCGTAGTCACGAGCCGGGGAGTAAAGGCCCGAGATAAATCCGCCGTCCCCTTCCTCTTTCTCCCGGGCCCTTCCCTTCGTCGACGCCGTTGCGCCCGCTCATCCTCGCTGGCCTGCGCACGCCGACCGCCGCCCTCCACGAACCCGGCTCAAACCCGCGCGGATGCGGATCTACCGACGCCGGCCACGCCCGCCGCGTGGGAGCCGCTCCACCGCCGCCGCCTGGATCCCGCTCCACCGCCGCCGCTGCGTGTGGGAGCCGCTCCACCGCCCGCCACCGCCAAATCCTTCTCCATCACCAATCGCTTCTCCACCGCCACCGCCGCCGACCCGCGCCGACCGTCGCGGGGGCCGACTACACGCAGCGGCGCCTCAACCGCCACGGGTAGCCGGAGCCGCCCGCAGAAACCCCACCGGCGCCGAGCCCTCCACCACGCGCCGACCCACCTCCACCACGCGGGCCGCCTCCACCGCCGACCGACGCCACCTCCACATGCACGGGCTACCTCCGCCGCCGACCGCCGCGAACTCCCGCGAGCCGCCTCCCGCGCCGACCGACGCCACCTCCACGTAGCGGCCGCCTCCCACCGCCGGCCGACGCCACCTCCACCGCGCATTCATCGTTGTGCACGCCCTCCACCGCGAGGGGCCGTGCCCTCCACCGCATGGGGCTGTTCTATGCCGGCGCCGTAATGCACGACGCCGCCGCCACGAGAAACGCGTCCCCCGCGGCCCCCAAGGTTGTGAAAAAAAAATTGTTGTGAAAAGAAATGTTCTCAAAAAAGAACATGTTAGAAATGTTCTCAAAAAGAACATGTTAGAAATGTTCTCAAAAAAAATGTTGTACAATTGTTCTCAAAAAAAGAAATGTTGTTAAAAATCTAAAAAATAAATGTTGTTAAAAAAGAAATTGTTCCGATGATGTGAATGAAAATAGCAATTAATGTTTCCGACGATGTTAGGGTTTCCGACGATGTTAGGTTTTCGACCAATATTAGGGTTTCCGACGATGATAGGGTTTCCGACGATGCAACGTTTTTTAACGACCAATTAATGTTAACATTTTCTGACGAGGCTTGAAAAAAACAAGTTCCGACAAATGTTACGGTTTTCGACGACGTGAAACGTTTTCCGATCGATCTACCTCTATGTACCGTTTTTTTTTTTTTTTTGACCAATGTTAACATTTTCTCGACGAGGCTTGAAAAAACAAGTTCGACGAATGTTAGGGTTTCCGACGACGTGAAACGTTTTCCGATCAATCTACCTCTATATATGCAACGTTTTTTTGATGAGGGTTCCCGACGAATGTCAAACGTCTTACAATTGTGTTTTTGTTTTTCAGAAATATATATATGGCCGACCCGAGAGAAAACGCCATGGATGATGATGAAATAATGATGAGTATTATCCACGGTGCCAATCAACAACCTATCGATGAAAATGATGCAGAAGAACTCCAATACTTAATGGATTTTGTGGAGAACCACCCAGCTACTAATGATGATACCGAGGAGGTATACATATATTTATATATATATATATATCGTGTTGATTATGTATAATTTATTTTTTGTTCACATTAATTAATATATAACCTTTTTTTAATTTTAATGTCTTCATGTTTCTATGCGAGGTCAGCCCTCTGGATCGACATCAACAACTGCCAAGAGTAAGACTATTCGAGGGCCCACAAAGCCATTGGAAGGCCGCTATATCATCTCAGAGTTCAATCCAGGTACAGGGAGACCACTAGGAGAACATGCATCGAAATATACGTACCACTGTGGGTACCTTGTAAGGGAAAGGATCCCGATCACATGTCGTCTATGAAAGAAGAGGAAGAGTGCTCTTCATATTAGTTACGTCTCTGATGCTAACAAGAGTACACTTTGGAAAGAGATTGAATTGAAATTCACGTTTGAAACAGAGAACTATCACGATGTCATCACCCATGAAGATTTGGTGGCTAAAGTTTATTACTGGACTATGTCGTAGATGGCCACCCAATTCGTGTCCTGGAAGGAGTTGTACAATAAATACATCAAGAAGAACTTGACTCCAAATTGGTTTGTTCAAGCTCTGATTGCGAAGCAGAGGCCCTATTGGGAGGAATTTGTGCAGTACAAGAATTCAGAGGAGGCAATGGAAATTTCGAGAAAGAACCAACTAAATGCCAGTAAAAAGGAGTACCACCATTGCTTGGGGTCTGGTGGCTACGCAAGTTCCATTCCCAAGTGGAAAAAATGGAAGCAGACCTTGTCAGCAAGGGGATCACACCAGAAACACTGAACTGGCCCGAACGCACTAAGTAGTGGCTTTTAGGTCATGGGGGACGATTGTGCCCAGAGACCGGCAAGGTAATTCATGGCGAAAAACTCAAGGAGGCAACAAAAAGATTGATGCAAATTCTTCAATCCAAAGCTAGTGGTTTATTCAGGCCCAATAGAGAGAGAGATGAACTTTCATTTGTCATTGGGACAGCTGAGCACACTGGTCGAACAAGAGGCAAAGGGGCCGTTCCGTGGAAATTTGGTTTCCCGGACGACATCGGTACCTATAGAACCCACCAGAGAAGGAAGGAACTTGAGGCAGAGCACATCCGCATGTTGCAGGAATATGTCGTTAACGCAGTGAAGCAAAAGGAGGAAATGGAAGCGAAAATGCAAGAAGAAATCAAAAGGCAAGTCCAGATACAATTGAGTTCCTTGGGGCTTCCTATTACACCAGCTCCGGGAAGCCACTCTGATCAAGTGAGAAGCAGTTGTGCTTCCACGCAGCAGCCAAGTCTTGGTGACACGGACCTGCGCTTCCCCATGGATGACATCACTGAAAAATTGACACCATGCGAGCTACACATCCCAAAGGAGGGTGGCAATACAGTGAAGGTGGCTATTGCTGTTGTTAGTCCGATTGACCGTACCATGACACCAAGACTCCACGGTGTAGTAATACCACCGAGATATGCTGCCGTCTCGGTGGATAAAGTTGTCGAAGGTTATGCCGACGTGGATCTTGACATTCCAGGAGGTGACGGGGATACAAAACTAGGAGATGTTGAGAAGCAATTCATTGCATGGCGTAAACGATACATTGTTATTCCTGGGATGCCGATGCCGCAGCTGCCTCCTGAGTTACCACAAGCCAGTTGAAAGGTCGGCTCCCCAGAGGATCCTAGTTCTCCAGGCGGTGGTTATGACGATGGGGTAGTAGACACGACGACACTCGCAGCATGTCCAAGGCAGTCGCCACAGCCGCCGCCACCACCACCACCTCCAGGGCCGCCACCGCCACCACCAATGTCGGCCACCTCCTCCCCGCTAAAGGTGTAGTCACCGCCTCCAACGAGGTCTACAGTGCCTCCTCCCATGACAAAGGCAACTAACCAGAAGGGGACCTCATCACAAACATACAAGTCATCGGCCCCGCCGTCGAAGAAACTTTGTGTCCATAAACCAAGGCCCATTCCCAAAAAATTGCCGTATGAAATGACTGACGAAGAATTGGACGCTTCTATCAAAGAACTTAATAACAAATTCTTCTCATCAAGCAGTTCGAAGAGGCGGCGCGGGAGGAGGCGGCGAAGCCGCCAAGCCCTTCTACCTAGCTCCACGTCAGCTAAGACAGAAAATAGAAGCCAAGAAAAAAAAAGATATGATCTCAGACAAGCCCTCGCCACTTTCAGACTATGACCGCACTCTAGCCAAGGAAGTTGATCGAAACAAGAAAAGGAAGAGTCAAAGTGTTCCACAACTTGGAGAAACATCGTCACGACCACTTCCCGATCTAGTGTTCGATCAATATGGTTCAAACACACAGTACCTAAAGTTTCCTGCTGGTGCATCAGTTAATACCGAGGAGCTTTTAGATTACTATGTTAAGAGTGGTGTCGACATGAGCAGAGTGATGTTTGAAACTGCAAAGGTAATTGATGACAAATTTAGGAAATATCAGTGGGGCCAGAGTCTATGGGATCCTGAGAGATGTGGTGTCCTAGGTACTCAAATGTATGAGCTAAACAAGAAGTACCTCGAGGCGTGTGATCGAGGAGAAGACGGATTCGGCGTCAGAATAAGAGACCGATGGGGAACGGGCGGTGACATGATGTGGGTTGATTTTTCTGAATTGCACCAACTATTCCACCGGACCTCCCTCGACAAAACCATCCTCAGCATCTATTGTCTGTACGTGATTCTTTATCTGTTTACTAATACGTCACTATGTCCCGATTATATATGTATGTGTCTAATATCATACTCTCTCTCACCATATATGTAGATATTGGATTCAACATTTCTGAATCATGGGGCGTACTCATATTGGATTCATTGATCCTCATATCGTGCACAAAAACCCACAAACAATATATGGTTTGAAAGCAGACACAGAGAAAAATATAAAGATGTTCCTCGAGACAAACCGCAACAAGAGGGTGGTATTGTTCCCCTACGGATTCAAGTGAGTGTTCCTAACATCGACGATCTTCGTAATTACCTTTCTTTCTAGCTTAACCGTTTATACATGCAGTGGGCACTGGATATTGTTTTACATCGAGCAACAAAAAGGTCATCTCACAGTCTTTGACTCGTTGAGATGGGCCCGATCAATGTACGAAGATATGATCGATATAATTCAGGGGTAATTGCAGAAACCTCGTCAATTATATATATACTCAAAAATTTCCTTCTCTTTGCATATGCGATAATTAATAGTCTAAGTTTTTTGTTCTTTTGTGCAGGGTTTGGGCAAATTTGATTCAGGAACATAATATGACCGATCGCAAACCGCAACTGAGTGTAATAATATTTCTAGTAAGTACAATATATATGGTTACATTAATTCAATTCCCCTGTCTTGCTTCATATATATGACGAATTACTCTTTTTTTTCTCTTAAAGTGGGGAATACAACAGCCATAGGGGACCAGTCAATGTGGATTATATTGTTGCGAGAACATCAGGATAAATTGTACAAATTACACCGAGAATGAAAGGGTACGTATATACACCAAAGTTAGTTGTTATTGGCGTCGTTATTTATATAACTAATCATATCTTATATATATACTAATACTTTTTATTTAACTCGAATTGAAGACAAGTAAGTTAATGGAGAAAACATTAGAAGACAAGCACCTTGAAGCCATGCAAGAGAGCATTGCCGGATTTATTAATACCCAGATCCTAGAGCCTTCCGGCGAGTTCTACTTCAACCGCGACGACAAATGGCTGCCAAAGGATCCTTTGCCTGTGTAATCGGGACATGTAATGACATCCTAATATGTATTAGATCGAGACATGTATGAACACCTTAATATATGTGTGCTTGAACAATTATTAATGTGTAATATATGTGTACCTTAATTATATATATGTGTGCGCATTAATATATGTATATATTACTTCTGTTCCCAACCGATTAGGAATTATGCATTATTACGTGTATATATTAGTTCTAATCCCCAACCGATTAGGAATTAAAATGAAATTAAGAATTAAAATGAAATCAGGAATTGAAATCAAAAGAAAAAAAAAAACAACCCTTTACTCCCGGTTGGTGGTACCAACGGGGAATAAAGCCCTATGGCCGGCCACGTGCCTGGCAGGACCTTTATTCCCCGTTGGTACCCCCAACCGGGAATAAAGGCCCTACCTTTATTCCCCGTTCATTTACCTTTACTCCCCAACCCTTAGGCCCCAATAGAACCGAGAATAAAGGTCCACCCTGTACTAGTGGTGGAGAGTTTTGTTTTTGATTTGCAGAGATAGGAGCCTACAGCAGGAAGAAGATGCCCCATGCGCACGACAAGGAACCCGAACCTAAGATATCAACGAGAAGATGCTGCTCCTTTGGGGCCAGCCTACAACAATTATTTCGGATTCGAGCAAGCTGGACCTTCGCACGTGCACCATACAGGATGGGAGGATGATTTAGGATCTTCATCAGGCACCCCACCGGGGCAAGGTAATTTTGACCATTATCATCAGCAGGATTTTGACAACACGAGCAACTTGCAGAGGACGCATGTCCTTCTCTCCACATTGCTACCATGACCACACGACGTTCCATGGTCCATTCCCGTACCATGTTGTACCTCCTTAGGACGACTACCAGCATCGTCAGCCACCACCTGGTGGTGACGTTGGTGGCATCCTCACCAACTTTGGTGTTTGCATCACCAACTTGGAGATTGGACAGCAAGAGATCCGCAACACTCTTGAGCAATAAGGAGAATGACAACAGCATGCTCATGAAGAAAAATCAAAGGTATCAACAGAGGCAACAATCAAATTTTGAGTACGTGTTTAGCCAGATGAATATTCAGTGCCCACAACCACAGTGACTTCATCAACTAGCTTGGGGAGAACCCCATTTCCAGGTAAGTTGTCTCTTACTTTCTTTTTAATTCCATGCAAGTTTATTATCTTCGCATCTAAAAAAAAAAAATGAAAAACCAGAAAACCTAATAAAAATTGTCTCTAGTATTTTATTTTCTGCATGATAAAATAAAAATCCAAAAATAGAGTGTGTAATATAAGTTTGCTTTAATTTCTTAGTTTAATTTAAGTGTGTTGTTTTGTTTTTAAGAGTTTGATAAGTAGAGTTTGAAGATATAGTCTCTCACTAAAATATGCTTAAATTATGATTCCTTTGAAATACCTAGTATTTAAATGAATTCTTCTACGTGTTGCATGAAATTGATTTAACATGAAGATTTGCTCTAAACTTTGAAACCCGTGGGATGCATGTGCTTGATCTAGATCTAGGTAATTGATGGATATGATATGAGAAAGTTTGAGCTGCTATTTATCTTATTCTAAGTGAGACTAGATTTCTAGAGATTTATCTTTTGAAAAATCTAAAAATTTACATGATGAGATTCTACATGACAAGTTTAAATTCCTACCAGAGCCAAAATAAATATGTTTGGACTAGGATAAACTTCCACTTTCGTGCTATATGTATTACATTGAGTTTAGTCAAGCCTTGTTGTATGCCTTATGAGAGGTTTGTCATGCCCTTAAAAACAAGATCACGTACACTCCACCTACATATTTATGCTGCTCTTACACTGAGAGTACGCATCCACATATTTTTATCCCATCCACCCAAAAATGTTTATCTCCTACTAATTGGAAGAAAACACCAAAAATATTCCATTTAGGTTTTCCATCAATAAATGCTCCAAGAATCTTTATTGCACTCTCTAAATATCACTTGTAATAGAGGTATGGGCTATGCAAAAAGAAGTATGGAAAAAAAAAATGGACAAGTGTCCGATGAAAAAAAAAGAGAGAAGAAAGAAAAGAAAAAGAAAGAAAGATAGCCCATGACCCTTCCAAAAGTTTTCAAAGTTTCAAAAGAGAGAAATGTTTCCAAAAGGATCAAAGTAGAATTAGGTTAGCCACCATATATATATCCACCTCATTCCACACACATGCACATCTTGATTTGATTGTATGACATAACTCTCTTTGGATCCATTGTTTGACTTTACAATATATGTTTGCAAGTATGCTTTTACATGCATTTACCATTCCTATAAGATCCACATAAGCTTTAGTGCAGGAAGACCGAGGATCCAAAAGTACCACATATATTAGAGACTTGAGAGTGTCATGCAATGAATCTTTGAGTTTTATTTTAAAACTTATAAAAAACTCTAGAATAAAGGTTCAACAAGGAATTTGAGACGTAGTGCTTGCTTGATTATTCTATCTTTCAATTGCTCAAGATCCAAGTAATCGCTAAAAGCTCCATGGTTAAAAAGATACGTGAGTAAGTCTAAAGGTTAGATCAATAAATTTCAATTCAGAGAAGAATTCTTATTTAAATGCATGTGTATTTTTGAGGAGTTGTACATTTTTATGAAACCCTATGATATTTAAAGTTTGCTTTGCTAGGGACTAGCAAAGGTTTAGCTTGGGGAGCTTGTTGATGGTAGTTATTGATCATTTTTAACCGTCAACTTTATGCATAAAAGTGCTCTCACCAATAGATACTTAGGGGTTATAACTGACAGATCCCATGAGTTACGGTGAATTGCTATTTTCTCGCAGGGTTACTCGGAAAACAACAATCAAAAAAAAAGACCTATGCGGTAAAGAAATCAACAAAATACGTGACGTAATCTACATCGGGAGGCGCCAAGGGCCACAACGGACCGGTCGGTCTCACCCCAGACCGAGCGGCATGCCCCTATCCCACCTTGCGTCCAGCTTCTAGAAGATTCAACCACCGACTTAAGAGATCACATCTGAATCTGTTGATGAAGGTCGATTTGATCGAAGGGCTCACAATCATCCCATAGGACTATAAATAAAGAGGCAAACCACCCTAAACCCTAATTCATTATTCTGTATTCATTTGTCAAAATAGGATTAGAAACTAGGGTTTCCAGAGACTAGAGATTAGAGAGCTCTAGTGCTTCAAGTTCTTAGTTTAGGCATTATAACAAGATTCAAGTAGAGTCTGGGCAATTGCTCGGGATTTCAGATCTGTTCGTCTACTGATCGGTAATTTGCCTTTGTATCTTATTATGACTTTGCTCTATTATATTATATTGCTACATATTATGTTCTTAGTATATTCTAGTTGGATATTTGATATAGTTATGATTGATAATGATTATATGCATATGTTCATAGAGCGCTTAGCTTTATTATCAAGAAAGCTAAGTGATAAGTATTATGTAAGCATGGTGCTTAGATATTATTTATCTACGAATGCCCTCTATATGCCGGGACGTGTGGTAGATTGTGATGGTGACAGCATCATTGAGTCCTCTTTAGTCCACCCCGGTGTATAGAGCTAGTAGAACAGGGTCGAGACGGAGGGGATGATTTAGTTTTTGAACGTCCTTAATCGATGTTCCTTATGTTTATAATTCTGACATGATTATGCTATACATGAGAGCATTTAATTAACCATGCAAAAGACTTAGTATTTAGTAATAACTTAGGAATCTTTTAACTCTTACCGAATATTTATGATTACCTTGCTACATTAGTTGAGTCTCTGTTTTCTATCTCTAGAATACCACTATCATATTGCATTTATCATTTATATCATTTGTCTTGACTTACCCCTGCTAAAGCATTGGAATGATTGGTTTATCATAAGATAAGTTTTGCATCTTTATATTTTAATATGTCATAGAAACATTTGTCTCACGGTCCTTCCTTGGGGACAAAATAAATAAATGATACTTGGTATACTCCCAAGTGAGATGCTACAATAGGGTGATTTATCTGTGCACTTGCGGATAGTTTTCTTTTTATATTATTCAGAGTTTTCAAGTGTAGATTTTATTACCAGCATTTCTGATATCATGCTAGGGATGGCAACTTAGCAATAGTGATGTTAGAAATGTCAACAATAGTCATCCCCGGTGTTTGTTTCGCATGAGGTAGTGATATGGTGCTAGCTTTTGTAGGTGTAAGATGGGAAGGGAGATATTGGTGGAGCTCCTACTGGTTTAGATATTGTTGATGCCGGGAGGATTCTGTCAATTGATGCACTATCATCATTGAAGATATTGTTGAGGCTTTGTCCATCTGAATACACCCTAGATGCATCTATGGAAAAAATGGGGTAACTTCACTATTGAAAGTAGCAGGTGTTGAAGTTGTCATCATCGATGTTCCACTTTTGGGTAGTATTGGTGTCTCTGTTGTGTTATCCTTGGGTTGGTGGAAATTTGCTAATAGCAATGAACCTCGTCCTCATGCTATGATCTGGTATATCTTTTCCATCAATCAATTGCTGATATGGAATATTTTCCCCATCGCATGGGACCAGGATCATGGATCTTGATATACCAGATATAATGGTTTGTATCATGAGAGAGGGATTAGAGAGTATAATTGGGCAATTATCGGAGGACAGAAATAGATGTCCTAGGACTAGCCGCACCTTAGGTGGAGGAATGCAATGGCGGCAGCAGCAGGGTGAAGCTAGTGGCTCGAGTGTTGGGAGGGCGGCATGTCCGCATGCGGCTTGAGTGTGGCGAAGCTATACAGCCTTAAGGTTTTACCCTAGACTATTCTTGCTAAATCTGAATAGTTACATCTTCTCTTACATTAATAGAGAGGAACTGCAAACTGAGTATAACTCAGCGGGTTGGGTTCCTTTTGGTGCAACCTGCACACCCGGGTTCAAATCCCTGACTTAACACTGGTGCTCGCATTTTCCTGGATTTATTCGAAGATTTAACGCCACTATTCTTTCCGTGGTAGGCGACGTGCCCGTCGACAGCGAGGCCTTGATTTGCCGGTCTAGCTCAGTACCTCGGAGGTGCTCATAGTGTCTGCATCTGTAATTGGGTCTTCGCAAAGAAAAAAAAGATAGAGAGCACCCAATCTAACTTGACTTACAATCAATCCTATCCATTGAACTCTTACTAACCTTAGACCAAGATGGACCCTAGAGGGCACGTTCTACACTACCCATCAGTACTGTTCATGGCAACGCAGGCTAGGTCACCTTGGACCTAATATCTTGAGGGCTCGCTTGGACCCATGACATGAGATACACGCACATACCAACACTCGAAAATTAAAATATCCGTGAAGAATGGTAGCCGTCAATTGGTTATTGATACCTTGAGCGTAGGGAACTTAATTTGCATTGTTGCTACCGATGCAATGGAAGAAGAGATTTTCTTCCGTGAAGTTTATACAGAGCACACAGTCAGAACAGTTGCCCTCGTGGTGCACATCAAATTGACTCAAGCTCCTTACATCTATCAAGCCAAATTGTACAATGATAAGTATGTGACCACCACATGTACCACTTTGTCCAATCTTCTCTTCAATGTAATCTTTAGCTAGAATGCACGCGATCACATGGATAGTGAGGTTATGGACTCGTAGACTTGTCTCCTTAACAAGTCGGTCAAGGTGGTTTGTGGTGACATCAATAATAGGGAATGCTGGACTTGTTAGATAATTGGGTTGCATCACTAGCTTTTTCAAATTGTTTAATTTTGTATATACGGTTTAGACTATAACATGCAGTGGGATGTCACGTCAACATATACTATTAATACATGTCACGATCCAGACGAAGGCTCTGGTTTCTCCAGCGACGTTCTAGAACGTGACAGCTATGCAGGAGGTGGAATATGTATTGCAAAGAATGACCAATATGCCCCTGATGGGTCCTGTAGTCGATTTTGTGATTGTGTGATGAAGGTCAGCGGCAAAACGGGAATGTTGTATAATACTCGGAGATTCCCTCCTCCATAAATATCTCTTGATATGTACAGTAACCATTATGAAATCAATATACAATCCAGTTAATTAAGTTTCTATTGTGCTAACACCACGTTGAGTGTTTTTCACCCAACCAAATATCTGGCCAAACTGCACTATATATGACTAGTATGATAGCAATATATGAGAACGACGTTACTGTCCCACTCGGTCCAATTCCAATATTCTTCTCAGTGTAATATTCCCTAGACCGCATGGTCCAGACCCAGTCCAGCGTAAACTGTCCTACACTAGTCCTCTCACGCGCGGTACAGGGGATATTACACTGAGAAGAATATTGGAATTGGACCGAGTGGGACTGCAACGTCGTTCTCATATATTGCTATCATACTAATTATATATAGTGCAGTATGGCCAGATATTTGGTTGGGTGAAAAACACTCAACGTGGTGTGAGCACAATAGAAACTTAATTAACTGCATTTTGTATTGATTTCATATCGGTTGCTGTACATATCAAGAGATATTTATAGAGGAGGGAATCTCCGAGTATTATACAACACTCCCGTTTTGCCCCTGACCTTCATCACGCAATCACAAAATCGACTACAGGACCCATCAGGGGCATATTGGTCATTCTTTGCAATACATATTACACCTCCTGCATAGATGTCACGATCTAGAACGTCGCTGGAGAAACCAGAGCCTTCGTCTGGATTGTGACATGTATTAATAGTATTTGTCGACGCGATATCCCACTGCGTGTTATAGTCTAAACCGTATATCCAAAGTTAAACAATTTGAAAAAGCTAGTGATGCAACCCAACTATCTAACAAGTCCAGCATTCCTTATTGTTGATGTCACGACAAACCACCTTGACCGACTTGTTAAGGAGACAAGTCTACGGGTCCATAACCTCACGATCCACATGATCGCGTGCATTCTAGCTAAGGATTACATTGAAGAGAAGATTGGACAAAGTGGTACATGTGGTGGTCACATACTTATCATAGTACAATTTGGCTTGATAGATGTAAGGAGCTTGACTCAATTTGATGTGCACCATGACATAGTAAGAGTGGTGAATATTTTGTAGAGATGACTCTATTGATAGTTGTTTGGTGGTAACTATATGTAACTAGACAACATGATGTGACTAGTCTGAGCAACCACTCAATAATTAATCAGTGCAAAACTATACTTGGATGCATGCATGTCATCCAACATGGATCGTGTTTTGTGACTAACATTGTCACCAATTTCATGCCCACCTCTATTCGATGCTGACTCTTTGTTTGCTTCGTAGTGCTTAGATATGCGAATTAAGAGCAACTTATATCAACCTGTGCTTTCATACATGGCTAGTGATTTTAAGACGCTTCATATTTGCTTGTGTTGTGCTAAATTAACTTAACCTTTGCCGGTTGGTCACTATGCCAGAAATCGCTATCAGTGACGCCGTTATTAGTGACTTAGAAACAAAATGCGTCACTAATAGATTATCAGTGACGCGGGTTAACAAGACGCGTCACTGATTAGCTATTGCCCATGCTCTAGGATCAATACACGTCACTAATAACAGTTTATCAGTGACGCATCTTGTTAACCCGCGTCACCGATAAAATCTGTGACGCGTGCTGGTCAGCCGCGTCACAGATATGTGGCCTTATCAGTGACGCGGGTCAACTAAACGCGTCACTAATAATTAATGTGAGCTTTGTTTTTCTTTTTTATTTTTTTCGTATGTGTTATTTTCTCACCTTGGTAATCTGGGTCTTATTTAAACTTGTTATATTTCCATAGGTCGTGTATGATGTAAGTGACCAGGAATGGTAGGCATGAGGAATACCAACAGCAGCAATTTGTCAGCTAGCTCTTGCTTTGCTGCAGAAACATTTCTTTTCCTGAGTTGACATTCTTGAGTAGATTCATATCACATAATGCTAGCTGAATATGAAACTCCATATAGCGCCTAGGATCTGCGCGCGGAGAGCGCTCTGGATACTGTTCACGTACGGCTCGCCGCTCGCTTCCTGCCGCGTGGCCGTCCTGCCTGTTACGTGTGCCCAGTCTGCGTTGCCACGAGAGTTCGTGCGTCCCAAGGCCTCCTTACGGTTCGGTCCGGTGCATCGGCTCCTTCACCATATCAGCTTTTCCTCGCTCCCTCCGTTGTCTCCGCCTCTTCCTCCATCGAGTTGAAGAAAGAAATACTCGCCTGCCACTTCCTCGCTCCCTCCGTCGCCTCGCCCTGGATCCGCCCCACGCCGCCCGGCGACGCCGCTCTCCCATGCCGGAGCGGGAGCGTCGCCCCCTTGCTCGATGGTGCGACGCCCGCAGAGGTGTTGGCTATGCGCGCAGATCGCTGCTTCCCATGTTTCCTCTCTCCTTCCTCACTCACATGGGGAATAGTTGGATGTCCTTGCAGGCGGCGTTGTCCATTTGCACTGTAGTTTGGGGACAAGGCCAGCCAGGAGACGAGGCCATCGCCGTCGTCGTGCTATGAAGTCAGTCACGCTGGAGCCCAGCCAGATCCGCCCGTGTTGAAGGACGTGTCGATGTCGATGTCGATGTCGCCGTCGCCCTGCACTTCTGCGGCCATCATCCCGATAGAACCCGCAGCCATGGCGCACCGAGGTGAACAGCTCCGTCCTCAAGTACTCTACCTGTGTGGCCATTCTCCTCGCCTGGCCCATAAGCTCTAGGCCGACCAGGCTAACGAGGCCTGCATCCGCCGCTCCATCGGAGGCCTCCTCTGTTCGCTTGCCCAAATCTCTGCCTAACACCTGCTGACCTGCTGTCCAATTCTTGTGTACCAGAGATCCATCTGTTTCTATGTATGCGGCATGACTCCCATCTGCAGGATGCGAGCCGCCCAGCAAGTCGTCGGAGCTGCGGCCGGGGAAGAGCGACTCCCTCATGCAACGCCCACATCGATGCCAACCACTGCGCAAAGAACAACTTCTGATTCTTCCGCCATTTTTCATGTTTATATTATCTATTTACTCATGATGGCTCACTTTCTTAATTCCAGGTTCTTTACATCTCTAGCAGATGGCGGAATGCAGAACTAGCTGTCAACCCACAAGAGTTATCTCTAGCACTCTGCCACTCAGGTCCTAGCCAATGATCCCTTCTCTTTTATCCCAATGCCTAGCATCGAACTATGCTATCTTCTGTACCATTCACTGTGTGCAGATTCAGGTACAGATTTAATTGACTTAGATAAGCAGAAAAATGGAATGAAAACACAAAGCAAATTTCACAGGAATCCCACTCTTGATTCTTTAATTTTGGTTCTGTAAAATATTATTTCTCTGCACAGTATGAAATCCTAGACGAAATGCACGCCATGAGCAGACATAGTTCATGTCCTCCATTGGGGTTCTGAAGAATATCATATAACAGTTCTCACATAAATTCAATGCTATTATTATGCAGTTCTTTTTGTTTGGCAATATGAACTCCCATCAGAAACTCCTCCATTAGGTGATAAAATTGATTATTTATTTTTTCTAAAAGTTCCATTTAACTTTTGGTCATCCCCACTGATGTTGAGATCATCTCTGTTGTCAGCGGCAACCGACAACCTTACTGATGTTGAAATTATTTCAAATGAGCTTGACATGCTCATCCCAAATCCTCATTGACCAACAATTTTAATTTTTTACAAGTGTATATCTAAATATATACAGATGGACAAAGAGATTGCATGGAGATCATTCTGAGACCACAAAGGTCATGCAGCAACAGGGGTTTCATTCTCGATGAACTAAATCATTCTGAGAGCACAAAGGTCATGCAACAACAGGGGTTTCATTCTTGATGAACTAGATCATTTTGAGAGCACAAAGGTCATGCAGCAACAGGGGTTTCATTCTCGATGAACTAAGTGGAGACGAGGGTTCAGATGCTATTGTTTTCCTTGAACCCATACCGTTAAGCATAGGGTTCAGATGCTATTGTTTTCCTTGAACCCATATTGTTAAGCATCTGTACTTTTTGTGACCATTCCGAATATTTGCAAGTTGTTTTCTGTTTCCCGAAAGTATATACATTTATGTAGAGATAACAAATAACTAATGTATATCTGAGTCTCTTTTTTTTTGTTGGGACTATGCATATTTGAGTCTTTATAGGCCGGTGTGCTTCACTCTAATTCTGTACTTGTGTAAATCCATTAATGAATACCCCCGTCGCTGCTGTTTACCTTGTTGTAGAGATGCAGGAGTATCAGTTCAGACTTCACACAAAGCACAAACAGCTATAGGCTTGTGCAGCCAATACGGGCGCGGCGAAGCGCGCCTACCTTCCTAGTTATTAGCATGCGGCGTGCCTGATTATTTTTTCCAGTCTGTCCCATAATGCAAACACTGTCGTTCCAGTCCCATAATGCAAACACTGTTGTTCTAAATTTAAGTAATTTGACAGGCATAATATCATTTGCTGCTAGTCTTCGCTTAACTAAAGATCAATTCCATTTGTGTAGTGCTGCTTGCGTACTAGAATATGCGATTATACCTTTCTACATTGACCATTTAAACTCTTGATATGACCTTTCTACACTGACCATCTAAACTCTTCTGATATGGAATCTGAGCAGCGACTTTTTTGCAGATTGCTATGGCTGGAAGATCATTCACACTTGTGCAGAGGCTTGGAGCTTTTGTGGTAAAGTAGTTTCATTGCACTCGATTGTTAACTATTTTATGATAATCATAGTTACTTGGATTTACTTGCAAGCCATGTTGATCGACTAACAGTAGCTGCTTCTTTCCAGAGGAATGCTGTAAACCTTTTGGCAGTGGGAACTACTGCTTCGTTTGTAAGTTTGTTTATCTCATAGCTATTCTGTGATGAAGTTAAGGTGCAAAGAATCATGCCTTACCCAATTGTTTATCTTCAGTCACATTTCATTGTTGTATGGAGTTATCCGCTAATGTTAATGGACTGTGATTTATTTATGAAATATATAGTTTTTCATATGTTACAGATGGGCCTGTTGTATATGTGAGGTTGCATCAGCTGCTGTATGGTGTCATTCTTGCTTGATGAAGAATCAGCATACTACTATTAACTGAGCAGTTGCATCCCATTGTACTTGCTTTGAAATAGATTCATGCATTGATATGCCTTTCTTTGGGTACTATGTTATTACACTCAAAGAACCTTTTCTGTGATCTTTAGTGCATCTTGGCATTTTGATCTGAGTCAGTCAATGTCTCCAGGTTGTATATTATTCCCCTGATAGACTCTCTTATCTGTAGACTAAAGTTAATCAGGAAACAAGGCCCATCAGGTTGTATATTATTCTGCCTGTTGTCGACAGTGGCAACCCAGTGTCTCCTGGAGGAAAATAATCAGTTGCTTAACCAGATTTCTGCAAATATTGAAACATTCAATGTCTGTATTTATTTATACTTGTCATATCTATGGTCTGCACTTGCCCTTTTTGTACTATCGAGTGTCAGCCACAAGGTACATCGTGCCTGCAAATTAGTTTTGCAGAGCACAAGAATCTGTACATGTGAATTTGTTTGGGATATAATCCAAATGGAACCAGTCTATATATCAATTGTATTTCATTTGGTCTTCTATGTTAGAAAGGCCACATTTTGGATTGCATACCAAACTGTTATTTTCTATACCGAGTAAGGCAGGTTTCAATATCTTAGGATGCTTGCTGTTTTCACTATCTCAGGATGCTTGCAGGTTTCTATCTGTTTTCAATACCTTACATAAACCTTATTTCTTGTTACAATCTGTAGCTGGCAATTCTAATTTGTACTTTGGTTTATAATGGTTTTGCAGGATCTCATGAACAACCCTTATACCCAATGTAGTAACAACTTTTGTACTATTAGATTAGAAATCATGTAGTTTAAGCTTATGTAATGTCGATGTATTGTTAGAAATCTTCTAGGTTGTAGTTACACCTTATGTAGATAAGTTGTATTTGGAGTTTGTAAAGAATTTGACTGCTGAAATGGATGAAATATGTGTAACCAGGGATTATGGTAGAGATTTTTTTTTGTTTTTGTAAATTGTTATCAGTGACGCGTATTGGCTGAACGCATCACTGTCAAGACTCACATCAGTGACGCGTAATGGCTGGACACGTCACTGATAACCCTTGTCAGTGACGCGTATTGGCTGGACGCGTCACTGATAACCCTTATCGATGACGCATCTTAACGCGTCATTAATATTGTACTATCAGTGACCTTAAGATTAGTGACGCAGCGTAAAATACGCGTCAGCGATAAGGATTTTCTGGCATAGTGGGTTGTGGTAGAAAATAATATTTTCAAAATGAGATGCAATCAACTGAGTTAAGGGAATCAGTCATGCACTGTTCACTAATTGAATGGGTTGACTGTGGTATTGGTGCACTACATTTACAAACTAGACCATTCAATACTTAGTTTGTGGTCGTGGTATTGCACAAGTTTCCTACATATGAATGCGGTCATGGTATATAGCCAAATTGCACTATTACTGCTATCCCTCCGTCCCAAAAAATAAGTGTCGTTCTCGCTTCCCGAGGAATCAAAGCCTTTTGATTTTGATCAAATATATATAAGAAAATGTTAATATTTATAGTATAGAATTGCTATCATTAGATAGATTATTTAATCTATTTTAATAATAAACATACAATAGGTATATTTTGAGATCGACATTTCTGTCCCACTTGGTCCTATTTCAGTACTCTTCTCATTGTAATATTTCCTAGGACATACGGTCTAGGTGTATGTGGCTCGTGAGATTATGGACCGAGAAACTTTTATTAGTATGTTAACGAGTCAGTCAATGCGTTCCGTACGTCATGGTCTTACCAACAGTGTTGACACATAAAATTGGCCAAAGATGAGACTGGGGTAGAGAAGTTGGCCTAGCCAACATAGAAGTTATCACAGCACCTTTCTAGTATGATTTAATCAAAATATGATAACCATGTCACAATGATAACCACAAGGATTCATGTAGGACAGCATGCATTACGCATCCAAGTTCACCGTCTCATCACAAATGAATTATTGAATGGTTGCTTGGCAAGTCTTTGTCCTGCCTAGTTATCGTACAGGGGCCACTACAAATGAATTACTGAATGCTTATTTATTCCACACTGTTATCACTGTGAGCATCAAACTGAGTCAAGCTCCCTCTATATATATCTAGCCTAATTGCACAAGCTCTCTCTACTTGTATGTCCCACTTGGTCAAATTCCAATCTTTTTCTCTGCATGTGTGTCCCACTTGACTGACTTTGTTGGAACACACGTTCTTGGTGGGACCATGTGGCTCAATCAGTCATTCGTGAAGTTATGGACCTGAAGACTTGGCTCCTTAACAAGTCAGTTAAGGTAGTTCGTATGTCGTCATGAACTTAATTAACAATAGGCAATGCTGGATCCACATTCTCGGGTTGCATCACTGGCTTTTCCCACTTGTGCAACTTTCTATACAGAATGGAGATTTGGAGACTATACATCATGGTCGGTTTGCGTCGACAGCAACTATTATTTTCGTGCAACTTATCAGACAAGAGGGTTGATAGACGGTAACTATCCAAATGGCTCTGTCCATCAGCCAAACAAGACATAGACCACAGGAGCACTACTGTATTTTCGTGGAAGTTGGGTAGCCTTCTACATGATGGGTGTTGGGAAAGCATACCCAGCAGATGCGAGGGCTGGATGTGGGGCTATCCGACCTTCACGAGCCAGGGCCCGAAGACAGGCAGTTTGGCAGAAATGTGATACCGAGGCCAACAGCTTTCTAGGGTTTCGAGCTGAAAGAATAGTTTGCTTTATTGGGGATCAAGTCCCCTTTTATAAGACTGTACTACAGGTAAGTGTTTTTACATCTCAAGGCATATTCGTGAATATTTCGTACACACTTCCTCCCCCTTCAAGGATTTCTAAAACTTTCTCCTAAGGTTGCTGCCTTCTTCCATGGGCCCATGTCGGGTGGTGCCAAGGCCCATCGGGGCCGCCCGGGAGTTCCGTTGGCGCTTGATCTCGCCAACGCCGCCCTCCATGGCAGATCCTTCTCCCCTGTTTTTGGAGGTCATCGCTTGAAACGCCCTCCGAAGGCTTCGTGGCCATGCCGAGGGCCCTCTGTACCGCTGGCCTTTGTCGCTTGCTCTCGAGCCTTCGGTTATCACGATGCACCGTCTTGAGTCCAAGTCTTCACTGAAGGCTGCTGTGCGAGTACTGATCCTGCACTCACAATGATCCCAAACAGTCATAGTTAGCGTTAGTTTGGCGGAACATCAGGCCCAAGCCTTCGCTTCACAATAGTTCCCCCTTTCGGGGTCTAGTTTGATGCAGGCGAGCCTTGATCCTCGGGCCTAGGCGTTAGGCTTGTGGCCCGATGGTTCTTCCTGCCTACGCGTTGGGCATGTGCTCCGAGGCTTCCTCTCCCTCGGGGTTCGTTTGTGTCAGACCCTTCTTACTTTTGACATGTGGTCTGCTGATTGGAGTTCCTGATGTAATATATTGTTGGCGGTCCTTAACGCCTTAATTTAACCGCAAAAACCCCGCATTTGTTCAAAACACCGAACTTTGTATAGCATTTATAACTAACGAATTCCACAAGTTTTGGTGTTTATATGTTTTGTAGGACATACATATAAAATACATGGGAAAGGTGATCAAAATGCGCAATCTTGAAAGGTGTAAACCAAAGAATTGAAGAAGAGCCCACTCACCTGAAGAACTTGAGCCAACGGCACATGGAAATGAGGCCAAGGCCCACTCAAGGACCGACCAGGCGAAGGCGGTGGGGCAAGGCGCCACCCAGGGTGCGGGCTCACCTTTGGCTAGGCGGTTCCATTACTCCTATGGAGGACGGTGCAGACAGGATCCGTGGAATATTCCACCCCCAAACCATCATAGGAGCATTATAAATAGAGGAGGAGGGCTCACTCTCACAACACACACCCTCAAGGAGCAACTCTTCACACCATTCCAAGATGTAGTAGTACTAGCTAGTTGGGAGCTAGGGAGAGCTACTAAATTTCTGGAGAAGTCCTCAAAGGTCCAGTATAATCTTGTATCTCTCCTTCGTAAGACTCAAGTATTTCATATATTTATCTTCTCTAATTACTGAAATGTCCTTCATGGTTATCTAAGTTATACCTTAGTGGTTTAGCTAAGTGTAGTTAGTATAGTCGTATCACACCTTAGCATGGGATCTCCACTCGACCGAGTGCTCTAGTTTTTACGTGAAACTGGAGTAGTAATCGATAGTACAGACGTTGTGGCAAGACTATAGGTTACCTGAGTTTGCATCCAATCCTATGGATAGTAGTGGTAGCCATAGAGGTGACAGCTCTGACCAGGCCTTTGTAGTCCACCACATTTGGATTGCTGTTTTTGTAGAGCTTTTGGTAACCTGACCCCGATCACCCCTTCCTAGTCTTTTTCGAGGATCGAAAAGGTACTACTGCTCCAAAGTGCTATGGTGTGATCATTATGCTTTACCCTTTGCTTAGTTAATCCCATTGGTCTGCTCTAGAATAGAACCATAGCAATAGAGAAGTATAAAGGAACCTTGTGCTCTCCCGTTGTTTTTTCAGCTTAGCATGATTGCTCCTATATCATACCATCACTAGTACCGATTCGATTTTGCGAGCGGAGGCCAGATCTTTTCCGTGGCGGGCACAATTTCCACCCGCCACGGAAATGATCTGGCCTGTGGTCGCCCGGCGGGGGCAGATCTTTCACGTGGCCCGCCACGCAAAAGATTATATTAACCCGTGGCGGGCGCCGCGCGCCCGCCACGCAAAATGTATTAAGCGTGGCGGGCGCGTTGCAGGCGCCCGCCACGCGTCCTCCTTATTTTGCGTGGCGGGTAGATTAAGGCGCCCGCCACGCAAAATCGCCGAGGCCTATAAAATCTGCACGGGCGCCCCTTCCTCTTCTCCACGGATCTTCCTCTTCCAACTTGTGGGGGAGGTTTTGACCCAAATTTTGACAAAATCTTTGATTTGGGACTTTTGGCTTTGATTTGGGGGAGGAGAAGACACTAATTGGTCGGTAAAGGCCTCTTTTCATCTTTTTTCCCTCTTTTTCATCCCCCTCTAGATCTAGATCCATGGAGGAGAGAGAAAACTGTCTTTCTCTAGATCTAGATCTATGGTGGAACTTCTTCTTCTTTTTTTCGGTTTGAGTACTATGTAACGGCACTTAGCTTTTTGGAAGAGCAGGGAGACAGGATGGAGAGGCGCCGATCCCACTGGATGTATGAGATGAAGAGGGTTGATGACGAATACTATGATGAGGTCAAGAAGTTTGTTGCTCGGCGAAGCGACACAAATGAGATAATTCAACGAGCTCGATTATCCGTCCCTGCGCCATTGCAAGAATCAAAAGCGTTCAATGACATCGTGGTGCGATCTCACCTAATCATGCATGGCTTCGTCAATGACTATTTGGTCGGACTTTTCACGGCGAAGAAGTTCCACCCTTCGATCCACCCGGTCGATCGAGCGTCCCCCGACCGATCCGGTACCGGGAAGTCCACCGGCCCGGTCCAATTCCATCGATTTATTCGAAAGCACTACCGACGGCGTCGGCGATGATGACGATGACGGTGGTGGTGGTGGAGGGGACGGCGGCGAGGAGAATCCTATGACGCGGCTCGAGGATGTCGGGTTTTGAAGATTTGGTCAACCGACTCGATGAGGACAACATTACGTTGGGGTGCCCGAGATGGTTGGAGAACTTCAAAGAGATGAAGCAGCAAGCAATTGATCCGCTTTACAAAGACAGTCCAGAAGGGTTGCACGGCGCCGAGTTTTAACCGAATTTGCCGATGTTGAAGTCTCGTCATGGCTGTTCGACACTAGCTTCAATGAGCTCGTAAGTTACCCGCCACCACGTATCCAACGCCTAACAAGGTTCCCGCTAGTTCGTATCGTGCTAAGAAGTTGATCCGGCCGGTGGCGATGAAAGTCAAGTTCGATGCCCGCCCTAACCATCGTGATCCTATATCGGGCGATCGAAGACGAGAATTTGACCGAGTTGTCCGCGACTGCGGGCGCTAGTCGATACAAGCGGAATGCCGGATGTCGCGTGGACGATGACCTCGATGAGGAAGCGGGACGGGCGAAAAAAAGAAGAAGAAGGGGCGAAGAAAACCAATGCGGCCGCGAAGAAGATCATGTCAACGCGGGACGAGGAAGAGGAAGGTTGCACGTAGAGAGGAAACGCCCAAATTGTCAATGTGGTACCTTCCGGTCATCGATCGCCGCGGGCTCTCTATGGGAACCACGAGGATGCTAAGCACATGACCGGCATGCATCTAGCGATCGTGTAAAGGATGACGGAAGCTACGGCACCCTTCGGATGCTAAGCGTGGCAAGACTTCGACGCCGCCTACCACGACTTTGCGAGAGGAGCCCGGGAACATTCGGTTCGCATTGAGTAAAGCGGAATGAACCCATTCGGTGATCCGACGAGCAGCACACACAAAGACGTGGCCGGTCGTCCTCACCATGTACAATCTACCTCCACATCTTTGTCAAAAGCGGAGGTATGTTTTGCTCACCATGCTCATTTACGGACGGAAGCCCCAAGAAGCGATATAGATGTGTTCTGGAGCCGTTCATGGAGGAGATGTAGGTACTATTTGATGATGGGGTCAGGATGGTTGATGCGCACCGCAAAGCAGAAGTTCACTCTTCGTGCCATCATCTTTGTCACCATCACCGATTACCCCGCCTGTTTTCATTATCGGGCGGATTAAAGGAAGACCGCCTGTGTAGCTTGCATCGAAGAAACCTGCTCCACTTACCCGAAGGGATCCACCAAAAAGCGTGTACATGGAACACAGACGCTTTCCTCTGCGAGTAAGCATAGGTACGAGAGATGCAAAAATAAATATATACTTTGACAACAAGGGCGAAGTCGAGACCTCGGCCTAAGCACCGACTAGTTATGGTCCGAAGGTGTTTGACATGGTGAAGGACTTGGAGTGCGAGTTTGGAAAGAAGAAGAAGAAGAAAGATGATCAGGAAGACGGCACCTCCAAGACAATGAAGCGAAAGAGGGATAAATTGGAGGAAGAAGCGCCTCCGCCGTTCCTTTCAAGAAGAAGTCAATTTTCTTCAAGTATCTAAAGTCTTTGGAAGATATCTTTGCGCATACACCCCATGCGATCGATGAGATGCACCTTGGGAAAAATGTCTTCGAAAGCATGATCGGTCTCCTGATGGATATCAAGTTGAAGACGAAGGATGGTGTGAAGTCACGTCAAGATCTTGTTAACATGGGCATCCGACCGGAAATTCACGCTACACGGCTTCCGAACGGTAAAGTCGAACTCCCAGGTGTGGCCTACAACCTAACGAGAGATGAGAAGTTGGCTATGTGTCGGTTGATTCGGGGTATCAAGGTACCGACCGGTTTCTCTTCCAACATCAAGAGTCTGGTATCCATGAAAGACCTCACAATGACAAACTTTAACGTGCACGATGCTCACATCATGCTGACGGTGTTTCTTGCAATTGTGATCAAAGCTATTCGTCCAAAATACATGAAGATGGTGGTGACAAGGTTGTCATACTTCTTTAACCAAATCTCCCAGAAGGTAATTGCCAAAGCCGATCTTCCTTCGCTGAAAGAGTTCATCGCGGAAACAATGTGCCAGATAGAGATGTGTTTCCCACCGTCGTTCTTTGACATTATGCCACACCCGATGATGCACATGGTTGATCGATAGAACAATTTGGGACCCGTGTACCTACAAGCGATGTGGACCACTGAGCGACTAATGTCTACCCTCAATCGATTCAATCATAACCACAAGCGATGATCGAGGCATACACAAGCCAGGAGGCCGTGAACTGGTGTATGAAGTACATAAAAGATGGGAGGGCTATTGGGCTTCCAGTGCATCAACATGAAGGAAGAACCTCGGGGATGGGCTGCGCGGGCCGAAAAGCACGCACCGACATACCTAGGGAAAAAGTGCTAGAAGCTCACTACAGCATCCTTCATCAATTGGTGATCATGGACACATACGTTAAAAAGCACCTCAAAGAGCTCCGCCGTGCAAGTAGGAAGTGCAAGAACTGTTCGAAGGATTGGGTAGAGAAGGAACACAAGAACAGTTTCCTCCAGTGGCTCCAAAAGCAGAACATTCCCCAAGGAGATGATGCAGAGACAGTGAAGAAGCTTGTGTCAGGCCCGTCCATGCAAATCACCACGTGGCAAGGGTATGACGTCAACGGGTACAGGTTCCACACAAAAGAGAAGGACAAGAAGAGTGCGTCCACGCGAGCGGTGGTGTTCGATATGAGGGCATGAACAAGCGAGACAGGCGAGAAGATGACATGCCGCACAAGTCGAAGAAATATAGGAACTTGACTATGGCGGTAACCTACGGTGTAACGTTTTTTCGTTGCCGGTGGGTCAAGCCACGAGGAGTTCTAGTGGACGATTATGGGCTAACCACCGTGAACCTTCAAAGTGTCTGCTACAAAGATGATCAGTGGGTGCTTGCATCCGATGTCGCACAAGTAGCCTACTACATGAACGCGGAGAACATAAATAGACATATTGTTGTGGCAGGAAAGCAGCGGATCATGGGAGCCGATGGGGTCGAGTCCTGAAACATACAACAACTATGATGAGTTCCACCTCTTTACAGATTTTCCAAAAAAGATTAAGGCACTTGAGGAGAGAATCAATCCTGACAAGACTAAAATGATGCCATGGACCCGCCCCGATGGAGAGAAGAAGACCACCAATGCACCGGCACCCAAATGATGTTTACAAATGATTTGTAATTATTCTGATGTAAACAATTTTCTGAATCATATATCTCACACAGTGATTTTTGAACTCTTTTTTTTCTTGACTTAGCTTATATCTCACCGGCACCGGCACCTTTTTTTTCTTGACTTAGCTTATGTCACTGTATATATGTCCTTTTTTCTATATGTTGGTCTAGTGCTGTCATATTAGCCAATTTGGACTCTTTTATGCAATGATGTGGAACCCCTTAAACTTATCAATGCTGAGGCAGTGACATATATGCGATGACATGAACTTATTGGGGCTGAGGCAGCGGCTATGATGATTGAATGTCCCCCTATACTTGGAAGCTTCTAAACTAGGAAGGCTTGTACAAAGCAACCAGTTTAGAAGCGATGTGCATGATCACAAGGGGGGCTATATCTGAGCCAATCTTATCATTTCTCTCTTTCTGCAATTTTGAATTACACTTGTCTACTCCTCATATATACTAGTACTAATGCACTATATATTTGTAGCTTGAAATGGCGAATGAACAAGACCAGCCTCAAGGTCTTGTATGGGAGTCGCCTAGCGCCAGCTCCACCAGCGGCTCCAGTATTTCGCAGTTCCCAAGCGGAGCCTCGTATAGCCCGTGTAAGGGTAGAAGGAAACGTACAGAGGAGGAAGAAGATCCTAATTTCAACCCGAGGGACGTAGCACAAAGCAAGAAGCGTCGGGTTCAGAAATTACAGGCTGAACAAGCTGCCACCGCTCCCTCCACAAGCAGCTCAGAGGAACAACCCCCCCCCTACGTCCACGGCCACCTCTTCAGGCAAAGCAAAGGGAGACAAGCCGAAGCGGAGAAGGGGAGACCATGGGAGGCACAAGAAGACTGATGACGTCCATGTCATTCTAGAGTTGGGGCCGCAGGGCGAGCCAGTGCTGCCTCCCAAAGTCGTCGTGAAGTACAGCACTCAAGTCTCGTGTCTCATGAAAGATAAGGTCTCCATTCTAATCGAAGACTGGAAAGCCGTCCCCAAAACTGACAAGTTCTGGGTGTGGGGCGAGATGCAGAAATGGTTCCGGTATCCGCAAGGCGCAGATATGAAAAAGGTGGAGCAGCATGTTTACTTCCTCGTAGGAAGAAGCTTCCGGAACTGGAAGTATAGGCTCAACGTAGACTTTCTGAAGAAAGGACGCCTACCCTTCATCAAATACACCATGATCTCAGAAGAAGTATGGGAAGAGTTCTCCAAAAGGCTAAACACACCCGAAGCAAAGGCGAAGAGCGAGAAGTTCACAGAGCTAGCCAAACGGAACAAACTGCCCCACCACATGGGCAATATTGGGTACGCCGGACACAAGCCGGCGTGGCGGGCGGAAGAAAGGAGAAGACGGGAAGGCGGGGAGCCGGATCCGCACGAGGGATGTGATGAAAGGACCGGGACTTCCTCTACGCCACAAGCCCAAGAAGCCGAGGCCCAAGCCCCGGATGAAGGAGGTCGAGAAGAAGGTCATAGAGGCCACTATGGCTAAGAACAGCGGGAGCCTCGAGATTTCGTCGGGGGACACGATCGCCCGACATTGGCCTTGGGAAACCCCGAGCATCGCGGCCGCGTCCGTGGCATGAGCTCCGGGAAGAGTTGGGCGATGGTGGGCTCGTGGCGGTCGAGATCTTTGCCTCGCATCACACGAGGCGAGAGGTACAAGGAGGGTTTGAGACGGGAAGGCCGTGATGAGGCCTTGCAACAAATGATCACCCAATCAATCAAAGAGGCTCTCATGAGCAACGACCCCCCGGATGGTCAAGTCCGGAACCGGATGTTACGCAACCGGTATGCCGGTGCCCACCCGAGAATCCTCAAGCAGTTGACCGACGGGACCCCGTGGATGATATCACCGAAGAGACACGGTGCGTAATGTTGGTCCCCCGTCGGCAGGTTGGGCAAGAAGAAGCCAGTGGCCGAGGGGGTGGTATTTCCTCCCGGATCTTGCAGAGAGTACGAAGCGCATGAGATCCCTCCAGAATGTTTGAAGTCAACATTGGGTACGTGGCGCCGTAAAAATGAAGACGGGAGCCGGAGTATCCCGCTCATAATGAGGTCAAGACTCTAGGCACCGCCCTCGGTTACAACATACCGCGGGCCGAAGGTGGACATTGTGCTCAAAATGTCGAAATTGACTTCACCGGTCCGGTTCACCAAAGAAGACAAAGAGCGGACCGAAGCACGCCACCGACCCCTATGGTGATTCTTCCGATGATGATGAAGATGGTGGGGACGGCGGAGGCAACGGCCCTCCTCATGGTTCAAGTACCCCCCTGCTAAGGACCCGGCACCACCTAAGGACCCGGCCCCAGCTAATGAGCCGGCACCTAAGGAGCCCAAGACTGAGGACCCAAAGACCCGAGGAGCCGGCACATGAGGAGCCGGCACCTGAGGAGCCGGCACATGAGGGGCAGCCGACATTCGAGGAAGCAACTGGCGAAAACACAGTGCCAGGTCCTGAGGAGAGAGTAGGGAACGAGACACCCATCTACACTCGAGGCCTCCAATGGACAACACCTCAAGCGCCGGGGAAGTAGAAAGGACCTACAACTAGCAAATGCCCTCCACCACCGAAGAAGCTGACATTCGATGAAGAGGAGGTCGTAGCCGAAAAGTACCCGTCACCCAAGAGGCCCCCAGTAATAGATGTTCGGTCTGAAAGGTATGCCCCGCTCAAACAACGAGTTGTAATATGTTATTAGCTACTTCTTTTCGCAACCCTAGCTAACATTTGTACCGCCGCTTTTGCAGGCCAAAATCCCCACCTTATGTCGGGTTTGTCTCGGATGAATGCCCCGGCTCGTTCGAGTTTGGGAAGTTCATGATACCAAAGACCCAGCTCATCGATGCCGAGGACTGGGAGACTCGGAAGTTCCATGCATGGTATATAGAGTGCGCAAAGCGTGGATTGCATAGCTTCAGTGTCCTTCTTCGTAAGGAGTGCTTCAACTACCACACTGATGTCCAGTTCTTGGTTGAATTCGAAGACATGTCGAGACTACTTCGTCGACAGGACCTTGACGTTGCCCAAGTCACCTTGTTTGCTATGTAAGCGCAATTTTACTTGCACATGTCCCTTGCATCCGTATATAGATTCTTTGTTTCAAAGGTACCTATGCCACAACCACATGTCCTTGTAGGTTGATGGCTGATGCAGGCGAGAAGTTAAAGAATGGTATTATTTACCTCTCTCCATCGCACATTAATGAGAGACAGATCATCGGTTTTAATCTAAGAAAGGACCATCCTGACTTGGTGAACTTGACGGACGAGGAAAGACATAAGATCTGGGATAAGAACGCAAAAGCTAAGAAGTTGGAAATAGCAGAGTACGTGATATCAGCAATGAAAAAGGTCAAGCCAAAGGGGTATCGATGTATTCTGGCACCTTACCAATACGGAATAGGAACCGTAGGACATTGGATATGTTTCATGATCTTTCCTCAGGACGGGAGGGCCGTTGTCTTTGACTCACTAAGAGGCTCAAACCCGCACGGCTACCGACAATTTGAAAAAGTCTTGAGATTGTAAGTGATCGATGAACTCCTTATTCAATTACTAGAGTCGAATATCATATATCGTTGACAATATAGTGCATTTCGTACAGCTCTTGCAAGCAGTACTTGAAGGATCCAGACTGTTGGGATCGAAGGTTCGAGAAGTGTAAGGAGCGCAATGGAGATACACTCAAAATGAAGCGAGATTTCCCGGTACGTAAATGAAACATAGTTTTTCTTAGTACGACTACCTAGCTATTGCTTCGATATTACTAATAACACTGGTTTATTGTGTGCAGTGCCTCAAACAACCATTTGGATCAAACTTGTGTGGATTCTTCGTCTGTGAGTACCTCAGGGCCTACAAAAGGTACAAATCCAGCTACCGACAGCTCAAGGACTCAAGGAACAAGTGGCAAGGGGTACTACAAAAGGCAACCGACGAGATGCGGTTCAGGCGCACAGTAGCAGACATCTGCAAGTTTGTTCTAGACATGGTAGTTCATGAAGGCCGGCCGTACTTCAATGTGGACAAGTGAGTTGGGGCTGTTTTTCGAGTTTGCGCCGCTAAGGAGATGGGAAGAGCTAGGTCTTAAGGACTATCTTCATCCAGTCAACATATAGCTCGCAGTTTTTGTATGGATCTTGTAATTAACTAGTACTTGTTGCATATGAACGAATGGATCGATCGGTGAAACTTGTATATATGGATACGCATGAGAATCGATGTATATATATGTATATGATATATATTTGAGTATCTCTGTCTTTCTTATATATATGTGTGTATGGATTGATAGATGTATATATATGTATATATATATATATAGGCATTTTATTTTTTTAAAAATCCAGCGTGGCGGGCAACATAAGGCGCCCGCCACGCATATATAAGAGTTAACCGTGGCGGGCGGCATAACACGCCCGCCACGGATAACAATATTTTGCGTGGCGGGCGCGTTATGCCGCCCGCCACGGGCGGGCTATTTTTTATGCGTGGCGGGCACGCCGCCGCCACCCGAAAGGTCACGATTAACCGTGACCTTTTCGTTGGTGACGGGCAGCCTTGCCCACCACGCTAAAAAGCAAAAACGCCCGCCACAAAAACTAGTGCATGGAATTCTTCTTTGTGTGTCGTTTATACAAAACTCATATTTTATCACTTACCCCCACATTAGGCTAGTCACTACACTAGTTAGTGGATACAAGATGGTTAACTATCAACTTCTTTAACCATTGCTTCCCTGTGGATAAATACGATACCCTAAAATACTCCTGGGTAAAAGCTACAATGGTATTTGTTGACGGTAGAAATACCCTGTTTTTACATAGTCAAACCGTCAACAAAGTACTCCTTTTGGAAGCTAACATACATATAAACAATGATTTCTTATGCAAATAACCTAGTTCCACATGTAGATGTCATTCTTTGTATGTAGATGTGAAACCGGTGGAAATCATTTGAAATGACACATTTGGTCACCCTCCAGTCAACACCCCAAGTATGGCCATTGGACAATTTGACACCACCATCATGATCTCCATGTCCTATGAAGCTTCCACACAAAATTTGAAGTCATTTGGCCACAAGACCTACATCGGCCGATGCATGACCATTTCATCCCCGAGACATCGACATGTGGGGACACCTTCTAGAAGAGTTGGAGAAGGCCAAGGCCCAATGGACCAGCATCGGCCGACCATGGTACTTTGGCCCAAACTCTTCCAATGCGACCTTCCACGTCACTAATCCATGGGAGAACAAGAGAAGGCACCTGATTGGTCCGTCAAGGCGTCACATGGATCGTATTGGTACAAAAGCGGGGCGTCACGGCAAAGTTCGGACTCAAGACACGTAAACCGCGGTGGGGCCAACATTCCCAAAGACCGGGGGTGGCCCACGGTCATGGACCATGGTCGGCCCGACCATAGCTCATTTGGCCACCGACGTCCCCCCCCCACGCCTACCACATTGTCCACGTGATTATTTCATCCAAACCGTTGATTCTAAGGTGGTTTATCCAAGGGCTACGAGGTGGGATCACACGGATCGATGACATGGCGCTCGAGTAGCCCCTACTCCACCTTGGGCTATAAATACCCCCTTACCCCTCACTTCTAAGACATGACCACAAGGAGAACTTCACTCCAATGTAGTAGGCGAAGCCCCTGCTCCTTTAGTGTAGTAGTAGAGAGAGAGAGAGAGAGAAGTCTTACGGAGGAAGCCCCGGATCTGTCGGGGAATCTCCTCCAAGGCGCCTCTCTACGGGTGTACTTCTTCTAGTAAGTAATACATCTGAATTCTTTTATACTTTGCATATCTGGTTTAGTATAGTAGCTATTCACTCGTTCTTCATTGGTACATTGCTTTGCTTTAGTAGAGTGTTCTAGCCTAGCTAAGTCTGAGGGGTTAGAATAGTAAGTGTTAGCGTAGGCGTGGTGTCTAGGCTATACCTTACCGGGTATGCCGCTTCTTTGCACGGATGGATTGTGATAGCCAATAAGGTGGTGACAGCCCTTCTGGTCTCTGTATAGATCACCACGTGTTTAGGCAAGTTCTTAAAAGGTAAGGCTCAAAGAAAAGAGTAGTTTGGTAGTGGTGACTTTATTCACCGATTATCACCCTCTCGCCTCCAAGGGTCCGAGGGCTGATAAAGCCACGTTTAGCTACCTAGCCTATCCAGATATCTTAGTTATAGAAAGCCTCTCATCTCAACTACCAAATACACATCTTGTGTCATCATAGGACAAACCTTGATTCTCTGTTAATTCACTTCACGTTCCTCGTGGAAATTGATACCGGAATACTCTCGGTGAAAAGCTACTACACCGGCGGTAGCGGCGCTTGCGGTTTACCGTTTGCCATCCTTAGGTGTATCGGTTCTTTAGTGGTAACATTAAAGAATTGTCAACAAGCTTTTTTCTCGGCGCCGTTCTCGGGAACGGTAGCTGTCTTAACATAGAATCGGATCGTCCGAGTTATCTTTTATTTTTACCTTTCTTTTCTTTTTTCCTTTTCCACAATGAACCAAACACTCATATCCCATTTCGCCGCTCCAAAGGGCGCTTGTTTGGAGCCTCCACCATCATCACAACCCATCCATACATCCAGCTATGAGCTTCGCCCAGGCTTCATAGCCATGGTTCAGGAAAAACCTTTCTCCGGGGACAAAGATGAGAACCCCTATACTCATTTGCGTGAGTTTGAGCAATTGTGTTCATGTCTTCACATTGAGGGCATGACACGAGATACCCTTCGTTGGAAGCTCTTTCCGTTCTCTTTAACGGGAAAAGCTAAACAATGGTATGCTCGCTATGTAGAGAGTGTAGGAGGAGAATGGGAAAAGCTTGAAACCAAATTTTGTCTTATCTTCTTCCCTGTCTCTCGTGTTGCCCATCTTTGAATAGAGGTCCTATCCTTTAATCAGAAGGAAAAGGAATCTCTGGGCATAGCCTGGGCCCGTATCACCAATTTAGCATCATATGGCCCTAACCTTGGTATTTCTGAACCGGCATTATTGCAACATTTCTATTGCGGCCTTACCAAGGAATCAGCCCAACACCTTGACATAGCTTCTGGGGGAGCTTTCTTGCGTCTCCCTATTAGCAAAGGGAAGCAAGTTCTCACTAGAATCCTAGAGAATGCCCCTTACACTAACTCCTACAATGAAGCTCTAGAAGAAAAGCCAATCCCCAAGCAAAAGGAGATCTCGATGGCCGAAACACCACCTTTCTTATCCAAAAGTCCAGCCATCAATCTTGAACCACAAATACCCCAGATTGTGAAGGAAGAAGAAATTCAACCTTCGAACCATCCTTACAAATTCGAAGAGGATCTATTTCCTGATTTTGCTGATTATGGGAACACCTTGAATTACCATTTCCAAAAGAGACCTTCAAAGAGACACCATTCTAAATCCCTAAATGAAGGATCTCGTCAAAAGCATCCCAAATCATCATCATCTTACCTCTCAAAACCTCAAGTGGGGCATAAGTCCGGCAAGAAAAATGTCGAAAGTGAGCCCATAGAAGGAGAATCAAAACATCAAGAAGAATCTAGCCTTTTCCCTTCTATGCCCACAACCGATATGTTCTCCAGACCCAATTCTAAACCAATCTATCGCCCTGAGGACCCCCCTTGTACTTTTCCTTATGAGTCTTATGATCGCCCGATCAATGACTCTAAGAATGCAAAGGATGAGCTCAAGTCAATCTCTTCTATCCCCATGACTCATCCAAGTCTACAGGAGGACTCAGATAGTCATGAAGAAGAAATTGCTCATCCTCTTATAAAGCTCGGTCAGAGACCCCTCTATCCAAGAGAAGTCTTGGACAGTGAGATGACCATGGAATGTCATAGGCATGGAATGACAGAACCAAAGTGTTTTCCTATGGAAATTCATGAGACATCAACTTTAGAGCTTGAAAACAAAGAAATCAAGGATGATCATGGAAGCTATTTTCTACCCTTCTTTCAAAATTCATGCTTCTTTGATAAATATTCCAAAATATATCCTGCACTTTACCACCACCAACCATAAGAGCTACAACCCACTATTGTTCCTTGTCCATAAAATCTTTGAAATCATGGTTGTAGATGCTTATGTTTATCATAAGCATTCCAAATCTCATAGTAGTTTGGCGTGAGGTAAAGATTGGTGTTGGAGGGGAAACGCTATCACCAATATGAGATTTTTAGAGGTTTCCCAAAGACAAGCTTATGTCTTAAAACAAGCACTTCCTAAAGACAACTCAAGCTTTCATCACACTAATAAAAGTTGTCAAATGACTCTATAAAGAAAGCTTTGAGACATAATTGTGAAAGTTTCCTTCGGGTATTTTTGTCACTAACCCTTTCGGGTTTACACAAAAATAATGAAGGATAGAACTACAAGGTAAATCAATCTAAACACCAGCAAAGCATGTTCGATAGAGGACTCCATCACCTAAATTTGGTATTGCTTTGCATTAAACGCTACAAAATCCAAGTGTGGGGGATGGAAGTTTCTAAAGAACTCATGACATGCTTCATGTGTTGTTTAGTTGTTTCTACTTTGCTTTTGCATAATGTCTTGCTCACTTTGCTAAGTCATAAAAAAATGTATCATTAGTTCACCATTAATGTCTCATCTTAACTATGCAAATGAATCTTGATAGACCTTTTCTGTTCTAAACATGTTTGGTTTGAGAGTAATGTATACAAGGCTCTCATAGCTTGTTTAAACTAAGCATGGTGCTTAGGTTAAATGCCCTTCCTTCATCAAACTAGACATGGTGTAAAGTTTGATTATTTGAACCAAAAGATGTTTTGCATAGAATTAGGATGTGCAATTTGATTCATGTTCTTAGCGTAAGTTCTGAGAACGTTTGGTGAACAATAAATGATTGATGTTCCAACAGGGGAAAGTTGATCTCTGCTAATTACTAAAACCTATATGTGTAGCATGGAAGATCACCCTTAACTAGATAACACCATAACCCCAACTTTGCTTCCTTCGGGTATGTGTTGTCCACTAATCTCTTGTAGCAAAAACAAATATGGACACACCATGACAAGAGGATTAAAGGGTTCAACTCCAAAGATAAGATGATCCTCACATCCAACCCAAGACCCAAGCTATCAGGACATGGAAGATGCTAGAACATCAAGATGGCCATCCCTCATCATCAACAAGTATGATGACAACTTCTTTGAGGTAAGTGGCTAGCAAATTAATTTCTTGTTCATATGCATAGCCAAAAAAGATGACATGACAAAGTACCCTTTCAATAATGATTTAACTAAACTAAAACCACATGTCCTATTTTTGTGGTTTGCATATGAAATTTGACTAGCTCTTCTAGATCTACATAGTTGAAGTATCTACCATGCAAAATATGAGCATGTTTGGCCATCAAAGGTGCATCGGCCGATGCACTAAAAGTGGCCAATATAGCCCCACTTTGGTGAATATGTAGAGGAGAGCGTAGAGATGAGTGTGACGGAGTCTGTTTTCCCAAATCCCAAAATATGAGGGTCGGCCGACCTAGGAAGTGAGCCTTCTCGAGCTCACGGACACTTGAGGCATTTTTGGGAGAGTTCAAGGATGACATCGAAGAACGGTTCAGACCCGTTGGGTCGAACCCACATCGGCCCGACTCATCCACTCTAGTCATTTGGCTCGGGGGCGAGTGAGATGAGTATAGGAAGTCATAGTGATCATGCTTAGACCATTAGGATGGGTCAGGACACGACTTGGCACATCGGCCGACCCTCCTACTAGAGCCTTTTGGCTCGAGGCAGGTGAGGTATGTTCTAGACACACTATAGAACACGTCTAGACCATTGGTTCGACTTCGTGTTTTGGTGCATAGGCCAACCTGTGTACTTCACACCAAATTGGTCACCTAATGTTCAGAGGCCTCCCTATCATTGATGGAGGAGCGTCTGAGCTCGGAGTCAAACTGGGAGTCATTGGCACACCTCTCTCCTTAAGCCTTTCTACCCTCACTTCTCTCTTCACCCCTAGCCATACCCACCACCACATTTGGCGCCCATCAATGATCTGGGTAAGGAACCCAAGGGTCCACCCATAAACCCATAGCGCCCAACAAACATCAAAGTGACATCATGATCATGGACGTCATTGATGTGACTCCACTAGCCATAACCCCCTACTAGAGACCAACCTAGGCATCAGGATGTGACGGTCGACATGACCTTAGGTTGGCCAATGCAGTCCATGATGCCAAAAGACACATGTGGCATGCCTTGAGTCCGGTCTCCACATAGGAATGTGCCCGAAGTTACGTCCATCGTATGAAATCTCTAAAAATGAACATTTGAGTTACGCTAGTGTTTTTCCACTAGCGTAACACCCGCACTTGATGTTTTCTTTCTTTGGTGTGTCTCGGGCCGTGCAAAAGCCAGTGTGGGGGTGATCGGCCGACCACCCAACAGAAGGATCACAACGTTTGGACCCTGCCACGTTGATCACCTTCGCATCAAGAACACATTGTGAAAATTTAAGCTGAATGGCCATAAGAGCCACATCGGCCGACCACCCAACCGAAGGATGTCAACGTTTGGACCCTGCCATGTTGATCACCTTCGCATCAAGAACATACTGTGAAAATTTGAGCCTGAACGGCCACAAAAGGTTGGTCGGCCGACCAATCAATTTTCAAGAATTGGAAAACCGTCGGTGCAGGATTGATCTATCGGATGAGAGGAAGAGCACCATGGTGGCCGATTTGTCAAGTAGCTCCAAAAGTGGCATCGGCCGATGCCACCTTGGACCCCGGGCCCACCTCCAAGCATCCAGGACACTTCCCCACCGGTTTGCAATTCTCATCCCCTCATTTTTCTATTTATTTTAGATTATATCTATTAGTTTTATCCTTTTTTTATTTATAAATATAAAACTAGAAGAAGCACCTGAAAATAAAGCTTCGAAGATGTAACATTTTCATGGCATCTTGAAGATAGAATTTATCATAAGGTTTATTTCTTGTGCAAACTTATGTTTGTGGGAAAAATACATTATTAGGGAAAGTCATATTGACTAAGATGTTGTGACTTGTGATATAGTTCGAGCTTATGCATCAACCTTTTCTATTCAAAGTTCTTGGAGATTTGTTTTGATAAAAAAACATAAAACCATAGTGTCACATACTCCTCAATTATGAAAATACCCACCAAAGCCATATGCATTACTCATACATGTTTGAGCCCCATTTACGCTACTTGCGGTTGTATTGAGTTTTGGCAAACCTAGTGACCCTTGTTGAGAATTATATCATGTTCCCAAGATCAAGATCACATACACTCCACATTCATATGCTACTTCTACACTAGAAGTACGCACTACATCCCTTTTCCCAGCTCCACCATCAAAATGCTCTATGCTTTAAGTTGTGATCTCTCTCTAGATATATAGATGGTCAAAAGAGACATGAGCTATGCAAAAGTATAAAAACAAAGAGAGAGGAAATAATGGACACAAGTTCGAGGGTGAGTAGAACCCACCTCTCCAAAAAAAAAATTGGACACATGAAGGTCCAAGTATGTATATTTATGACAGACCATGTCTCAAAAATAACAATAATAACAAGGTAGAGAGAGAGATCACATCCAATGAAGGAGCAAAACAAAGTTATCCATATTTTCCACACACATGCACATTCTTGATCTAAGGCATGATACTTTTCTCTTAGGATCCTAGTTTTGACTTTACAATATATGCAATGCAAGTATGCAATCATGTTTATCCCTACCTCAGCTCCACATAGACCTTTGTAGTAGGATAAAACAAAAGGCACTTTCATGTTATGCCGTGGTAAGGATCTATACACTATTGAGTGACTTGAGAGTACCCAATCGAGGAGTATAAGTGATCTATGTGATTTTCTTTTTAACTTATATCAAAAAAAAAAAAAAAAAAAAACTCCGAGAACTAAGATGTGAATGAGGAAGATGACTTGCTTTTAACTGTTCCATTTCCCAACTTCTCAAGGATATATGTTAGACACAACCACATATCCCACTCACATAGGAAATGCTTAGAAATAATCTTTATGGTAGTTCAAAATCGCAGAAATGCCATGTCTATGTTTACTTCAACCTCCTTCCTTTGCTTGAGGACAAGCAAAGATGTAAGTGTGGGGGATCTTGTTGACGGTAGAAATACCCTGTTTTTTACATAGTCAAACCGTCAACAAAGTACTCCTTTTGGAAGCTAACATACATATAAACAATGATTTCTTATGCAAATAACCTAGTTCCACATGTAGATGTCATTCTTTGTATGTAGATGTGAAACCGGTGGAAATCATTTTGAAATGACACATTTGGTCACCCTCGGTCCAACACCCCAAGTATGGCCATTGGACAATTTGACACCACCATCATGATCTCCATGTCCTATGAAGCTTCCACACAAAATTTGAAGTCATTTGGCCACAAGACCTACATCGGCCGATGCATGACCATTTCATCCTGAGACATCCTGACATGTGGGGACACCTTCTAGAAGAGTTGGAGAAGGCCAAGGCCCAATGGACCAGCATCGGCCGACCATGGTACTTTGGCCCAAACTCTTCCAATGCGACCTTCCACGTCACTAATCCGTGGGAGAACAAGAGAAGGCACCTGATTGGTCCGTCAAGACGTCACATGGATCGTATTGGTACAAAACAGACGTCACGGCAAGTTCCGGACTCAAGACACAGAAACTGACAGTGGGGCCAACATTCCCAGCACCAGGGGGTGGCCCACAGGTCATGGACCATGGTCGGCCGACCATAGCCCATTTGGCCACCGACGTCCCCCCACGCCTACCACATTGTCCACGTGATTATTTCATCCAGCCGTTGATTCTAAGGCGGTTTATCCAAGGGCTACGAGGTGGGATCACATGGATCGATGACATGGCGCTGGAGTAGCCCCTACTCCACCTTGGGCTATAAATACCCCCTTACCCCCTCACTTCTAAGACATGACCACAAGGAGAACTTCACTCCAATGTAGTAGGCGAAGCCCTGCTCCTTTAGTGTAGTAGTAGAGTGAGAGAGAGAGAGAGAAGTCTTCTGGAGGAAGCCCCGGATCTGTCGGGAATCTCCTCCAAGGCGCTCCTCTATGGGTGTACTTCTTCTAGTAAGTAATACATCTGAATTCTTTTATACTTTGCATATCTGGTTTAGTATAGTAGCTATTCACTCATTCTTCATTGGTACATTGCTTTGCTTTAGTAGAGTGTTCTAGCCTAGCTAAGTACAGGGTTAGAATAGTAAGTGTTAGCGTAGACGTGGTGTCTAGGCTATACCTTACCGGGGTATGCCGCTTGCTGCACGGATGGATTGTGATAGCCAGTAAGGTGGTGACAGCCTTTCTGGTCTCTGTATAGATCACCACGTGTTTAGGCAAGTTCTTAAAAGGTAAGGCTCCAGTAAAAGAGTAGTTTGGTAGTGGTGACTTTATTCACCAGATTATCACCTACTGCCTCCAAGGGTCCGAGGGCTGATAAAGCCACGTTTAGCTACCTAGCCTATCCAGATATCTTAGTTATAGAAAGCCTCTCATCTCAACTACCAAATACACACCTTGTGTCATCATAGGACAAACCTTGATTCTCTGTTAATTCACTTCACGTTCCTCGTGGAAATCGATACACTGGAATACTCCTGGTGAAAAGCTACACCGACAAATCGGCGCTGCGGTTTACCGTTTGCCATCCTTAGGTGTATCAGTTCTTTAGTGGTAACATTAAAGAATTGTCAACAGTATTCGTTCACTTGCGGATTTCTCTATTTCCGTTAACAAATCCCAACAAGCTTTCTGGTGCTATTGTCGAGGAAGCAATTAGTGTAAAAATATTAATATTAACCTTGATATCTGCCAACCTAGTTTATCACTAGCGTTTGTGGGATTATCCTTGTCCTATTAAGTGTGGGATAAACAGGACAACACCAGCCGTTCAACCTTCCGGCACATTTCCACAAGAAAAATCATCAAGAGCCTAGGGCGCTTAATCATTCATGAACAACTAACACCTCTACCCTACCGTTTCATAGGAAGGTATATATATACACACACTAACCATGTGCAGATGAAGAGAAGGTCGCCGTCAAGAGAAAACAAGACTATCATATGTGACGGAACAAACCGCAATGCATCACTCAAAATTCAATCACAAATTGTTCGCCACTCCATGTTTGCTTGCTTCATCAAATATCTAGTGCTCTCTTGGTGGCTCCTAGACTCGAGCTGTATTCGGGAGCTATGCCTAGTCTAGATAGATGGCAAATTTCTTTGTTATCTATCTATTCGATGCTCTTAGTCTAGCTTTGTAGTAGATGGATGTTAAATGGGACCATCAGAATCATATGTTGGCTTTGCTAGCCGGTATGATATCGTGAGATGGTCCTGTGCTACAAGAAAAGGTTAAGCCTAGATTTTCATGCATATCACTCGTTAAATTTCCTTTTTTCAAAACCATGGCATGTTTGCTTAATCACATTCATCCACCATGTTTGCATTGCTTGCATATTTAAAATGGTTCTCTAGTTCATCATTCAATATTTGTACTTCTGTTTGAGTTGATTCTCGTGTTTATCTTTTTCATGCTTCCTTACTCTACGCTAAGAATGCTCTAGTTTGGGACTGTTGGTCATACGCGATGATCATACTTTCATAGGCTTTTTAAATTAAGCATGGTGCTTGAGTTAATTAGCCTACCCTAATCAAATTAGACATGGAGTCTTGTTTGATTTTTGAACCAAAACTGCTAGTGTATACTTTGGTTGTATGCATGGACTAACCCTCACAGGGAAATTATCAAATTTATGTGGGCAGGTCCTTGAGGTGAATTCATAATGGAGGAAGATCAAAGTTCATTTGGTGAACTTTGAATGAAACCTTGATCAAAAGAAAAATGAATCACAAACCAGCCACGCCAAAACCACACGATGATCATGATGTCATGGCGAAAACAAAAAGTGCAATCATCTTTATCCATCCCCAGGATGAGATGATGCAAATTCAAGCTAAAATGCAATGGAGAAGTCTAGCTGAATAGACTTAAAACGGTGAGTTCTTGCCGAAGGTAAATCGGTAGTTATCACACATTTCATGCATTCTCAATTTCAAATCTCAATTTTTTGTAAATGCAACAATGTTTAAAAAATATATAATAACTTCCCTTTACTTTCAAAAAAAAAAAATAATAACAATAACATGACTTTTGAAAATGAGCATGAGGACATATTTGTGAAATTGCTCCTTTGGGTGTTTTTATCACTATCTTTCAGGTTTGAGCAAAAAGAACGAAGGGTTGAAATGCAAGGTAAATCCAACTAAACATCATTTCAACAATGAAGCACATTCAACTGAGAATAATTAATTTGAAGCCACTTGTAAACAAAATATAAGCTTGTCCTTGTAATCCCTCCGTGGGGATCACTCCCGCCCCCCTTAGCCTTCGCTCCGGGAGGAGGCGGGAAGGGGCGAGGGCTTCCCACGGGGTTAGTCAAGAACGCGGTCGGGAGCGGAGCGGCCTCGGTCCGCTCGACCTTCGCCGGGCGTTGCCGAGGGTCGAGGTGATCGGAGGGTGCCCGGGCCCCGAAGGAGGAGGGAAAAGACGAATCGTGAGGCGAGACGTGGGAGTAAAAAATGAGTAAATGGCACTTAAACGGCCAACAACCGATCCCTTTCCTTGAGCCCGTACCCGGGTATTTATAGGAATACAAGGGGTCGGAGGGGATGATTTACAATTTGGTACATGGTAGGTAGGGGAACACACGCTTACAGCTGGGCCCCCACAGGGGCATGCTAGTAACTGTTCAGACACGAGGTTAGTACGGGAAATACACGTGTGACTTCTCCCGGCCCGGGAGTCATAGGGTTTCCCCATGCCGGCCGCCGGTCCCGTACACCTGCGCGGGGGGCGGCTCCGGAGGGGCCCCTCCGGGGCCTTCCTGGGGCGGCTCGGGCTCGCGTTGCCTTGGGGAGACCTCCCGCCCGGCGCTCCCCCCGTCGCATAAGGGGCCGTCATGCTCCCCGGCTTCGGTCCCGACTTCGGGGCCACCCTTGACGGAGGGGTGAAGCCGCCGTTCGTGTCCGCGGAGGGTCCTCCTCGCGATCCCGCAAGACTTCGCAATTTGTCAATGGAGATTAATTCTTGGCCCCCGCAGTCGGGCTGCGCGGGGCCGCCGGTCGGGGCGAGGGTCGCCCTCCCCCCAAAGAGCCCCCTCGAAGGGTGGTTCCTCGAGGGGCCGAAAATAAAAATAACGTCCTTCCCGAGGGTCCCGTGCGGGTGGTGTGCATGCCACCCCATGGGCCCTTGCCGCCGGCGGCCCCACGGCTGCTCGTGGGCCTCGCGGAGGTGGGCCTCGGCCCTCTTGCTTCTCCCCGTGTTAGGGGTTTAGCTACCCCCCGGTCGGGGCCGTTGGTTAGTTTGGGAGTGGCGCGGATCGGGGGACTGTGTTTGTTTAGGGGGTACGGATGCCGTTCGTTTGCCTGCGTGGGGCGGATCGGAGGGCTTGCCATTGTTTTGGGATCCGGGCCGTGATCTTGAGGGGTTCGCGGCTGCATCCGCTCGCACCCCCTCCCGTCCCGGCCTATAAATATGTACGGTTGGTGGGATTAGGGTTTGTGCTCTCCTTTTGCTTCCACGCTCTCGCTTTCGCCTCCTTTCGTGCTCTCGCTTTCTTCGCTGCGCTGCCCTCGGTTCGCCCGCTCCTTTTAGCGGAGGCTCCCTTTCGCTGCGAAGGGTCCATCGATGGCTCGTATCAAGGAGACCATGAGGCCCAAGGCGTCGTCGAGTGCCGAGTTCCCTCGGAGCAAGAGCACAAACAGATCCACGAAGGCGTTCGAAGGAGCACGAGTTCTTCCACAAGAGGCGTTTTGGCGGGAGGGCGAGGCGGTGCCGCGCCCGAGGCCCTGGCGAGGTCATCGTCTTCGAAGAGTTCTTCCACGCGGGGCTCCGTTTCCCCGTGTGCGAGCTCGTGCTAGGTGTGTTGCGGAGGTTTAACCTCCGCTTCCATCGCCTCAAAGCATCGTGCTTCCAGCGTCGATGACGTATATGCGGGCGTGCCGCTCCGTCGGCCGGAGCCGGCGGTGGGCGGCTTCATCGGAGCCCATACCGTTCATTACCAGCCGCGCACCGTCAGGGCGACGGAGGAGGAGGTCTTCCGCGCCCAGTACGGCGTATGCAGTTTCATCCCCCGCAGCGGGGTGGAGGCTCCTGCCGCGGCACAGCGGAACAAGTGGGGCGCGGACTGGCTCGACCACTGGTTCTATTACCAGTTGGAGGGTGCGGAGGGGCTCTACGGTGATCCGGAGTCCCTCGCCATCGCGAAGGTGAAGCCCGTGAAGACGGCGGAGGCGACAAGGGAGCTGGACGCCCTTCGCATCATGTCCCGCCACATCTGCGCGCGGGACCTGGTGGAGGAGTTCGTGGCGGCGCAGGTACAAGTGCTGTGGGCGGGGGTGCCCTCCGTTGAGGTTGCCGACTCGGCGGAGTATGCCCCCAAGGGGCTGAAGGCATTGAGGTTTGACCTCGAGAAGATCTGGCCCGAGTTGCTTGAGGCGGCGAAGGGCGATAAGGTGGAGTTCGGCCGGCTGGTGATGGCGGAGGCCACCGCCTGCTCCGACTTCCTTATCGAAAAGTTGGAGTCTTCGGAGGTCCGGCGGATCCGCGCCTGCCTCGCCGACCGCCGCCGGGTGAACCGGATCTTCGACTTGCTCGGAGTCGGTTACGAGGACTGGCCGACCGAGGCCGACGCCGACGCCATGGACGCGGGGAAGAAGAAGCGGGGGTCCGCAAGGCCAAAGACGCGCGGCCCGAGCCCACGGCGAAGCGGGGCGCTCATCCTCCGCTCCCACCCGCCGCTCGGAGGGGGCGGGGTCTTCGCAGGGGCCGGAGGGTCTCGAGTCGCCGATCTCGGCCGCTTCCTCATCTCCGATGATGAGGACGAGGCGGAAGACGTGGAGGTGGCCGAGGAGGCGGGCGTGGAGGAGGCCTCCGACGACGGCTCCGACCGTGAGGAGGTTGAGGAGAGGAGCCATGATGGCGGAGCCTCCGAGGAAGAGGATGGGGATGTCGACGAGGACGGCGGCGATGGTGGTGATGCGGAGCGAGGTGGTCCCGTTGAGGCCCGCCGCTGAGCACGCGGGTGCCCCGCCCTTATCGGCGGTGCCACGTGTGGTCGGAGGGCGCCATCTGGATGACCCGCCGGAGGCTCCTTCCGTAGTGGCAAGGCGCTCGGGGAGCGGAGGGGCATCGACGTTGCCCTATGTAGCGGAGACCATTGGCATCTATGATGTCGATGTGGAGCCGCATACGGGTGTGGACCTCCGCGACACCCCCTTTGCCAGCTCCGAGGTTGAGCGGAGGTTCATCGGTCGGGTTTTCGACCGGGTGCGCCTGCCGGAGGTGGAGATGCGCATCGCGAACCGCCCCCTCCGCGATATCCATGAGGATATCAAGGTGAAGACGGCGGAGCTGCTGGTGCTGACGCGGGGAGCAGCCATCCGTGAGGGCTGGGACTCCGTCGACCACGCGGATGCCATGACGAAGGCCTCCGACGACCTCGGAGAGAGTCGGCGGGAGGCCCAGAAGCTTGAGGAGGCCGCCGACGAGGGGGCGAAGGTCCTCCGAGGAGAGAACGAGCACCTGTCGGCGGAGGCGCGGAGGGAGGCCCGTGAGGCGCGAGATGCGGAGGTGGCGGCCTCGGCCACGAAGCTCAATGCGCTAGAGCCGTGGTATGCGGAGGCGGAGGCCTTCAAGGCGGCCCTCGACGCGTTTCTGTCGGGCGTTGGGGCCGCCCCTTCGTCGGCGCTGCCGAACCCGGACTCCGCGCTCGTCGGAGCCTGGATGCGTCGAGAGGTCGGGGAGCTGCCGAAGGTGGTCTCTGCTTGCGCGGACCGGGGCCAGCACCGCCGCTGTCGCCTTCGAGGGGGCCCTCCGCCATCTGGAGTGCGCGCATCGGGAGCCGTTGTCGAGGCCCCGGACCGCTCACTTCCCGGGCCCCGACGAAGTGAGGGCCTCGGCGGAGGAGCGGGACGTGAAGCACTTCACAACCGCCTTCATCAAGCGCTTTTTTGGTATGAGGGGGGGAGGCGGGCCCTCGACTTTGCGCGAAGGCTGATGTAGCCGAAAAGGTTGGTTGCGTGCTTGTTCGCTCGTTTCTTATCGTTCGCTCGTTGCTTCGGTGCCTTATGTGTTGGCTTGATGTTGTTCTAGGTCGCCGCGGCTCGCTGCTTCCGGGCGGGAGGGGCTCCCAGGTTGCTCGGAGGAGGTGCAAGTTGCCGGACGGGTTGAGGTGACGGGGTCACTTAAGGGCGACTCTGGAGCCTCCGCCGCGGCCGAAGCTGCGACCGCTGTCTCGGCCTCCGCGGCGTCCGCCCCCGGAGCCATGGCTTCCCCTACTCCCCGCGCATCTTCGGACAACGCCTCCGCCTCTGCCGTGCCCACGGATGCTATGCCGGCCCCCACCGCGCCTCCGACGACTCCTCCGGAGGCCCACCGACGCCGCTGCGGCCTCCGGCCGAGAGGTAGCTTAGAGCTCCTTAGGGTGTGCGTGGTTTATTCGTCTTGAATGAGGTAATCGTGTGCTGTCAAACTCTTGGCCTTCGGGCCTTTTAAGTTGGATGATGAATGGATGGCCTTAGTGGCTACGCTATTTCCTGTTCTTGTTTGTTCCGTGGTTTGTTTCTGTCGGAGCTGGGGCTAATAGCGCTTACTGGTTATGTTGGCCGCGCAGGTACCCAGGGGGCCTGCGCGGAGGGTACTTAATGTGGTCCCGCTGATGATGAATCGTCAGGATATGTTTATCTCATGGGAGACTTGGGTTCATGTCATGCAGCGGTTTCCCGGGTTGCCCTTCGAGCGGTTTTGGTGGGGGAGTGTTCGAAAATATGACATAGCCAACCAGGCTTCGGAGGCCTTCTGGCGGTCTCATGATTTAACGAGCCGCCAAGTGGAGCGAGTTCTCTTCGGGGCTGGCCCTGGCGCAGCTATGGTGGAAGATGACATTGAGGATGATGAGGCCGTAGCCGTCGCACTTGGCCATGCCGCCTGCTGGGTCGATCGCGGAGGCCGAGTTGTTGTTCCGAAATAGGAGGATGTGGGCTTCGAATGGAGCAACATGCGGAGGGTGTACCGGCGTCTAGTGTTGGAGGGTGATCTCCCACTTGCTCTATCGGAGTCTTTGGTGCCGGAGGCGTGTGGTTTTGTTGATGAGCCGTTGGTAGAAGTGGTGGATGTAGAGGAGTTTGTCGAGCGTGTTGCGAAGGTGGTAGTTAGGGCTATTCTTCACGGGGTTGTGACTTCTGTGGCTGAGGACGTGTGCGCGGAGTTTCGAGAACTTTACAGCCCGCGGAGGGCTATGTAACTTTGCCGCTGTGAAGTAATGGATGTGTGTTGTATTTTCGAAGGGTCGTTTAAGTTTGCTGCATGTACTGTGACTTTTAATTTTAAGTAATGGATGAGTGTTTTATTGTGGGACTCGCGCATGTCGAAGGTAGCCGCGTTAGACAGCGGTGCCCCCTACTTTCTTTAGGTGCGAGACTCGCACATGTCGAAGGTAGCCGCGTGAAACAGCGGCGTCCCCTATTTTTCTTAGTGTGAGGCTCGTGCGTTGCGAAGGTAGCCGCGTGAAACGGCGGTGTCCCCTATTTTTCCTAGTGCGAGGCTCGTGGCGTTGCGGAAGGTAGCCGCGTGAAACGGCGGCATCCCCTATTTTTCTTAGTGCGAGGCTCGTGCGTTGCGAAGGTAGCCGCTTGAAACGGCGGCGTCCCCTATTTTTCTTAGTGCGAGACTTGCGCGTTGCGAATGTAGCCACGTGAAACAGCGGCATCCCCTATTTTTCTTAGTGCGAGGCTTGCGGCGCCAAGTAAGATAGCCACGTGAAACAACGGCGTCCCCTATTTTTCTTAGTGCGAGGCTCGCGCGTTGCGAAGGTGGCCGCGTGAAACGGCGGCGCCCCCCCTGTTTCCTTAGTTGAAGCTCACGCGTTTTTGCGAAGGTAGCCGCGTTAGACAGCGGCGTCCCCTATTTCCCTTAGTGCAAGACTCGCGCGTTTTTGCAGAGGTAGCCGCGTTAGACAGCGGCGTCCCCTATTTCCCTTAGTGCGAGGCTCGCGCGTTTTTGCGGAGGTATGTTTGATCACTCGAACTTTTTACTTTTATTGCCTCATTTCTTTACAAAGTTCTTTTGAACCGCGAAGGGTCCCTTTTGGGCCACAGGGTTCCCTGTTGAGGCTCACTGTCGTTGCGGGGGTGTACCCTTGTGTTCCTGCGGGCTCGCGACTCATCGTCCAGAGGCTTGGGTGAGGACGGTCCCTGGCGCGAATTGGGACTCTTGCGGAGGTGGCTTCGGTGGGTTGGTCCCGGCGCCTTGCGTCTGCCCATCTCCGTTGAATGGCGGTCGTGCTGGCTGTTGTTGTTGGGCCGCCTTCTCACGTTCGTGTTCAGGGTTGCGTCGTGTCCCCCTTCGGAACTTTGATTCCTTTGGTGGAGTTGCCCACAGGAGAATGTTACATTCTCCATTGTGGTATCTCCCTCGGAGGGGTCTCCGCTCCGGGTTGGCCACGTTTTGCGCGAGGGTTCCTTGAGCTTCTGCGAGGTGCTCCTGGGCAGCTGGCGTAGTTGGTTGCGGAGGACCGAAATGCTCTAGTTTGTCTGCATTTGGTCTTTGCTGGTTTGCGGAGATTTGGATGTTTTGCAGCCTGGGCGCCTCAGTATTTGTTGCTCTTCACACAGCCGCGGTCTACCTCGGAGGGTTTGTGGTGGTTTACATTTTCCATTGTGGTGCCTTCGCTGGACTAGGAGGCTGTTGGTTTCGGAGGTATCCTGGCATCTGCTCTATAGGATCAGGGTTTGGCTAGGGGTGGTAGCATGGTGGCGTGTGTGGCTGATGGCTGCTCCTTTCCTAACACGGGACTCGTGGGGGAGGGGGTTTGGTTTTTATAGTGCTCCTGGGGGGGCTCTTGGTGTTGGGTAGGTGTCATAAGTGCTTGGTGTGGCTGTGGTTGGTACGGCGGAGGTGCTGTCGTTGGTGGGTGGCTGTGTTAAGGCTGTACGGCGGAGGTCTTGTCCTTGGTAGGTGGCGGTGTTAAGGCTGTACGGCGGAGGTCTTGTCCTTGGTAGATGGCGGTGTCAAGGCTGTACGACGGAGGTCTTGTCCTTTGTAGGTGGTGGTGTTAAGGCTGTACGGCGGAGGTCTTGTCCTTGGTAGGTGGCGGTGTTTTGGATGTTGAGCCCCTGGCGAGGGCGCGCTGTTCTCGGGTCTTTGTCGCGCCCCCGTGGGGCCCGGACTTCGAGGGGTGCCGAAGGTACCTGCTGCGAGCCCCTGGTGGAGGTGCCAGGGTCCCTGACTTTTGTGCGCTTCCGCACAGCTCATACTCGGAGAGCGCGGGGCGTCTTCATTGTGAGCCCCTGGCGGAGGTGCCAGTGCGCCCGACTTTTGTGCGCCTCCGCGGGTCTCATACTCGGAGAGCGCGGGGCGTCTTCATTGCGAAGCCCCTGGCGGAGGTGCCAGGGCGCCCGACTTTTGTGCGCCTCCGCGGGTCTCTTACTCGGAGGAGCGGCGTCTTATTGCGAGCCCCGGCGGGAGGTGCCGTGGCGCCCGACTTTGTGCGCCTCCGCGGGTCTCATACTCGGAGAGCGCGGGCGTCTTCATTGCGAGCCCCCGGGCGGAGGTGCCGGGGGCGCCCGACTTTGGTGCTCCTCCGCGGGTCTCATACCGGAGAGTGCGGGCGTCTTCATTGCGAGGCCCCGGGCGGAGGTGCCGGGGCGCCCGACTTTGGTGCTCCCTCCGCGACTCATACTTGAGAGTGCGGGCGTCTTCATTGCGAGCCCCCGGCGGAGGGTGCGTGGCGCCCGTCTTGGCATAAATTAAAGTGAGTTTTTGATTGGTTTGGCCGCGCCGTGGGGGGGCAGCCTTGCGCTGTCCCCGAGCGTGGGCAATCCCAGTTACCTCCGCGCCGATGAGGGTCGGGTGACACCAGCCAGCCCCTTTCAGTGCCATGCTTGAGTTGCACCTTTCTCCGATATGGGGGGAACTATCCTGCATGTATTAGATATTGGTGCTGCCTCGTTAAAAAACCTTGCGCCCCTTCGCAAGGAAAAAGAGTGCAGCCCGTATTGTTCATGTTCGAGTTTAGGAAAAAAGAAGAAAAATGAAATGGTAAAATGAGCGGAGCCCCTTACAACTCGCGAGTGCCTGGTACATTGCACCGCTAGGGGTAGTACTTGCGGAGGTCGTCGACGTTCCATGTGTGGGGGAGATCATGGCCTTCGAGGTCTTGCAGGTGGAAGGAGCCGGGTCTTGTGCTGTTTGTGACTAGGTAAGGGCCTGCCCATTTGGCAACGAGCTTGCCAGCCATCTTCGCATTCTGCTTCCTGATTAGTACGAAGTCTCCGACGGAGATCGTGCGGAGGCTGAGTTTCTTGTTTCTCCATCTTGTGGTTTCTTCTTGGTATGCGCGGAGGTTGAGGACGGCCATGTTTCTTGTTTCTTCGAGGAGGTCCTTTGCGAGTGCCTCTCCTTCTGGGGGGGCTTCGCTGGTGACCCTTGGCGATGCATGCTTCAGTTCTTTTGGGAGGACGGCTTCTTCTCCGAACAATAGCTTGAAGGGCGTGAATTTGGTCGCACGACTCTCGGAGGTGTTGTGTGACCACACCACCGGAGTGAGCTCCTCCGCCCATTTTCCTCTTGGCTTCGCGTGGACCTTCGCGCTGATACCCTGCAGGATTATGCCGTTGGCTCTTTCAACGAGCCCGTTAGATTGGGGATGCCTCACGGAGGCAAAGTGTATCTTGGTGCCTATTTGGTGGCAGAACTGTTTGAAGCCTGCGCTGTCGAACTGGGTGCCGTTATCGACTGTTATGCTCCGCGGGGTTCCGAAGCGGCAGACGATCTGCTGCTAGAAGAACTTTTGTACCGAGTGAGAGGTTATGCTTGCGAGAGGGCGGGCTTCGATCCATTTGGTGAAGTATTCGACTGCCACTACTGCATAGCGGAGGTTCCCTGGAGCTGGCGGCATTGGACCGATAAGGTCTATCGCCCATCGCTGAAGGGGCCATGTGGGGCAGATGAGGGTTGTCGAAGCCCCTAGCCTGTTGGAGTGGTGAGCTGTCAGCTGGCATCCTTCGCAGTGCTTGACCAGTTCTGTGGCGTCGTTGAGTGCGGTGGGCCAGTAGAACCCTTGCTTGAACACCTTTCCCACTAGTGCTCTGGGGCCGTTGTGCGAGCCGCAGATGCCTTCGTGGACCTCCGCTAGGATGGCGCGGCCTTCGCCGGTAGATATGCATTTTAGCCATGGAGCGGTTACGGATGCCTTATGCGGCTTGTTGTCAACTAGGCGGTAGCCTCGGACCTTACGCTCAACCCTTTTTTGTTCTTCCTTGATTTGGGGCTCGAAGTGGCCTCGATGAATGCAATGATCGGGGCTCTCAATCTTCGATGTGGATGGCGCCGACCGATTTCGGGGTGGGTCGCCTTCTTGAATCGCTGGGCTACGCCAGCATGCCGAAGAACATGTCTCGTGGGAGTGGCTCCGCTCGGGGCCGCGGCCTTCGCGAGCTCGTTAAACCGCCGTTGTCCCCGCCGGATATGGTCTTGGTTGTGACGCCGAGAAAGAAGGCCTCCGTTTTCCTTAGCCTTGCCAGGTATTTTTGCAGCTCTGGGTGCTTGGCTTTGTTGTCCTTCTCGGCTTGTTTCGAGACCACCTCCGAGTCGGTTTTGATGATGGCCCTTCGCGCTGACATGGCCCGGAGCTTGTTTAGTGCCAGGAGTACCGCCTCGTATTCTCGCGTGTTGTTTGTGCACTTTGGAACTCGGCCCGGCAAAGATATCTCGCCTTGACTCGGGGGAAGTGATGATGGCCGCGATGCCGCTCCGCGTGCCCCCCGGTGCTCCGTCGGTATATGTGCCGCCCAAATCGGGTCCAAGTTTGCTTTGCTTGGTTGTATGTGTCGGTGTCGGTCGCGCTAGGAAATCTGCGAGGGCCTGGGACTTGATGGCCGTTCTGCCGACGAATCTAATTGCATGGTCTCCGATCTCGGTCGCCCACTTCGCTATTCTGCCCACCGACTCGGGGTTCCTGAATATGTTGTCGAGGGGAAAGCTCAAAGGTATGGTGACCTCATGTGCCTGGAAGTAGTGCTTAAGTTTTCTCGCTGCCATGACCACTGCGTAGGCTACCTTTTCCAGCTCTGTGTAATTTAGCTTGGGCCCTTCGAGGGTTTCGGAGACATAGTAGACGGGGATTTGCCTGGACTGGTGCCCTTCGTTCACTTCTTTGACGAGCACTGCGCTGACGGCATGGGGCGATGCAGCGACATAGAGAAGGAGCCCTTCGCCTGGTTCCGGAGTGGCGAGGGTGGTAAGGTTTTTGAGGTACTGCTTGAGGTCTTCGAAGGCTTCTTGTTGCGGAGGCCCCCAGCTGAATGGGTCTGTTTCCTTTAAAGTTTGGAAGAACGGTAACCCTCGCTCGGCTGACCTGGAGATGAACCTGCTAAGGGCGGCGAGGCGTCCCGCCAGTCTCTGGACCGATTTTCTGTTCCTCGGAGGTTCCATCGCGGTGATTGCTGCGATCTTCGAAGGGTTGGCCTCTATTCCTTTTACAGATACGAGGCAGCCTAGTAACTTGCCCTTGCTTACTCCAAATACACACTTGGCGGGGTTGAGTTTGAGCCTGGCTTCGCGCAGTTTGACGAAGGTCCTTTGGAGGTCCGTGATGTGGTCTTCCTTTAACTTACTTTGGACTACCAAGTCGTCGACGTAGGCCGAGATGGCGCTATCGTCTCTGAACACCTCCGCTGTCATTCGTGCGAAGGACGAGCCGGCAAGGCGGAGGCCGCCGGCCATTCTTCGGCGATAAGAAGTTCGAAGGGGGTTATGAAACTTGTTTTCTCCTCATCTGCCTGGTTCATCCAAATTTGGTGGTACCCTGAAAAACAGTCCAGGAGGGACAACCTTTCGCAACTTCTTCTTTGCATCGACTAGAGAGCTAATTCGGGGGAGGGGAAAATCGTCCTTCGGGCATGCTTTGTTCAGGCTGGTGAAATCCACGCACATCCTCCATCTGGTGGGCTCCGCTTTGTCTTTGCTAAGGCTTGCTTTTTTCACCATGACAACGTTGGATAACCAAGTGTTGACACAAAATCTGCTTCGTGTGTCGCACACACCGACAAGCCGAGAAAGTAGCTAGCTTCAAGCGGTGCCCGGGCGTTGGAATCGGGGCGTGTGCGGTCGGTTTGTCCTAAACCGACAAGGGATGAAATTTGTTAGATTCAAAAGCTGGAACGTGTCGGGTGAGACCAGGGACAGTTCCATATATGCGACCCCCCGAAGCCACTTACGGCGACATATAGCTATGAGAAGCTATCGCCAAGCAGTTTTATGGAGCATTCGGTAAACACGTAGGAGAAAGCAAGTATGAACATAGTTGCCGAATGACTACAAAGAAGACATGTTTGAACAAGTATCCAATCATTTATGTTGTAACAATTAACATGCATGTCATTGATCGAACAAGCATTCAAACTTTAACGAAAACAAGCTTGATCAATACCAAAATATAAAAGAAAAGTAGCTCATATAAATAAATTTAATCTAAATAATAAATGCATAGGCCTAATCCAACTAGTGCGCGCGACGTCTAGCTTTCTTAAACCCGTCTAGCATAAACTCAATTAAGTCAATCCACCGCATGATACAACTTAATTAAAATCTACACCACTCCTAATAACTAGACTAATCCAATCGCATGATACGGTCTAGTTATGAGAAGCTAAAAGCATTCATCACCCAAATAGATTTATAAACACTCACTACTCGTTAAAAGCGTAACCGTATTCGGCAAAGTTACCGAATCGGGGTCCATGAAGAAGGAACAAACACATAAACTTAAATAAAACCTATCAGATTAAAACCGAATTCTAGTCCACCGGATGACTAGCTCTAGAGTAACCCAAAGACCTGCATCTGCCGCACGGTACCCGATCCTGTCAAGGCCTATCTTCATCTAACGTACTTGAACCCGCAACATGTGACAATCTAGATTGATATAAACTCGGCTATCATGGATATATGATTTAAACATAAGATCTAAACATCATGACAGGGGATAAAGTATTGAAAGCATAGGATAGATCTATGATAACGTGAAGCCGAGCCAAAATCAATCTAGATTGGGCAATAAAAGTGTTGCAACTATATAAAATAAACATAAAAGAGCATGCAAACACGTGGTAACTTAATGAATCTATTAGATTTTGCCAAGTCTAATAGAGCCGATAACTATCTTGTTCATGCAAAGCCATCAAGCAAGCACCGGCCCGCACGGTTACTCCGTCGAGACAAACTAAAACACGAACAAAGACTTCCCGTCATCAAGTAGGCGCCCGGCCGCACGGCCATCCCATCGAGATAAACGAGACTACCGCTACTAAGCAAACGCCCGGCCCGCCGCGGCCATTCCGTCGAAGTAAGCGGGGTTGTCGATACTACGGAGGTCGACGGATCGATGATTCCTCTCGAAGAACTTCGGCGACCACGACACAAGGACTCGAAGTTGGCACGGGGCGGTTGATTGTATTGATTGAGCGATCCTTATTACAATGGCCGAGGGTTTATATTTATACCCTGGATGACAATATGAGTCCTAATGACTTACGAAAACGATACATAGATTTCCTTAAGATACAAGATTTCCTTAAGACACAAGCTTGAACCGCAAGTCTTCAAGAGTCCTTGTCGACGTGGACATCCTCCCCCGAATCGGGAACCTTCCCTGCTGCTTTATTTACGGTTTTGCCCTTGTATTGCCGACCGCACTCCTTTCCCGAATCGACAGTTTCGAATGCCGAATGTGGTTGCGAATCGATCCCATTTCTTCCGGAATATTTCCATTATTAGCATGTTGCACCGCCCACCCGTCTGCATGCGAGATCTTTACCAAAATTTGGTGTTAACACCAAGTGGGGTACTTGACCGGGCGGATGACCTCCGCGTCTAGAAGGCGGTTCACCTGCACTGCGTTGCTGCTATTCTCCTCTCGTCGACATTTTGCGGAGCTTACGCTTACTGGGAGTGGCATTTGGTCTTATGTTGAGGTGGTGCTCGATGAGGTCGCGGCTAACACCTTGTAAATCTTCTGCGGACCAGGCAAACACATCGGAGTTCTCTCGGAGGCACTGCAGGGGCTCCGCTTCGGAGGTCCGGGTCCGGGGAGTGCGGATATGGTTACTTCTCTATCGGGTCAAACCGAAAAGCCCGACTTTCTTCGTTTCTTCCGCCGGTAGTGCTCGCGAGAGAGGGGGCTCGCGCCGCCTTCCGGGGCTGTCTCTCTTGCCCCATTGGTTCTTGTTCTAGGTTGTGGACGTTGTCTTTGCCCGGTGCGGCGGCCCCCTCCGCGTTTCTTGCTGCGGTGCGGTCTCCCGAACACGGCAATTATGCCGCCGACCGGAGGGCATCTTCATGCAAAGATAACTTGGGTGGAGGACCGCGTCGAACGCGTTGGTGACTCCGCGGCGAAAATGGCGTTGTAGCTGTAGTACAAGTCTACCACGTCGAAGGTGATGTTTTCTCGATCGGTGAATAGGCTCTTTCGAAGGAGATCGGTAGGGTGATTTTCCCGATGGTCCCAACTTTGCGGCCTCCGAAGCTGAAGAGGGGATTGCTGCTTTGGCTGGTTGTAACATGTTCTGTCTAGGCCCATTTTGTCGAAGGTGGATGCGAACAAGATACCGCGGAGCTGCCCGTGTCTACTAGGATTACGGTAGCGATCCGACCTCCGATGTTGGTGTCAATGACCATCGCATCGGTGTGAGAGGGTAGTCTCGAGCTTCATATCACTAGCATTGAAGGTGATCGGAATGTGGGACCAGCGGCTATTTCTGTGGGGTCCCTCCGTACCGACATGATGGACCCTCCGATAGTGATCCTTTCGCTGTCGTTTGTTGCCGTGGTCTTCGTTGGAGCCTCCCGTGATAGCGAGGATGACTCCGTAGGATGAGTTGGGCTTACCGATGATTGTCCGGATTTCTTGCTTGATTGGCTTTTGGGTCACAGGTGGCGCGGCGGTGGTGGAGGCGGGGTGGTAGAGCTTGGTTATGGTAGTTTGGTTGCGAGAGGTTACGGGGGGTGCGAGAGGCGTGTACTCTTTGCCGGTAGTAGCGTGGTTGGTTGTTGACACCTGTTATAGCATAATATTAATAGTCAACTAAACATGGAATAGGGGCTTAAAATGAATAATCACATAGACTAGGGGCTTGACTAACATAGTTCCACAAGTTTTGGTGATTTGTATATTTTTAGGGACTAAACAGGAAGCCTAGAGTTTGCAAGACATATGAAGCATAAAACATGTTACAAACATATTCCAAGATAGCACCATTGTAAAAAAGAGCTCGTCGAGACGATCGAAATGGATATATTATTTGCTATATTTGGTGCTCAGAATAAGGAGATATTAATATTACAAGTAATAGAAGATTCTAGAATATGGCCTACGGGATTAATTGGGCCTAAATCAGAATTTGGCCCATGAAGACATATTTATATTATAATGAGATATGGCGAAAGGATTAGTACCACATTGCTCATTTGAAGCTGAAGGGACATAAGAAGACCCTATATATAGACCCCTAGACCTATGGAATTATTATTATTATTATTAATTAATTTTAATTCATTATTTCTTAGTTGTAGAGGTATCCCAATGTAAGGATAACCTCTCTCTGAGATTAGTGAATTAGAAGTAGATTAGACATGTAATTAGAACTAGATTAGATCTAACTTAGATCTAATCAAGAGAGTGAAGCTATGCTCTTGTTTGGATCGAGTCTTCTTGAGTATAGTATGTCTTTATATCTTCTCTACAAGACTTATGATTTAATATATTTATCTTTTCTATTACTTTATGCTTTCTATATTTGGTTAAGTATAGTTGTTATATTATTGCATGGGATCTCCGCTCGTATTGAGTGCTCTAGTTATGCAAGGTAGCTAGAGTAGTAATCGATAGTGTAGACATGTTGTCTAGGCTATAGGTTACCTGAGGTTGCGCCCAATCCCATGGATAGTTGTGGTAGCCTCAGGGGTGACAGCTCTGTAAGGCCTTTGTAGTCCACCACGTTCGGATTGGTGCTTTCGTAGAGCTTTTGGCAGCCTTCTCCCAACTACCTTCTTCCCAGTCTTTTTCGAGAGTTGGAAAGGATGCATTTGCTCCAAAGTGCAATAGTGTAATTGCTATCATAGAACCTAAGTAATAGAGAAGTGCATAGGAACCTTAATCTCTCTTTGACCTCTTGATTAGTTTAGTTTTTCTTTTTATAATCTTAGGTATGTTAATAATTTATACTTTGTTATTTACTAACCCACTTATTAATTACCCCCTCACTTTAGTCTAGTGGTTTGCTAAGTTAGTAGATACATGATTGTGATTTATTAGATTCTCTAGCCAAAGCTTCCCTGTGGATACGATACTCTAGAATACTCATCCTAGGGAAAAGCTACAATGGTAGGTGTTCTGTGCGCTTGCAGAATCCTTCATATTCTTTTAGCACTTAACAAATGCCAACAAGCTTTTTGGCGCCGTTGCCGGGGAAGCAATTGGCCTAAAGATTCTAGTAATGATCATGATGTCTGCTAATTTAGTGTATCACTAGCTTTAGTAGGATTACCCTTGTTCTGTTGAGTTGTGGAATAGACAGGACAAGAGATGTCGTTGCGAGCTTCCGACAAGATTCCACAAGATAAGGAAAGAAAACAAAAGATTGAAGAACCCAGGGTGCCTGAACATTCAAGATTTATCACACATTGGAACCCTGCTATCTCAAGGTATGTATTTACATATATTATTCTAACCATATCTAGATTGAAGAAGAAGTCGCCGCCACAAGAATTAAATGCATACATCTTAAGTGACGTACATAAAAGCTGCACATTATGGTAAGTATGATTAAAAGGTGAGATAATCTTGACTATAAATTAACTAAGTAGTTATCATTTAATTTCTTGCATTGCATGTTTACTTGATCAACTCATGCATTCACTCCGCTTAGTCTATGTTTTCTCATAAGTAGATCCATTGCATGTTTAATTCCTTGCATACATTCATGTAGTTTGCATCTAAAAAAAAAATCCTCACCTTGATCATGCTCTTTTTATCTCTATTTTGAATAAATCTCTATAGTGCTTTGATGCTACCTTTATCTACTATAGTATGCTTTAGTTTGGAAGTGCTCTATAGGCATTTCCAAAGGCTTTTAAATTAAGCGTGGTGCTTAGGTTAATTAGCCTTCCTTAATTGAATTAGACATGGAGTCTAGTTTGGTTATTGAACTAAAAATTGCTTGCGTAGACATTGGATATTTTGTTAGACTAACCCATGCAGAGAACTCTCAAATCCAATTTGGGTAAGTCAAGAGATGAACTTAGATCAGAGATGAAGCAAGGCATATGATGAACTCCAACCTGGTGCAAAAGACACGGTTCATTCATGGAAGAACTGTAAGTATCAAATATCATTCACTTTGTCTTTTGCTACAAGTTATCTTTACCTTGATCCACATGCTAGAGTGCAGCCGCAAATAAAATGAGTTATAAGACATGATGAATAAAATCTGTGCTGAGAGTAATCAAAGAACCACCTTTTCATTAGCATAGATAAAATCATATAAACTTTGGACAACAACTCCTGTTTCAACCATGTTGTATATTCCCTCGGGTATGTGTCCACTAATAATTTGCAGGAAAGGATCTGTGCTATGTCTATTCAATGATGAAGTGTCATACAACATGATATAAAAGAAAATCTCTCACTCAAAAGAAGTGGATGGACAAAGCAACAGACCAAAAGAACATTAAAGACAGGGACGGTCCAGCATTCACACTTGAAGTGCTAAGTGACAGGAAGGCTCAAGCATGGGGAAGAAGGTCGACTCCTCTAAAGATCATCCGACATTACTCTTCCTCTACTCAAGCTTCCGTCACTCTGACATGCTGGTTTGCAATTCCTTTACTCACAATTACTTTATCTCTCTAAAGTTTGAATGGTCAATAAATGTCATGCATAAAAATCAAACTTAAGATATCATAAAATTTCCCACTATAGAGAAAGTAATAGTGAGCATATAAAATATCCAATCAAAACTTCTTCTGGCATAAAAGTAACCTTAAGCTCCATGTCAGTTCTACCCTTGTTTGAAATTATTTGTATATTCCTTCGGGTATATGTTGCCAACTAATATTGCAGGAATAAACCAAGAGAGGAGCTAAAAGGTCCTAGCACAATTTGAAGAACAAGAAATAAAGGACAATGCAACAAAAGAGACAAGTGAGGAGCAAGATACACAAGAAGCCAAAGAAGGAAAGTGTTGAGCGAGAAAAAAGGACCACCACAAGGTGTTACGTTGTCACACTCCAATAATAAGATAATATCTTGAGGTAAGTTATTATTAATTAAGCTTTACCTTAATTATGGCTTGTTCATAAATAAAGAATAAAAACATGATTAGAGTATCAACCTTGCCTGATCCAACTTCTTTAGCTCAACATGTTTTGTTAGTTGTTCCTACCACCACTTTCTTGATCTCTTAGTCCTCATCTTATAAGCCAGAATGTTGCTTACCTTGTTTTGGAAGAACATAATCATAATCATGCTTTTGGTGTTTAGATAAGAAAACCTTCCAAGAGTCAATGAGCTTGTTTCGATCTCTCAAAAGTTTTAACCATAAACAATCATGCTCAATGTTCTGATCTTGTTACCCAAGTTAGGTTTAAGAAAAGCATATAATAAATCAACTCTATCTTGTTAGTTGTGCCTATGGTTAGAGAAGAATGAATGAAGTTTTGGTTCTGTTGGTGTGTTCCCACCAACAGAGCCCATGCACTTGATCTCTACCATGACTTTGCAAGAAGGACACACTTTGAGCAAAAAGGGGGAGAAGCCTATTAGTCTTTCCAAAAATTCAACAAGTGAATGTCTTACGAGCATGCACACTAAACAAGACGCCGCCTACACTTCACTCCAACTCATAAGACCAACAAAGAACATGGGTGACGCCGTCTTTCACCATTTCCTTCACCATCTCAAGAAACACGGCCGTCAAGATCAGATAATACACTCAAGGAAACGACAAGGTAAGAAGTCTTGTTCAGAGGACTTAAAACACTGAACCCTCGTCGAAAAGGTAAGATCGGTAGTTATCCATATTTATTTCCTTGCATTGCATAATTATTTTCCTTTAGCATATTTACATTATAGCACTAACCTTGCATTAGAAAAGAAAATAAATATTTGTTTGTTGCATATACTTTGAAAAAAAAAACTCTAAGCCCCATGTGAGTAATTTTGTGGTGTGTAACAACCCACAAGGATATTTTTTGTGGTGGCATAAAAATAAAATAAATATGCATGCATCGTCATTCTTTATTTTGCATAGAAAATCCAAAAATATTTTTTTTCTGAATTATTGTCTTAATGGAATAATCATAATCCTTGGCAACAAGAAGCAACGTAGCTAACTCCTAACGCTTAATCAAGTTCCACTAGTTTTGTTGTCTATTTGAGTTCAGCAGGATCCCAAGGAAGAGAGACATGACACATATGGTGTCTAGCGTTAAAGAAGATCAATCAGCCACCATCACTATCTACCTCTACTTCCAACCATCAAGAACATTGAAGACTATGTCAACATCCAGCTTGGGGGAGTGCAACCGCCATGTATCCAGATAAGTATTCTTATACCTTATTTAATTTTAGCTAGATTTGTTTGCTTTATTAGAAAGAAATAAAAAGATGCATAACTAAAGAAACCAAATAAAAAGAGTCTATCTAGTCTTTATTAAAGAGTCTTAATTAGAGTGTGGTAATAATATAAACTCTGAAGATAATCTCTAGCTTTGGAGATGATGAATAGTTGCTCCGTCGTAATTCCTTTCAAGTACCTACCTTTCAAGCTTAATTTCTCTCGAGCTTTTAATGCAACTGCTTTGACTTGAGATTTGCTCTGAACCTGAAACCTGTGGGTAGCAAATGCTTGCTCTAAGTCTAGGTGATTGACGGATATGAGATATGAGATATGAGAGTCTGAGCTGCTATTTATCTTACTCTTAGTGATACTAGATTTCTGGAGATTTATCTTTTGAAAATTAAAGTGCACATGATAAGTTCCTGTGTGACAAGAGTGTTGAACCTCCTACCACAGCCATATATACATGCTCCCTAGATTAGAAAAAACCTTTTTTGACATATATATAGCCTGCTTGCTTTGCATTGAGTTTGTTCAATCTCACATCGACCCTTAGAAACTTGTCATGCTGATCATGTACACTCCACTATATCCACCATATATATATATCACTATCATTTCACTCTAGCCAACAAAAATGTTCTACTCCTATCCCAGGAGAGAGCAACTAAAAATATCTCCTATATCCATCCACTCATTGCTAGCCAATATCTTACAAAAGCTCCATTACTTTGTCTATCTCTCAAAAAGTTATTGCAAAAGAGATTTGGGTTGTATAAAAAAAAAGAGAGAAAAGGGGAGATGAAAAATGGACAAAAGTCCTACGGGCGAGTAGAGCCTACCTCCCTAAGAAAAAAAAAGAATAAAGAGAAGAGATGAAAAATGGACAAAAGTCCTACGGGCGAGTAGAGCCCACATCTCTAAAAGAAAGATGAAAAATGGACAAAAGTCCAAGGGTGAGTAGAACCCACATCTTTCAAGAGAGGAAATAAAAGACAAAAATCTAGGGCCAGCAGAGCCCACCTAAAAAAAAAAAGAGAAAAAATAAAGAAAAAAAAAAAAAATAATAATATAAAACCCAGATTCTCTACAAAAATTCAAAAGAGAGATAATTCTTCAAGGAACATAAGTAAGATTTTTCCTTAGTTATTCTATCCACTCTACTATATTCTCTACTATATATATATTCTTTCCACCATACACATGCACCACTTGATCAGTGTGATTTGTTACTTTGGATCCATTGCTTGAACTTACAATATATGCTTAGTAAGTAGGTTTAGTCTTCTCCCACCTATGAGCTCCGGATATAAACCTTAGATATAGGGGGTGAGAGAGAAGAAGGCATAGTGTCCCCCTTGCCTTAGTCCAAAAATACCACATATTATGAGAGAAAGGCAACACAACATTATTGTCTAAGTGAGGATCCACAAATACCATAAATGAGAGACTTGAAAGAGTCATACTAGGAACTTTGAGTTTTATTTTGAAAACCTAGAAAAAAACGAAGAAGGACAGTTGAACAAAGAGTTTGAGACATAGTGTTTGACTTGATTGTTCTATCTTTCAATTGCCCAAGATCTAAAAAAAAAAAAAAAAAAGCTATAAGCTCCATGGTTAAAGGTGATATGGGTAAGTTAAAAGTTATCAAAATTTTATTCTTATCTAGAGATAAATTTTGTTTGAAAGCATGTTTACTTTTGAGGTGTGAAAGCGTTGTAGCAACTCCTGATTCATTGCTAAGTTTGGCTTTGCTAGGGACTAGCAAAGGGTAAGCTTGGGGGAACTTGTTGACACCTGTTATAGCATAATATTAATAGTCAACTAAACATGGAATAGGGGCTTAAAATGAATAATCACATAGACTAGGGGCTTGACTAACATAGTTCCATAAGTTTTGGTGATTTGTATATTTTCAGGGACTAAACAGGAAGCCTAGAGTTTGCAAGACATATGAAGCATAAAACATGTTACAAACATATTCCAAGATAGCACCATTGTAAAGAGCTCGTCGAGACGATCGAAACGGATATATTATTTGCTATATTTGGTGCTCAGAATAAGGAGATATTAATATTACAAGTAATAGAAGATTCTAGAATGTGGCCTACGGGATTAATTGGGCCTAAATCAGAATTTGGCCCATGAAGACATATTTATATTATAATGAGATATGGCGAAAGGATTAGTACCACATTGCTCGCTGAAGCTGAAGGGACATAAGAAGACCCCTATATATAGACCCCTAGACCTATGGAATTATTATTATTATTATTAATTAATTTTAATTCATTATTTCTCAGTTGTAGAGGTATCCCAATGTAAGGATAACCTCTCTCTCGAGATTAGTGAATTAGAAGTAGATTAGACATGTAATTAGAACTAGATTAGATCTAACTTAGATCTAATCAAGAGAGTGAAGCTATGCTCTTGTTACGGATCAGTCTTGAGTATAGTATGTCTTTATATCTTCTCTACAAGACTTATGATTTAATATATTTATCTTTTCTATTACTTTATGCTTTCTATATTTGGTTAAGTATAGTTGTTATATTATTGCATGGGATCTCCATTTCGTATTGAGTGCTCTAGTTATGCAAGGTAGCTAGAGTAGTAATCGATAGTGTAGACATGGTGTCTAGGCTATAGGTTACCCGAGGTTGCGCCCAATCCCACCGGATAGTTGTGGTAGCCTCGGGGGGGGTGACAGCTCTGTAAGGCCTTTGTAGTCCACCACGTTCGGATTGGTGTTTTCGTAGAGCTTTTGGCAGCCTTCTCCCAACTACCTTCTTCCCAGTCTTTTTCGAGAGTTGGAAAGGATCTGTTGCTCCAAAGTGCAATAGTGTAATTGTTATCATAGAACCTAAGTAATAGAGAAGTGCATAGGAACCTTAATCTCTCTTTGACCTCTTGATTAGTTTAGTTTTTCTTTTATAATCTTAGGTATGTTAATAATTTATACTTTGTTATTTACTAACCCACTTATTAATTACCCCCTCACTTTAGTCTAGTGGTTTGCTAAGTTAGTAGATACATGATTGTGATTTATTAGATTCTCTAGCCAAAGCTTCCCTGTGGATACGATACTCTAGAATACTCATCCTAGGGAAAAGCTACAATGGTAGGTGTTCTGTGCGCTTGCAGAATCCTTCATATTCTTTTAGCACTTAACAAATGCCAACATTGGTGCTGGCTGAAGGTGCTAGTGTGGAAAGCTGGGTAGTGGAAGCCTGGGTGTGCTGGGGTTCCGTAGTCGAAGGGGGTGAAAGTGTAGTGGTTGGAGTGGGTGTTTGCTGGTTTCCCTGTGTGGTTAACTTGCCTCTGCGGGTTTTGCGAAGCTAGCTCTCTGTCCATCGCCTCTTTCCCCTTGGCGAAAAACGGGCATTGTTTGGTGTAGTGGCCCTTGCCCTCTCTGCAGTAATGGCAGTAGGGTTGCTTTTGCGGAGGCCTCGTGTTGGCGCCTGGGTTTGGTCTGGGGGTTCTTGGTGGGTAGTTTTGCCTCGGGGGTGGTTGGTGGGCTTTTTGCTCTGGCGGGGGGTTATTGGCGATGGTGCCGACTCTGACGGCCTCCGGTCTTGGGTGGTTGTCTGTGCGTGGTGGTCGTTGTGCCTGGTAGTGATTTGGCGGAGGTCGGAAGGCCTCTATCTTTGCTTTGTGGCTGTTATCGGCTCTGTAGTACTTGTCCATTATCTCATGTAGCTCTGCTAGGGTTTTCGGCTGCCTCCGCTCAATCTTTGAGTGGCATGGACCTGGGCGGATGCGGGGAGACCACCGCCATGATGACGCTCACGGTCGGAGACCCCTTCGGTTCTGGCCTTGGTTTGGAGAAACCTTCGCCACCACTCTTGCAGGGGTTCGTTTGGCTTCTGTACCACGTTCAGCAGCTCCGTGCTGTTGATGAGTTCGGAGTCGACTCCCTTGAAGTTTGCTCGGAGGGCGTCTCGAAGATCGGCCCAGCTTCGAATCGAGTTCGGGGCAATGCGCAGTACCAAGGCGGCGACTCCTCTTGCGATGATCACAAATGATTTGGCCATTGTGGAGTGATCTCCTCCTACTGCTTCCACGGGGCGGCCGTAGCTCATGACGAACCCGCACGGGGTCGGAGGCCCCGTTGTATCTTGGCAGTCTTTGGTGGCTATACGTCGGAGGCCACTCCGTGATCCGAAGCGCGTGGGAGAGCGGGGATTTGGGATCGTAATGATGATTCTCGCGGAGGCTGCGCCTGGCGTGGCGCCAGTGCCTCTCTCGATGGGAATGGAAGGGTACAAACCGACTTATGCGGAGGGTTGAGGATGCCGGGTGTTGCGATGGTGGTTGGTTCATTTGCGGCGGTGGTGGGGTTGGCGGAGGCGGAGCTTGCCTCGAGCGGGGCGTGGATGGTCCCGGGGTTGCGGCTGCCCTCCGCCGGTGACTTCCCGCCACCGCCTCAAGTTGTTGGTTGATCCATGCCAACTCGGTCCTGGCGGCCTCGGCCATTCCTGGCGTCCGCGGCGCCGCCTCCGATCCGGGGCTGTAGCAGCCTTCTCTTTTCGGGCGATCTGGGCTTGTAGGGCTTCGAGCTTGCTCCCCTTGCTCGGTTTTCGTCCTCTTCATCTTCCGTAGCGCTCTCTAGGAGCCCTTCGGCGGATCTGCGGGGTTTGCTCGGTCGGAGACCCTCGTGCCACCGGTTGCTGGACCACCGCCCCTCGGCCCTGCGGGCGCTGCCTGGCGGGCGTTAGGGCCTTCTTCCCCTGGTGACCTCCGCCTCCGGGGACGGGGGGGTCCGAGATGACGGTCCCCCCGTTGCGCAGCCCCCCGGCGCGGAGCTGCTCGATTCGCGGTGACCGCTTGCAAACCGCTTGAGGGGTTCGATCTGCGGGGTCCCCCTCGGGGGTGGGGTTGTCCCGGCCCGGCGGCTGAGCGTCTGCTCGGCGAGAGATTGGCATGGCCGGGCTTTTGTGTCGTTCCCCACGACGGCGCCAAGCGTGGGGATCACTCCTGCCCCCCTTAGCCTTCGCTCCCGGAGGAGGCGGGAAGGCGGCGAGGGCTTCCCACGGGTTAGTCAAGAACGCGGTCAGGGAGCGGAGCGGCCTCCGGTCCGCTCGACCTTCGCTGGCGTTGCCGAGGGTCGAGGTGATCGGAGGGTGCCGGGCCCCGGAAGGAGGAGGGAAAAGACGAATCATGAGGCGAGACGTGGGAGTAAAAAACGAGTAAATGGCACTTAAAGGCGGCCAACAACCGATCCCTTTCCTTGAGCCCGCACCGGGTATTTATAGGAATACAAGGGGTCAGAGGGGCTGATTTACAATTTGGTACATGGTAGGTAGGGGAACACACGCTTACAGCTGGGCCCCCACAGGGGCATGCTAGTAACTGTTCGTACGAGGTTAGTACGGGAAATACACGTGTGACTTCTCCCGGCCCGGGAGTCATAGGGTTTCCCCATGCCGGCCGCCGGTCTTGTACACCTGCGCAGGGGGGCGGCTCCGGAGGGGCCCCTCCGCTGGCCTTCCCAGCGGCTCGGGCTCGCGTTGCTTGGGGAGAACTCCTCGCTGGCGCTCCCCCCGTCGCATAAGGGGCCGTCATGCTCCTGGCTTCGGTCCCGGACTTCGGGGGCCACCCTTGACGGAGGGGTGAAGCTTCGCCGTTCGTGTCTTCGCGGAGGGTCCTCCGCTCGCTGATCCTGCAAGACTTCGCAATTTGTCAACGGAGATTAATTCTTGCCCCCCCGCAGTGAGGCCTGCGGGGCTGCCGGGGCTGGCGAGGGTCGCCCTCCCCAACACCCTCCGTCCAAATTAAGGGTCCGTTTGGATAAGTTAGAGCTAGTTACTAGTTGGTTCTCAAGTTAGCTATGGTTCATTACCTAGTTGGCCATAAACTAATTGAAGAGTTTTCTAGAAAATTAGCCCACCTATTTGATACACTAGGGCTAATTTGAGCTAATATTTATCTAGCTAGCAATTAGCTGTTGTAGGAAGTCCTAGTACCCTGAGATCTTTGTTTATTCATTATTATATATAATAGCAATGGTTAATAATTAGCTATTGTTGGCAAGTCAAGTCCACGCCTAGGCTGAGCTGTGCTGGAGTTTGTTGGTGGGTGGTTGGTCGTTGTCAAGTTCATGGGTTCGATCCTTTTCGGAAATTTTCCTTTATTTTGGTATAAGTTTTGTGCCACTGGAAAGACATTGCCGCATATGAAAAGCCGCGCTTCGGGCCAGCATCACCACACTCCACTTTGCCAGGCGTACACATTGGCAGGCGATGCCGATGCCGATGCCGATGTGAACCGCGCACCTGACTAGAAGGCAATTATTAAAGGTGTGTCTTGATCATGCATGTGTTTGTAGGTAGCCCATCGGCTATACATGCATTGTTCCTGACCCCCAAGCAACCGAAATCAGACCTATAGCATCTGTAGTATAAAGATTCGGAGGTGATAGAAAGTGGCGTGTAAGCAGTGCAACAGGCCGGTTAGAAGGGGTGGAGCTAGCACTAAATTGCTTTGGACAAGTGCCACAGTTTTTTACCCGTTGCAAGGCAACAAATAATGAGTTTTCGGTGATGCGCTAGAGAGACAAACGGAGATAGAAGGAGCAGCACGATGCTGTGACTTTTTTAACTCTGGTCTATTGCTTGTTTTTTTGAAGGAACAACTCTGGTCTATTGCTTAGTGGATATCATATTTGAATGATACCCTTTTCTATGTTGGAGCAAAATTCGCTAGCTAACAATATAAGCTTTATGACATGGGGTTTATATATACTAGAAATTGGTTGTATACTATAAGGTCGGCCTGATTAATTCGAGTTTCCTTAGCTAACTCCCTCAGTTTCTAGTGATAGATGGTTCTATCTCTCAGCCCTGGGCAAAATTTAATTATCACTAAACAATATTTTTCTTAGAAGTTGAGCCCACAAGTGTGTTCATTTATTTCACACTCTCCCTCTCGGTTGATATCAAATTTATACCAGAACGGAAGGAAAACGAATAAAGTGAGCTGCAGTTCGATCGGTTGATTTGTGTTGCGCGCTAGGATTGCATAGCTCTTTGGAATCCATGGTTTGCAGCACAGACTTGGATGCACGCACAAGTCCCTATGGGTTAATAAAACATGCAGGCTTGTTTGGCACAGCTTATAAGGACTTCAGATTCTGTGCTCCTTCTAGTGTAGAGCACCGTACAGCACTATATATTACCGTGGCAGGCTCTAAATTGCTTCATCTGTACTTCAAATGAACTACGCAAGATGAGAAGCCGGTGAAGCCATGTTTTTGGGCCTTCAGTAGCTTTAGTGCTTTACTACAGTAGATGAACACTTATCGGAATCGAAAGCCACTGAAAGCTCTTCCAAAGATGGCCCTAAAGAAAAGGTTCTAGCTACAGAAAGAAAGGGACATGTCCACTTTTATACACCTCAGCGAGCGATATCTCAGGATGAGTGAAGCCGAGAGCACTCCTTGGGAACCCCCCAACCCTTCCCCGACGGTAACCCTTCTCTCGCCGGCAACCATCATCCCTCCCTCGCCGGCAACCACTCTACCCTCGCCGGCAATCCCTTGCCAGTGATCGGAGTCCAGCCAAGCCACTGTAGCTTGTCCGGCAACGGGCGAGATCCAGGGGCTGGCGTCTTCCAGGGCGGAGACGACTTACTCTCGCGCCAGGAACGTTGCGGGCACTTCGTCCGCATCCTTCCCCTTCAGTGGATGCTGCCGTCATTGAGGATGATGAAGATCGTCGTTGCTAGGAAGGCCGGAGTGCTTTGTTGCGGGCGGCATCATTTGCGGGAGAAGTCAGCCAACGTCCCAAGCCGGTTCACGCCGTTCGTGCTCAAGACCGGGTGATCCTATCCAAGTTTTGGGCACAGCCTGGGGATGACGACTCCTCCGATGATGATGCCGAGATCTCGACGCCAGAGTTCATCACCGAGGCCAAGCAGGGGTTCTCCATGGATCAACTATTCCAGGCTGAAAGGGCATTGCAAGGTATTGATCCAAATTCTAACGATCTCAAGCTCTCTAGGTCTATTGTGGAATCAATGGCTCGTAGAAAAATAAGTGTCGGGGCTCCATGGCAAGGGCCGCTGCCGTCGCATCGGGTTTCTCCACTGAGGACACTGGGCGATTGCATTGAGGGGGCATCCTTCCAGAAAAGCTCACAACGAGATCGGCGGTGCGTACCCACGATGGTCGCCGGCTTGATAGGAGGCGACGCCGCAGATGAAATCGCCGGTGAGACCGGCCGTGACCCCGGTGAAAGGGGCTGTTTCAAAAAATTTTGAATTTTCAAATCCCTTAACCTTGGATCCTATTTTTCCGTCATTGAACCCGGGGGCGACTACAGCTGCTATGGCTGTTTGCCGCATGCAAGAAAAGACGGAGAAGTCGATCCAGAGGCCGGTGGCTACAAAGGAAATAATAATTATTGGGCCAGGCAAATTATTTAGGCCCACGAAAGGGCTTTGCACCTGTTGGGACATGGTCCCGAGCAGGTAGGCGGAGGTGTCCGAAGCAGCAAAACACCAGTCAAGAACCTTCGCTAACAGTGCGTGTTCTGTTCATATCTTTGATCCATCTTTCAGGAACGAGCTACAATTCGGAGGACCTCCGCCCCCTGGGACTGGCGGAGGTTCCTCCCCCCGGGCGGCGAAGGAGGCGAAGCGACTACCTCCGCCGGCATCGCGGTTTGGTGTGTCCAGCGGAGGTGGCTCATTCCTCGGACACCCTCTCCGTCCCACGGAGGACGCCCCGGAGAGGTCCAGCAGCCGGGCTTGAGCCAAATGGCGAAGGCCCATCGGATGAAGACGGCGCGAGGAGGAGAAGTACCCGGAGGCCCCGACCCACGATGGGCGATTGAGGGAATATGCCGGGGAATATTGGAGGGCAAATCTGTAATCTTGTATTCCTAGGCAATTGTAAAAACTATAAATAGGGGGGCAACCTCCCCTTTTGGTTGGTTGGTGAATTCCAATTATGGTCATTTATTCTCGAGTCCCTTGTCACTTGAATTCCCATCTACCTAATTCTCCCCTAGAGCCTCGCCTAGGCGGAGATCCCGCATCCGTGTTGAGAATACCGTTTCAATATTGGCGCCCACCGTGGGGCGAAGGTTGAAAACCATGGCTCCCGAGAAAGAGAAAAACAACCGCTACCAAGTCTAAGGCCCCCGCGAAGACCACTTTCGACGAAGCATAGCACGAGAAGCACCTACGCAACGGAAAATCGAGACCCCCTCGGGACGAGGAGCGCGAAGGTGAGGAGGCTGTTGGCGAGGAAGAAGAGCCAACCGCCCAAGCGAACGTTCCTCGGGCGGCGAAGCTCCGCCCGATCCCAGGAAATATTGCGATTCTGGCCACCCTTCGAGAGGCAGCGGGGGAGAGAAATCAGGCTGCGGCTGCTTATGATGAAATCATCAAAGCGCAGCAGGCCTCGGCCCAGGCAGCGGAGATCAGGCAGCAAATAGCGCACCTGCAGGTGGAGATACAGAGCATGCAAGTCATCGGCCAAACACCACCAACTCAACCGCCCCTGATCATCCCATCCATACCAATATCTAGCCATGCAGCGATGACGCGATGACTGTAAACCCAGAAATCACGCCCAACCCTTTGGTTGTCCACAACGTTCTCGACGAGCGGAGGTCCTTCGACTCCAAGTCTCCCTTATCGGAAGGAATACAAAGGACACCGTGGCCAACCAGATACAAACCCACCCAGCTTCCTAGGTTCAACGGAAGAACAGACCCACATCAGTTCATAATGAGTTATGAAGCAGCGGTGGCCTGGGCTGGAGGCAATGATGCCGTGTTAGCGAAGGCCTTCATCATAGCAGCTGAAGGAGATGCTCTGGCCTGGTACTCCATGCTCAAGCCCAGCACAATTTACTCATGGGAAAACCTCCGCGATAAAAATTTGGAGAACTTCAAAGGACTCGAAGTCGGGGCCGCTTACCTCCATGGATCTGTTCGGTGCAAACAAAGTCGAGAATGAACCGTTGAAAGAATACTTCCAGAGATTCTTACAACTCAAGGCGAAGGCTCCAGACGTCCCGGATCAGGTAGCAATAGACGCGGCCATCAGAGGCCTCCGCTTGGGGCCGTTCGCCGGTGAATTGGCAAGAAACAAACCAAAGACTATGCAGGAGCTCTGTGAAAAATTTGAAACTTGGATCCGCTCGGATGATGATTTCCGTAAAAGACTGGAAGAGCAGAACCAAGATAGGCAGCAACCTAAAGGAAACAAAAGAAATCAACAGACGGAACCTCCGCAACCTTCGCAACCTTCGCATAAGCAGAACCAAGGGCAGCACGTGTTGGCCTTAGGTCAAGTAGCGGAGCCCAATAAGCAACAAAATCCTCAGGGCGCGAGGCCGCCTAATACTCAAAAATCGTATCAGGACAAAGGGCCACGTAAGAGCTGGAATAGAAGGCCGAGAAAGCAGTTCTGTGCTGTACACGGTGAAGAAAAAGGGCATTATACAAGGGATTGCCCAGTAATCCAGCAGGAAAGAGACAGGGTATACAAGGGAACAAACAGTCAGCCCCTGCCCAATCACCCAGTACAATCAACGAGGGAGGTCAACAGTGCTTATACATACCCACGTTCAGAGCCTCCGCCAGGCCAAAGCCAGCACCAGCAATACTGCCCCGTCTACCCATCCCTCACATCAAACCAAGTACACCCTTCCACAATCGCAAGCGCGTACTACCCCAGTGTTGACACCTTTTAAGCTATGTTTTTATGTGTCAATTAAATATGTAATAAGGGTATAAAAAGAATAAAATACATAGAATAGGTATTATACTAACTAAGTTCCACGAGTTTTGGTGAATTATATTTTTCAGGGGACTTACCGGGTAAATTTGGAAAACTTAGAGAAAACCCCCTACATAATAAAAGGAATTGCCAAAGAAGGATTTCGACCCGAAAAGTGAACTAAAACATTCTAGAAGACACCAGAAGACACCAGGAGAGACCTGACACCCTAGGCCCACCCTGGCCTGGCGGCCGCCAGAGAAGATTTGGCCGACCGCTAGGTGGGGCCAGGATGTCAGCCTCATCTTCCTAGGTCGGTTTCTAACCAACTTTGTGGTTGTATCTACGCCGTTGTTGAAGTCGGTTTGATCCAAGGGCCAGCATCCATCTACCAGGACTATATAAGGAGGGTCCTACCTCCAGCCATAGGCATGAAAATCATTATTCATCATACTCAGCTTTGATCATAGCTAGAGCCATACCTCTCTAATTAGAAGAGAGCTACATCAAGTTGAGAGAGATTAGTAGAAAGTTGAGAGATAGATCAAAGAACTAGTTCTAGTTCTAGATCTGTTCTTGAGAGATAGAAAGTAGAGTTGAGGAGAAGTAAGGAGAAGTGCCGGATCTGTCGGTGACTCTTCTACGCTTGTACCTCTGGGATCAAAGGCTTCATTGCAATTGATCTTGAGACTTCTTTGGCAGGATCAACCTTATATTTGAGTAAGTCTACTTATTTATATTTCTTTCGGTTTATGACTCATTAGAGTACTTTGATTCTTGTCGCTCTTGAATTGAAGTTGTTACCCCTAGTGTAGACGTGGTGTTTATACTAGATAACTCATAAATACACCCTACTTGCCGGATCGTGGTAGTTCGTGGTAGTGAGCGGTATTACCATTGATTCCTTTGGATTCCACGTCCCGTAAGATAGGACACGTGGGACATAGTTCTTTGGGGAATAGTAAGTTTCGACCTTACTTTCCTTTTGAGTACGTCCCCATTAAAAAATATCTTTAAGCCTTATAAGAGTATAAACTAGACAACCTTAGAATTCTTCTCACCTTTTATCCGAACTCCGTTCCTTGCTACTATCTCGGTGTTTAGTTTCTGTTTCATTAGTCTCACACTATTCTCTCGTGGATTTGATATTTAAAACCCTCCCGGGTCAAGTGCTCATCGTTTACGTTCGCTTGCGGACTATACAAATTATAAATAATTACGTAGGATAACTTTTACCAACAAGCATTTCTAGCGCCGTTTTGCGGGAGAACGGTTTCTTGATTACGTGAAACTAAACTAAATCTTGTATCTTATCATTAGTATAGATTTTTCCTTTTTATCTTTTTATCTTTTCAAAATCATTATCCACATGGATACTACCCCTCTTTATAAATATTTAAAACCCAACGGGCAAGCTTGTAACCCCTGTGCTATCATCTAAACCCATTCAAAATTTGGATCCTATGAGTTTTAAGCCCAAGGTTGATTGAGATGGTCCAAAGCCATATTTTCTCGGGAGAATCTGATGAAAATCCTTTTCTTCATCTTCAAACTTTTGAAGAAACATGTAAATGTCTTCACATTGAAGGCATGTCTCCGAAACTATCCATTGGATGCTCTTTCCATTCTCTTTTGAAAGGAAAAGCGGCGCCCGGTGGTATAATAGAAATAAAGAAAGAATAGGAGGAAATTGGGAAACTTGCATAACTGAATTCTTTGCTGATTTCTTTCCTATATCTAAATTAGTTAACTTTAGGCTCTCGATCCTATCCTCTAAACAAGAAGATAATGAATCCTTGAGTGCCTATTGGGAACGATATGATTTACTTTCCAAATCAGGACCCAATCTCGCTATACCAGATCATGTTCTAATTCAACATTTCTATATTGGTCTGAATAGAAAATCTAGAAAACATTCGAATACTTACGCTAATGGATCCTTTATTCATCTTTCACCCCCGAATGCATTGCTATCTTAAATAAAATATCAGGAAACAAGGAGGATGATCCAAGCTGCAGGAAAATCTTTAAAAATAGAAGAAATAATAGAAGAAGAAAAAATTAGTTGAATCAATCCTATTTCAAATCCTTTTTACAAATCTTAGCTAATTTTAAATCTTTAGAAGAACCGAGAGGTTACTTCAATCTCGATTTCTCTCTTGATATCGAGGATGATCTCTTTTGATTATGGAAACACCTCGAAATATCAATTTGTATCTCAGAAGTTTAAAACATCACAATCTTATCCTATAAACTCTTACGATTTAACACATTTAAAAGGAAGTACGTAAGAACTTGTTTCAATTATGAGTAGTGAATGGACGTAAGAATCGAGCTTTCCTCGATGTGATCCATTTGGATTCACCTTCCGTCCCTATTCATTGCCAAATTGATGAAGATCCTTTTCGATGCTCTTTATAATCCTATAGTTGGAATAAATATCATGGCATTATCTTTTGCTCATGAATATCTCAAAAATATGCCATTAAGTCCTACTACAAAATTATTACTAAAACCTTCAGGACAAGTTATTCAAAGTTTAGGAATTCTTTATGTCTTACCAATCAAGGTGAATAACATCATGGTACATCTCAGTTTCTATATCTTTGATATCATGGAGTTTGACCTGCTGATAGGACAACCAATTGAAAGACTCACTTTTAAAGAACAACCCGAAGACTTAGACTTTCAGCTAGATAAAAATCTTCAATTCACATTACCTATAGTCCAAGCTATTCATGCTAAATCCGAGTCTTGTCGAACCGGATCCTATGGAGGAAGTTAAAGAGGCCACCGTAGAATATTTTGTGGAATCTAATCAAGAAGATGATTCAGAATTTTTCATTGAAGAAGAGGATGAAAATCCTACTACTTGAGAACCTTTAGATGAATTTGAAAATCCACCCGGACCTCCCATTGAACTTAAACCTTTACCACCGGGCCTCACTTATGCTTTCCTAAATCAAAATTGAGTCTCCGGTGATCATAAATGATAAACTTACTCCGAGCAGGACTCTCGGGCTAATTCTTGTCTTAGAAAAACATCGTTCAGCCTTAGGCTACGCACTCGATGATTTAAAAGGAATAAGTCCTGCTCTCTCGCACCCATTGTATTCCCTACAGACCCAGATATTCCACCATCTATAGAACCTCAAAGAAGACTCAATAATGCGATGAGAGATGTAGTGAAGAAGGAAGTTCTTAAGTTGTTACATGCGAGGGATTATATATCCTGCCATGCCATATAGTGAGTGGGTAAGCCCCGTACAAGTTGTGCCTAAGAAAGGAGGCATGACAGTTGTTAAAAATGATAAAATGAATTAATTCCTCAAAGAACTGTTACAGGATGGAGAATGTGCATAGATTATAGAAAATTAAACAAAGCCACAAGGAAAGATCATTTTCCCTTGCCTTTCATTGATGAGATGTTAGAGCGATTGGCAAAACATTCTTACTTTTGTTTCCTTGATGGATATTACGGATATCACCAAATTCCAATCCATCCTAATGATCAAAGTAAAACCACTTTTACATGCCCATATGGAACTTATGCTTATAGAAGAATGTCTTTTGGGTTATGTAATGCACCCGCTTCTTTTTTCAAAGATGTATGATGTCTATATTTTCTGAAATGATTGAGGAAATTATGGAAGTTTTCATGGATGATTTTTACGTATATGGAAAAACTTTTGATGATTGTCTAGAAAACTTAGATAGAGTTTTGCAAAGATGTGAAGAAAAGCACTTAGTCCTTAATTGGGAAAAATGTCACTTTATGGTTAGAGAAGGGATAGTGCTTGGTCATTTGATTTGAGAAAGGGAATAGAGGTAGATAAAGCTAAAATAGAAGTTATAGAACAATTACCACCCCCCTCGTGAATATTAAAGGAATAAGAAGTTTTCTAGGCCATCTTTGGTTTTTATCGTAGATTTATAAAAGATTTTTCACATATTGCTAGACCACTTACCGACTTGTTAGCCAAAGATGTTCCTTTTGATTTTAATGATGATTGTCTTAAAGCTTTTGAAACTTTGAAAAAAGGCTCTTATTTACGCACCAATTATTCAACCCCCTGATTGGTCTTTGCCTTTTGAAATTATGTGTGATGCCGGTGATTATCTTTGTGGGGGCAGTGTTAGGGCAAACTAAAGACAAGAAACATCATGCTATTGCTTATGCTAGTAAAACTTTAACAGGACCACAACTTAATTATGCTACCACTGAAAAAGAGTTGCTAGCTTGATTGTTTATGCTATAGATAAGTTCAGATCTTATTTGGTAGGAGCTAAAGTAATTGTTTATACTTGATCATCTTTGCTTTAAAATATTTGCTCGCCAAGAAAGATGCTAAACCTCGTTTAATAAGATGGATTTTGTTACTCCAAGAGTTTGATTTAGAAATTAAAGATAAGAAAGGAGTAGAAAATTCTATTTGCGGATCATTTGTCTAGAATGAACTTTAAAAAACAAATGAATTACCTATTAATGACTCACTCAGGGATGATATGTTTTATCGGATAACCCATACCGATCCTTGGTATGCGAGATCTTGTTAATTTTATGGTTGCGGGGATATGTAGCACCAGGTGCGAGATAAAAGAAGCTTATATATGAAAGTCATCATCACTTATGGGATGAGCCATATCTCTTCGTAGTATGCTCGATGGGCTAGTTAGAAGATGTGTATCAACAAAGAAGGACTTCAAATTATTGAAAGATGTCACTCATCACCATATGGAGGTCATTATGGGGCATTCAGAACTCATGCAAAGATCCGCAAGCGGGATTTTTTTTCGGCCAACCATGTATCAAGACACCGGAGATTTTATCCGAAGATGTGGAGCCTGTCAAAGACACGGAAATATTAATACAAGAGATGCTATGCCACTAACAACCAATCTTGGATCGAGCTATTTGATGTCCGGGGAATTGATTATATGGGACCATTCCCAAAATCTAGAAATTATGAATATATCCTAGTGGCAAAGTGGATTATGTTTCAAAATGGGTAGAAGCTCTACCATGCAAATCAGCAGATGGTAGAAGTTCAATCAAGATGTTGAAAAAACTATATTCCCAAGATTTGGAGTACCTCGAATGGTAATTAGTGATGGAGGAAGCCACTTCATTGATAGAAGATTGAGACAATATTTATTGAAGCATGGAGTTCGTCACAATATTGCTACTGACTTACCACCCTCAAACAAGTGGACAAGCGAGAGACTTCAAATAAGCAAATCAAGAATATTTTACTGAGAAAAGTTGAAGAAATGGGAACTAAATGGAAGGATAGACTTCCGAAGCATTGTGGGCATACGGGACAAGCATATAAAACACCAATTGGAATGACACCGTATCAACTTGTTTATGGAAAGACTGTCACTTGCCTGTAGAACTTGAGTTTAAAGCTCTTTGGGCAATCAAGAGATGAAATATGGATCTTGATCTTTGCGGGAGTTCGAGAGAAAGATGCAAATATCGAATTGGAGGAATGGAGAGAAAGCTTATCATAATGCCAAGATTTATAAGGAGAGAACTAAGAAATGGCATGACAAGAAGATCAAGATAAAGACTTTCCACCCAGGAGATCGGGTATTATTATTCAATTCGGAGTAAAATTATTCGGGCATGGAAAACTTCGAGTAAATGGGAAGGACCATTCAAGGTAGTAAATTCGTCATCACATGGAGCAATCACTCTTCAAGACTCAGAAGGTAAGTTATTCAAGGTAAATGGCCAACGTCTTAAAATTTTCTATGAGCCCGATAAGCCGATGAAATAAATAAATTAAATGAATTAGATGAGATAGGCTTTATAATTTATCCAACCCAAGATAATTAATTTTTGTGAAATTTATTTTTATGGGCCGAAAGTAAAGGCATTACAATTAGAATAGATATATTAGGCCGTAGGAAAAGGTCGAAGCACGGTACAGCGAGCACCGGGCGGCGGCCCAAATGGGTCCAGCCCTTTGCCCGGCCTGTGCCACCTCTCTATCCCATTCTTAACCCAGGAATATTCTAGAACCAGCCCATTGTAATGACGACCATTTTGGAGTCATTTACATAAGACCATACTGTGAACCTTACTATCATATTCTATATATCCCTATCTATATAAACAAGTCTCATCCGATCATTCAATCTCATCTCATTTAATCCTCTTCCAAGACCGACGACCAGCATCGTCTTTTTGCACTATGAAGAATGTTGAAACTCGTATGGTGGTATACGATCCAGTCAAGGCGGTAGCTAACTTATACAATTCCATGGCTATAGTGCCATATGGACTGAAGCCTTTAGTCAAAGTCAATTCACCATCCTTGAATCAGACGTTCACTGATGGATGTTTTGGAGAACTTAGTCTCTTCTCTAGGCGTTTAGATGTTTTTGGAGAAGAAGAATTCAATGATATTTGAGAAGTTAAGAAAAAAAATTGTGCACAAAAAAGATTGAACCTGAAACCTCTAGAACAAAGTAAAAATGCACTAGCCAGTTAGACAACAAACTATGATCGTGATATGTTATGTTGCTCTATTTTATTTATTTATATATATGCGAGACATAAAAACAATTTTGCCAAAAGTAGCGGCGGCGAGGTATCGAACCTGACACCTTTCGTTCAAAACATGGGAGCGCGCGCTCGGTTGGCCGCCTGGGCTACGTGGCGCACGGTGAAGGGGCCCGTCGGAGGCGGTTGCGTGTTCTGCGCGGTTGGGCCGGGGTTCTCGTCCGGTTCAGACGGTTTCTTCCAGCTGGGCCCGGATTTTCTCCCCTGAAACGTTGGACAGCCAGAAGTTCACGGTTTTGCTCCGGTTTAGGGCCTTAAGGGCCGGTTTTCGCTCAAGGACGGTGGGGAGGACAATTTGCCGTGAATCATGGCCACTGAGGGCGGTTGTGAGAGAGTAGTCTATTTAGAGCTAAACTTTCCTAACATTTTCTCAGAAACCCTTTGTAAAAAGCACGTCTGCTCCGCCCTAACTCCAAACTTCCTCAAACTTTTTTTGAGGTCATTTACATCAAAATATGGCCCCACGCAAAATCCTAGGTTTTTTAGCCATTTTTGGATTTCTTGTATTTTTTCTACATGTCGCGTGCGACAAATATGGTGAATTACACTTTGAAAACACAATAATTCCGCACCGGCCTCCACAAGTTTTGCCTCCTAGGGCACAAGTGACCTTGTGGAAAAGTTTGGCACCGTTCAGGTCTTTTGAGGGGGTGGTCGTAGTTCAATGTATAATTATCGGGAGAAGTCGCGCGGTAATTAAAATAATTAGAGAAAAGTACCAAACAATTCTGAAAATTCTCAAACTTGGCGGTGCCTTCACACATGCCATGTAGACGCCTCAAAAAGTTTGAGGCCGATAGCACTTCTTACGCAAAGCGCCACGGGTCACACATTCATGAGAAACCTAAGTATGAGGATAGGGTTCGTGAAAGGTCGAGTATACCCTTTGTGAAACACATCTGCTCCGCCCTAACTCCAAACTTCCTCAAAAAATTTTTATGGTCATTTACACCAAAAATATGGCCCCACGAAAAATCCTAGATTTTTTTAGCCATTTTTGGATTTCTTGTATTTTTTACGTGCAGCGTCGCAACCAAATATGGTGAATTACACTTTGAAAACACAATAATTCCACACCGGCCTCCACAAGTTTTGCCTCCTAGGGCACAAGTGACCTTGCGGCAAAGTTTGGCACCGTTCAGTCTTTTCGGGGTGGTCGCAGTTCAGCGTGTAATTATCGGGAGAAGTCATAGCGGTAATTAAAATAATTAGAAAAGTATCAAATAATTACAAAAATTCTCAAACTTGGCGGTGCCTTCACACATGCCAGGTAGGCGCCTCAAAAAAAAAGTTTGAGGCCGATAGTGACCTTTGCAAAGCGCCACGGTTAGTGCCGTTCTTAATTTTAAAAAATATATTTAAATGTTAAAACAAAAAATCTATGGACAGTATATTAGCCCTAAACCGTAACTAGATTCGGCCCATAACAGCCCAAAATCAAAGGCCCACCTCATCATGACCGTTCGATCGAACAGATGGTCCAGATGCACTTGGCTTTGTATAAATATCTGTGAGAACCCTAACTTCACATCTCCCGGCCGCTCCTGCCTCCCTATCCCTTCTCTTCTCTACTCCTTTCAGTCTCTCACTCAGCACCGCCGCCGCCCCTCCGCCGTCCAGGCACGCCCACTTGCTGCGGCTGTGCGCGGCGTAGCCACAACATCCTGTGCGCCCAGTTCGGCTCAATCTGAATCCTCTGTCCCCTCCCGTCTGATTAAGCAGCGCTCGCACTTGTTCTCTTGAAATCGCATCTCCGACCTCTCTCTTCTACCAGTGCCCTGATCTCCCTGGATCCGTGCAGGGGCAGCCTCCGAGTGGCTACATGTGCTGGATCCGTGTGTAGAGCCCTTGTCTGGGAAACAGCAAGTCGACAGGTATGAGCTTCAGTTTTCTTTCTTGCAAAAAGTTTATATCCTTGTCTTGTATTGTTTAATCTGCTGGGATGTGTTGCGAGTTCTAGTGCTGCGGTCAATTTGTTGTCCCCCATAGAATTACAGCCGCTGCAAATTTGCTTCTAAATAAATAAATATATTACATTATTACTCATCATGTGCTGACGGGTTGCCAAATTACTCATCATGTGTTTAGTAATTATTAGTTGTACTTGGCATGATTCACATGCAACGTTAGTGCCGTTGTTAATTTTGAAGTGTAGTATTAGCAGTACTAAATAAACTGAAAAAAGATTGTCTTTGGTCATCTTCGTCTAGAAATAGGAATATTTTATATAGACCATTTCGCTTCTATGCTTTGTTTGTAGCTTACAACTTCTATCTTCTGCAGTTCCTCGATGGTAGAGTAATCTATGGCGAGGTTGTGAAAGGAAGGACTGAAGCCTGAATGATCGTGCCCAGGTGCCAAGCGAAATGTCATCCAGTTTCCTTCAGTCTTGTTTGATGAACCTGACAAGTCTGTTTCTTTTGAGCTCAATCCAACTCATTTTGGTGGGTTTTATTTTTTCGCAGGCACTCAGGTTGCCTATTGTGGTTTCTGAAACATAGTTAAGCGGATTGACTTTGGCTTCCGAGTAAGTGCATAATCTTGGCCTTTGTAATTTCTCAGATTGGTGGCGGTGGTTCCCTTCAAGATACAACCTTTTGCTCGAACTCTTATATTTGTACCCTGATCGCGTATATGTCTTGAAACAGCTTCGAAAACTGGTGGTCATTGGAACTAATTTAAAACTACAAAAGAAATTATTACATTTTACTGGCAAGCAATTGATAGTGACTTTTATTATGCGGAGACAAGAACACAGGCAACTCTGTCGAGAATTGGTGAACTTCGTGGATTTCATTGTATCTATCTGATCCGGAGTACTACTATGAGCACTTTTGTTTTAGTCGGTGGTTAATTTTTCGGAATATTTGTAGCATACATTGTTTGACCATTGTACAAAACTGATTGTATTCTGAATGTGAAAAATTGCTATTAATGTATTATTGTATTAACTATCTTTGGCGTTAATTGAGGTTGTTAAATTGTGGCACCATTTGGGCTGTGAGAACGAACCAAAATGAATAATGGGCTGAGAATAAACCAAAATGAATAATGGGTGGAATGGGCTGATTGTATCGGACTTTCCATCATGTCGCCAAGCCCATCCAATTTTTGGTATTTGTATATAAAAAAAGAAAAAAACAAGGTTTGGCCCATCGGGCCCGTTAGCAAGTTGATGTGGCTGTCCCTGCCATGTCAGATGCCACCTCGCGATGCTGAGATGGCACCGATGACATGGAACCTATCCATGACGGCCACTTTCATCATTTGAACAAGCTTGTGAGCCATATGAAAAATCGTCATCGATCTAAGCGCATCTATGGCGGAATTTTTGAGTAAACATCAATTATGACGAGGATTCTGTGATGAATTTTAGGGCCATCACGAGATAACTATCTGCGTGACAATTTTTAGGGCGTCTATGACCAATTCAACACGTCATGTATCATCACATTCCTAGTAGTGGAATGTCCTTGGGCAGTTGGGCTATGGTCATATCATGGGCGGCCATACTCACCTAGGGGCCAGCACTACCGGGCTAGGTCGAGCCCATTTAATTTGTAATTTAATCAATTGTGTTTTTATATCTCTAGGCCCAAGAACAACCTGCTACGGCTTGCAGGCGGTCCAGATCACGAATGGTTCAGGCCGTGTCGTGCGTCTTTCGGGCGGGCAAATTCACCGTGCCTAGTGTCAGGCCTCTTGGTATCGCACTGCATGCACACGATAAGGGCTTCTCTAGTGGCATTGCAAAACCGACTCATGGGGTGACATGGCAGGCAATGAGTCGACTCAATGCCATGGAGTACCCCCGAGTACCCGACTCATGCTGAGATGCTGTCAGGAACCGATTTGAATTCCGGAGCTGATTCAAGCAGAATAAAGAAATGTATCACCCAATCGTTACAACTAGACTGTCTACCAAAACCAAGAGATCGATGGAGAAACTCACCACGACGCTGATGAGCCCCATGTACGCAGCCGCCGACAGGCCATCCATGGCTGAAGTAGTCTCCTGGGGCTACGCAGAGCCTCAACCCCATGTACGCAGTCGTTGACCGGCCATCCATCAATGCGCCGCCCTTGGCTGTGCATGAAGAGCGATTTGGAAAGCAAGAAAGGAGACGGGGGATGAACAAGGACGGAAACTTCACTTGGTTCGCGCGAGTGGGCCTGTCAAAGGCTAAACTGAGTTTTTGAATCACTTAGTCGACCCACGATTCGAGAATGACCGATCGAGGCTCTTTCTATATTTTTCTTTATTCACTAAACCGACCCACCGACTGTTGTTGCTCTAATGGTGCAGCACATGATTGGTTCTCATACAACCACGGCAGGCACGGTGCAAGTACGTACGTGCAACCTACCCGTAGGATCCTCTCCGCAGTGGACGCCAGTAGTACGCTGTATCGGAGTCAGTGGCCAGAGAGCAGGGGACTGCAGCCGTACCCATCCATGCAGAGCACCTGTTTACTTGCATTGAGACATGCATGCATGAAGCATCATGTATCATGTGCGTCGACGACGATGTACCGTCGATGCAATGGAAGCAGCACGCATCGTCGAGGATGATCCATCTTCAGATTAAATAAATTCTGACCGGTTTAATGCACGCACTGTTAGCTCTCTGCCCGGTTTAATGCACGCACTGTTTTACCCTGATCTGTCCGTCGGTGTTAGTGTTACAGTTAGCAGTTTGTTATTTCTCTTTCATTTCATTCTTGCTCGTTGTCCATACACGGCTGGCCATATGCAACACGCGACAGCAACGTCTGGCTCCGCTCGCTCCTACGTGTCGCCTCTTCCACTACAGGAAGCGGTGGCTTTGCCGAGTGCCGACGCGACTAGGCAAAGACAGGTTTTGCACTCGGCAAAGGATTTGCCGACCGCCAAACTCGCGAACCCCCTTTCGGCAAAGATTGACTCGGCAAGCGAGTCTTTGCCGAAGTGCCAAAATCGGCAGTTGGCGAAGGGTTCGCCGAGTGCCATGTCGATACTCGGCGAACCCGACGTCGCCGTTAAATATGAAAGGTTCTTTTGCCGAGTGCGAGCGCCCGGCACTCGGCAAAGATTTGTTTTTGAAACTTTGCCGAGTGCGTATCCCAGCACTCGGCAAAGTAATTGTTTTCGAAAAACTAAAATACACTTTTGCGAGTGCGGTGCAGGTGGCACTCGGCAAAGTTATGGTCATTTTGCCGAGTGCCGGCTCGCACTTTCGGCAAATCTGCCATTCTCTTTGCGGGGTACCCGGCTTTGCCGAGTGCCGGACTCGGCAAAGCTGGGAGATTTATTTTTTTGCTGTTTCTATTGATTCACAGCCTCCATCAACACATACATATACCATAAGCATTCATATATATATCATAGGCCACATATATCACCAATTCACATATATAATCCACATATTTCACAAATCCACATATATAATCCACATATATCACAAATTCACACATATAGTCCAACATCCAAAGCGAAATTAAACATGTCCAACATTCAAACGAAATGTAACATGTCCAACATCGAAACTAGATCCATCACGAGTGCAACATGTCCAACATCGAAAATAAATCCATCACGACCACCTCAACTTCACGGCCCCGAACCGTGGCCTCCCCGGGTCACGAAGAGTCCTCACCTTGCCCCGGATACCACCGTCCTGCGGCGCCGACCGAACGTCCACCCGTGGTGTGGAGGGGCGTGTGGAAGCCCGTGGTGTGTGGCTGCCGGCGCGCCGGAGGAGGAACGCCACGGCCACGTGTGTCTTGTGGAGTCGGGGCCGACCGGATAATTTGGATGGGGTGGAGAAGGGTCACCTGGAGGAGTCGGGTTCGAACCCGCCGGCGTGGCTGCACAAAAAGAAGAGGCGATCTCATTAGTACCTGCGGGTGAGCCGCACGGGCAAAATAAATAAACAACAACATATACTCACGAGATGCATACGGGAGGAGGAATGGGAAACGGTGGTGGAGCGAACGGCGAGGGAGGCAACGGAGGCGGGGGTCACACCGGGGATGGAGGCCACAGGAAGTAGCTTCGCCACGTCCTGCGGGCGCACAGTATTCTTTGGACTGCCTCCAACTCCCCGCCGATGGGCCTCTGCTGGGCCGCTGCGGCCTCAAGCGTGCCGCTGGGCCACCCGCACGGCCTCAACTCGCCATCCGGGACTGCAATATTACAACCGTAACATTGAAACAATGCATAGGTAGCGGACATGTGTAAAACCGGTGAACGACCGATGAAACTGAAGTTACGAAAGTCTCCGCATCATCCGCGTGGAGCTCCCTGCCGAGGTGCTATGGGGATGTCGATTGGAGGTCGTGCTCCTTGAGCCGGCACGCTCGACCTGGCCAACAGAGGGCGGGTTGATCGCGCGTTGGCCATCCGTAGCCGGCCGTCTTTGCTTCCCTCCTCCCAACCTCATCACCCAGTTCGTGTCGGGGCGGTGGGTCGGATCGAAGTCGTCCCCATGGGCGCCGCTTTGCCGCCTCGGCGTCTTGGATAAGCTTGGGGTAGACGGCGTTGGTGTACGCCTCGGGCCCCATCGCAGGGTCGTAGACGTTGGTCGGGTCGGTCGCTCGCCGCTGTGAGTCAAGGCCCACCCAGCGTACTCGATCGACCGCTGGTTTTCATGCGAAGCCGATTTGCGAGGAGAACACGAGAGATGGTTAGAAGTGAAGAGATTTGAGCGCTTGAATAAAAAAATCAGAATCGCACCCATCCGTTCATATACCTTTGGGAGGGGCACGCTCCCTTGGTGGTGTGGAGCGCGACATCTCCAAGCGACATCTCGACGGAGTCTCTTGGTCTCGCACGTCTCGTCAAGAGCCACTTGTCCACAATGGCCCCCAGCCAGTCCTTGTACTTGCCGCACCACTCGGACACATCGCATGACATAGCGAGAGGATTAATGGAAGTCCGCTTATTTTTCATTGAAGGAATGCGAAAAATGCGTTCTACTGAACCCGATGTACCGGGTCCACGGTGAGGTCGGTCTCCCTACGGAGCATCATCTCCCCTTGCTTCGTTCTTCCTCACCACCTTGCCAAGCACGTCGGCGTTGAAGGAGGTGATGCACAAAACACGCGCCTCGTGGTACAGGTCCTTGAGTCGGTCTCGGACGGACCACATCCCGCACTCTAGCGGCCACCGCCTCTGCCCGCCTCGCCACGTGAAGTAGTTACGCATACGTAAAACATGTATCATTCAATTATTTAAGAAACATAGTATTTAAACGGCGTGAAGTAATCCACGCATACGAGACTCACCCAAAAGTCCGTCTTGATCTTCCCGGCAAGGGCGCCCTCCTCCACGCCGCACGAAGTGGTCCCACGTCGTGGAACCTCCCTCGCCGGCCCGGCGGTCACCGGGCCGGGGTAGTTCTCTTTAATCAGCGGGCTCGGATGCCATTGATATGGCGCGAACTGCCCCCCTCCACTTACAATCAACCGCCATTGCACGAGCCATTAAGACAAATTGTTAGTCCGAAGTTTGATTTGCAACATGTCATATGAACAAGTAGTGAAAATATCAATGGCTACTTACTTGTCACCGTTGGGTCGAATCACAGGCGGGGGAAAGGGATCGGCCCTTGTGGGAGGCTCGAGGCCCCGCTATTTGGTAGACCCCGCGGCACTCGAGGAGGACGTCTCGACAGGTGTCTCTTCGCACCGGAGTCCGAGTCTGAAGCGGTGTGGCCCGACGAGGGCTGGCCCGGCGAATGCCCCGGGCGGCCCGACGATGGCCCGGTGGTCCGACGACGACACAAACTCAAGCCTCCTCGTGGGCCGGGCGACGTCGGCCGCGCCCGACGTCTCCACCGTGAGGTCTTTGCTTCGTCGGCCTCCTCCTCGTCGGCCTCCTCCTCCGTCGGTGGCGGGGGAGAGGGTGGGGAGGGGGTCTCGCGTAGATGGATTTGGACCCCCTGTCGGCGTTGCCGCCTCCGCCCCTGGCATTTTTGTCGAGTCCCCGCAAAAACAAATAGTAAACCAATTAGTATTGCAAAATGAACGAAATATAATTGAAAGGTAACAATAATAACAAAATAGTATTGCATGATTTAGAAATTATCTCCCCGAATGCCTAAGGCCGGGCATGTAGTCATCACTATCGCTACCACTATTGTAATCATCAATGTCACCATCCTCATCATCCGTATCGCCCTCGGCATGTGTATCGCCCCTCAGTCTGTCAGGAGCCAGAATTTCGTGACACCTCCCGTTTGTTCTCGATACACGTCTGGCGGGGAGAGTGTGTATCCGGAGAACAACGGGAGGTCTTCGCCGAAAATCCGGCTCGGACGGGACACTGAGCATGGATGCTAACCCATCTACGCATCCACGGGCTGTCCAAAAACGTGGACAATCCGAAGCAGATACGGTCGCGCAGATATGCACGGATCGCATACCAACGCCTGTATTTGTTTTGGGACGGGAGACGCCCTAAGCTGGTCGCGCTATGTAAGACAACTAGAAGGACGGGACGGAGGTGATTCATACCTACGGGGTCGGTGGAGACGCGGTGCAGCAAGACCCGCCCACGAGGACGCAGGGGGTCGAAGTCCCTCCCCACAGGTCCTCCTACAAAACAAGGCCAAAAATAGTTAGTGTCGACTCAAAATTTCGTAAGCACCTCCCCCGCACGGGGAGGTTCCCAAAACTCGCAAAAACATGGCACCTAAGGCCAACAACCACATGCATATACCGAGAATGGGCACGAAGGCCACCAACCACCAATATGGGCACGAAGGCCACCAACCACATACATATACAATTACTAGTAACCCTACAACTACTACTAACAACTACTTACTAACTACTACTACTAACCCTACAACTAACACAACTAACTACTAGTACTAACAACTACTAATCAATACTACTAACCACTACTACAAGGGAGGGCTTACCTTGGCCACGAAACGAGAAGAGCAACGGTGGCGGCGACGGCGTGGATCACCGCAGCAGCCACGAAGAAACGGCAGCCGGTCCGAGCACTTTCTTCTTCCTCCTCCCCTTCCTCTTCTTCCTCCTCTCCTTCCTCTTCTTCCCTCCTTCCTCTTCTCCCCTTCCTCCCTCCTCCTCCTCTTCTTCCCTTCCCTTCCCTTCCCTCCTCCTCCTCTTCTTCTTCCCTTCCCTTCCTCCCTCCTTCCCTCCCCTTCCTCACTTGTCCGGCCCGAATGGGACGGTATGAGGCGGGCCGGCCGGGCCGGGGCGCCCGGCGGCTCCTGGCGGGCGCGCCGGCGGATCCCAGCCGGAGGCAATGGGCGCGCCGGCGGCCGCCTCGCACGGGCGGGGATCTGGGCGGCGGCGGTGCGGCCTCCGGCGGGCGGGCTCCGGCGGCCGGGCGGGGCGGATCCGTGGCGGGGGGGTTCGGCGGCTGGGGCGGGGCCGGATCCGGCGAGGAGGGGCGGCGGGCTCCGGCGAGGGGGAATCGGGCGGCGGCGGTAGGCGCGGCGGGCGTGAGCGGGTGAAGGAGAGGAAGAATGAAAGAAAATTGGTCCATTTGGACGGATATTTAAGTGGCTTTGCCGGGAGTGCCGATAAAGCGGCACTCGGCAAAGGTATCTTGTTTATTTTAAAAAAATACACTTTTTGCGAGTGCCACCGGACGGGGCATTTTCGGCAAAGAACTTGTTTGCCGAGTGCTAAGGCACGACTTTCGGCAAACCATTCATTTTTTTTTTTTTTTTTTGCCCCATATTTTTTGTATGCCATTAGTACCCTAATTACATGTCATATTGAATTTGGGACAATTTCAAGCTGTTTTGCTATATTTCATGAATTATTTCTATTTTCTTGTATTTTACGGACCACTCCAATTTTGAACTGCGGGGTACATGAAATAATGGTATTTGGTCATTCAAAATTATTATTCATGATGTTTGGCGTAATGTGCGGGCTCAATTCGGGCACTCACGCCGAAATTGCGAACATTTTGGTGTCGAACATGACGAGTTACAAAAGTTGAATAAGTGTTTTTAAATTCTATAAAATCCAAGCGAAGTTCAAAAATCATGAAACTTGGCGAGGTGTCTTGTCATCTCATGGGATTTGTGGAAAAATTTGAAAAAGAAGTTTGAGCAAGTTGTGACGTCGGATGGCTATGAAGTGTGGAGATGTCCGGGTTTTAGCCATCCCGGCGTCACAACTTGCTCAAACTTTTTCAAATTTTTCCACAGCCTCCCCATGAGATGACAAGACACCACGCCAAGTTTCGTGATTTTTAAACTTCGTTTGATTTTATAGATTTTAAAAACACCTTTCCGAGTAACTCGTCATGTTAGAGCACATAAATGTTTGAAATTTCATGCGAGTCCTCGGATTAAGCCTAAACATACGCCAAACATCATGAATAACATTTTTGAATGACCACAGTCCATTATTTCATGTACCTGCAGTTCAAATTTGGAGTCGCCCGAAAAATGCAAGAAAATAGAAATAATTCATGAAATATAGCAAAACAACTTGAAATTGTCCCAAATTGTGAAGATGAGATGTAACTACTGTACTAATGCCACACAAAAAATATGGGACTAAAAATCAAAAAATTAATGGTTTGCCGAGTGCCGGGATGGACACTTCGGCAAAGACCCCATTTTGCGAGTGCGTATACACGACACTCGGCAACCGGCCTAGTTTGCCGAGTGTCTAACGGTGGACACTCGGCAAAAGTGACGGAGAACGGGGCCGTTTTCTCGTTAACCTTTGCCGAGTGTAATGTTTTTTTGCCGCCCGTGCACTCGGCAAATTTATAGATTTCGAGTGCTATACCGCCGTCGCTGCGGACACTCGGCAAAGTGGTCTTTGTCGAGTGCTCAGTTTGGCTTTTCGGCAAAGACTCTCTTTGCCGAGTGCCCGACTTTTGCCACTCGGCAAACTTCGCACTTTCGGCAAAAAGCGGATTCCTGTAGTGTTCGTCTTCTCCTCCTCGATCCAACTATATTAATTGGAGCGCGCCAGGCCCAGGCCAAAGACCTCCGATCCAGTACATGCCGAAGGTGGATATGAATCCGTGCGGACGTGCCCCCTACTTTATCCACCTTACATTGTGCTCGGAGATCCGTGCTTCTTTAGTGCTTGCTTATTTGTTTATCCAAGTTGTGAGCTTTGTTACGGTTATTTATTGGCGACCCCGTTTTCATTACTAAGGCCTGTGACCGGTGGAGGTTGCCCATCATTTATTGAAATCACTGTTCATTCAGGTGATAGGTTTAGGTGCGCACACTGTATACCGCTCCCTGTTCTTGTTCCTTCTGTAGGAAGCCGCCGGGTGACTTCTTCTCAACTCTGCTCGAGCACAGGTTTTGAGCTGAGTTTAGTGGTGTTTTTAGATCTGAAAATTTGGTAGCTGCTTCAAGGGTTGATGAGGTGGCCTAGCAAGAGACTGAAGACCGCTCATCCGCATGGGGTTGAATCGAGGGATGGATTGCCTGCGGAGCCCGCGAAGGTTTCCGATTTTGGTGTTAAGGAGGTATGTTTAGGTCGAATTTGATTTTATTATTGGTATTTCCCTTATTTCGGGATGCGTCATAACAGTTTCATTTTTAAGGGTGGGTATTTTGGCGGCCAATTTTTTCGGCGGTGATTCAAACGATGGTAGTGCGGTTTTGTTTTTATCATCTAACTTTTTAGATGCGTGTTAGTCGGATCAAAGCAATTTAGTGTATGGTTGTTAGTTTTTTTTCCTAAAGGTGAATAACCTGGTGGGCGTTGTATGGGAGGCATTTAAAACCTTATTTTGGATGAAAACCGGGGCCAATGTAACAAACATGCGGATGATTTTTGGTGTGGTGTGTGAGAGGCTGTTGAGTTGTAGTTGAACGCAGGTCATCTCCATTTTATCAGGCATAGGTGATTGATAATGTAGGTTGTTTTAGGGATAGCTAGTCTGGATAGGATGTTGCTTTCTGAGCACTGTATTTTTGTTTCGATATTTATGATTTATGTGGAATTATCGGTTTAGATGGTTAAATCTGGAAGTAACATGCATATTTTTTTCTATCTTTCAGAATGGATCTAGGATCAGGGGTGATAATTTATTGTTTGAGAGTGGTTCATTTGCTTCACGCTGCTCGGCTAGACTTATCCATGAGGTGGTATCTAAGTTTGATTCATCAAAGAAGGATCTTGTTAGGTCAATAGGTTTTGAGGGGATATTGTACTTCCCTCCCATGAAGCAAATTAACAGAAGGTTTTTGATGTGGTTAATGAGTTGCGTTGATGAGCATTCATGCTCCCTTAACATTGCAGAGCACATTCAGATCAGATTTAGCAAGCTTGGTGTTGGTCATGTTTTTGGGATCCCAACAGAGGGCAAGACTGTATTAGATATTGCTGCGTCGAAGAGGGATGCGAGAGATAGGGTTATACAACGTTATCTTGGTGAAATATTCAAGGATCAAAGGAGCATCAAGATTGTGCAGGAGATACTTGAGCGTGACTATGGCAGCCAGATTTCTAAAGAGGATGGTGACAGGTTCAGGGTTGCGTTTGTTGTTTTTGTTGTTTCCAATCTTCTATGCCCATCCGCAAAGTATGATTATGCTTCAGTTGATTATTGGAATGCGATAGAAGATCCGGATTGTATAATGAGTTATGATTGGTCTGGTTTTGTTATTATCCGGTTGCTTGAAGCTGTTGTTTAACTTAAACAGGATATCAAGAACAATATAAAGTTCCCTAATGTTTCAGGATGTTCCATTTTTCTTCAGGTATGGCTACATTTCATAGTCCGTGGCATAGGTGGAATAGCTTGCTTTACTTTTTTCTTTATATTGAGCTGAACATCTGATTCATTGTTCGTGTATTTCCTTGTATGTAGGTGCTATACCTGGTAAGCCTTGATTTGGAATGTCTTTCACTGGAACATAATCGTTTCCAAGCTTGGTCTAGGTGACACAGTTGCATAATGTAATCTGATGGAGCTCCTGATTCGCTATCTCTATTTCAGGCATATTGAAAATATTTATGAAGATAACACTATAATGGCAGTTTGCTAGTTGATTGATCTATTTTCTTAATTTGATACCTTATTTCCTTGGTTGATAGTACCGCAATGATATTATAGCCTGATATAACACTAATGGTATCAAGAGAACCAAAAACATTTAGTACTTGTCTCGAACAGTTTTATAAAACTCTTAAATCAAATATGGTTCACTGTTGGTCTCTAACTGATCTTATATGCCATAAGGCTAAAGTTTGTTTCTTCATTTGTATTGTCTATCAGTTTTCTCTATCTCCACTCCTAATGATGTGTTGATGTAGACATTTGCATCATTTTTTGCTTCGTCCCAGCATTTGCAATCTTTGTCAGTCAGCTTGCCAAGCTCACAATGCTCGTGTATTGCGTTGAGCATATGCGTTGTAATTGTGTTGTGGTCATTTATCTTACTGGCAGAATTATCGAGGATAGGTAGTGAGGTCCTGTTTATAAAGACGCTAACAGTAATTGTAATAGTATTTATATAATTCACAGTGATTTGGTGTTGAGTATTTATATAACCTTGTTCAGATTTGTTGGTACCCCCTAGATTATAGATTATTGACTCACTGTTGATTTTTTCATAGTATTTGCACCTGCTGATTTCTGCTGTAATTTTGATTTTTCCTTTGCTCGCCCTTCGGAGCCGGCGCCCACCCTGATTTTGTGCTAGCTATTTGATCTGTCTCATGTTGCCTGACAAAATGAAGTTTCCCCTCACATAATCATGTAGTTGTGTCCTTATCCTTATCTTTGTCACTGATGAAAACGGTTATACAAATGAAAATGGTTATCCTGAGGATATGTCCATTGTTCAAATTTGTTTACTATATAAAACCATGTCCAATGGAATGATGCAGTGACGATAGATTGTATTATTTGGATTCTATAAACCAAACACATGTATGCATCTATTTTGGTTCTTTGTAATCGAAACATTGATACATTGGGTATGTTAATTTTATTTTTTTAGCACTGTCCACTTCCCATGACCTCATTTGTGAGGATAACTATGTTTAATCAGAGTCTTTTCTCTTTTGTATGATGCCCTTAGACTGAGCTATGCTATGATTACTTAATATGCTAATTGGACTGAGCCTACAGACATGTGTGCAATGATGTTTTACTTATTGATTACTCACTATTTTTTTAGGGTAAATTTTCTTTTTCCATCCTTTAATGCCTATGATGGATATATGGACATGTTTTTAAATGAGGACGGATATAAGCTGATGATCAGTTATATTGATGTTTTGGTGCTGCTGATCTATTTATTCTTCAGTGCCTATTGATCTATTTTTTTCATTGGCACTGTAGAAGCAAAGTCCAGGCGGCGGAATGTCCAGCCGCGAAACGAGAAGGGGGTAGTTTATGTCGCCCGATTGCTCAATCTTCCAATCGTCGCAAAGGAGGTTATCTTTGTCGATTCAGACTCTGATGATACCACACAAGAGGTCAACATGCTGCAGCTGAACACTCAGAGCATCACTGGAAAGAGCACTCAAAAGAAGAAAATCGAGCTAGCAGTGTGATAATAGTGTTTAGCTATATAACATTAATTATATTATAGCCTGATATAACACTAATGGTATTAAGAGCACCAAAAACATTTAGTACTTGTCTCGAACAGTTTTATAAAACTCTTAAATCAAATATGGTTCACTGTTGGTCTCTAACTGATCTTATATGCCATAAGGCTAAAGTTTGTTTCCTCATTTGTGTTGTCTATCAGTTTTCTGATGCCTCACCAGTGGAGCAATACGACTACTCCTAGGAGAGTGTTGAAGATCAGTTTGTCTCCGACGAGGACGAAGAAGATCCATATGACAAGTTGGATGAAATATTTGAAACTGCAGAGAAGAGGATTTTCGCCAAGGCAGACAGTCATGGTAATATCAGAAAGTCGTCTGTGAAGAAGGCTCTGGATAGGATGTACGAAAACCTTGTAGAGGAGGTGAATATCGTGCCCTTGAAGAAGGTCGTGAAGCAGGAAGGCAAGAGGCAGCCCATCAACAAGCCATGAAGTATCTGTTTGTCTGATCCACGCGAAATCTATCACTAATAATTGTGTGCAGTAATGTACTTCGGTTACCTTGTCACTGATTAAGCTGGTTATCTCGTTGTAGTTGGACCGTCCCCTAGTTTCTTATGTTATGTGGGCAGAATCAGGTCCAAATATTGTGGTACCATCTATAATATTAACTAGGGGGATTCCCCGCGCGTTGCTGCGGAAATCAAGAAAGATTGCATTGAACAAAAGAAGAGATTCATGTTATCATATATTTTCGACAGGGACATGATGCTATTATAGAGAGTAGAAATACCATTGTATTGAGTATAGAATTAAATTTGTTTAGACCAAAGTGACAAGACATTTGAACTGTAGTATTTGAACCGAGTATAAACAAATAATTATTTAGATAACACGGTGCATCGACTGTTGTAGAGATGGGTACTTGCGGTAATATAATATTAGATATGTAATTATTTATTTAAGTTCCTTTTGCTCCGTTCTTCATGGCCGATGCAGAGGTTATTTTGTAATGGTGACCTGTATTAATAGTGAGTATAATCTAAATGTTAGATATTATATTTGATTGAGTAATTGTAGGTATATTGTTTGTAATTATTTTTTAACTACCTCTCAATGCGTCTTTTGCTATTTTCCATGAGGGTCAACTAGAGCCTCCTGGTTAACATCAAGCTTTCTTTTTGTCTGTGAGTTCCTGCAAAATGGATGCAATATGAATATGTTATAGGGGCATGCAAACATCGCTATGCACAAGTGATATAGTTTGAAAATGAGTAAGAAGGAAATATGCTAACTGATAAGATAACAGAATGTTAGAATAATGGGTTGCATGTGTAATGTGTCACTTCTATAAGAAGGCCAAGACTCAGCTCACACTAAAATATATGCTTGAAAATTTTGAGAACAAAAGTGGGGGCTATCAGGCATACACACCCTATTCCCCATAAAAATACTCAGATGCTGTTTGAGCTTTTGATGAAACATCACATCAATTGATCCAAATTGCCCCACATATCTTCACTGTTTACAAATGAGATAAGGAATATTTGGGTCATTGGGTGGACAATGGATAGTATGAGAATGCGCGATGGCTCAACCTGACAGCTTAGTAATGGACAATGGAGATCAATTTGCGGGATTGTCTCTTCAGTGTCGAGAACCCTATGAGGGTCATACTTGTCAAGCAAACCATCAGATATCTGCAACAATGAAGAGAAGCCTGGGGCATACTTGCCACAGAGAGAAAAACACAAGGCATAAATCACAAGGTATAATTCAAAGAATCAGAAGCAAGCCACTTTTTTGAATTAAATAACCAAACAGGATGTTGACATGTTATTTAGAAACCATGGAGATGAAAAGATGCCATTCATAAATCTTCTTAAACACTACATTCTGTCATGTTCAAAATATGTAATAACAGCACCATTCAGAAGACACCCAGATTCCCCAATGCCATCCTTTGATACCCATCTAAGGTTCAAATCAGCAGGGCTCAAGTTAGTTATATCTCCTAAAACTAATATAAATATTTAAGTTGAGACAATATAGTAAGCCTTGGATTTTTTTTTTTCAAGAGTTCAGTTGGTGTCCGATCACATCTTGCAAACAAATAAACATGAAACCCTTATAGCAGACCCAATATGATGATTATTAAGTACCCGAACGATGCAGCCGCCAAAACCGGTGGACTCTAGAACAATTGCTACTGTCAAACATTATCGGAGCAAGAGAAAGTTAATCAATGCAAATTTCAAGTCTAGCAGGCAAGTAATGATTACTTGGAGAATGGTGACACAGTAGCAAGAAAGTGAACTTTTGGTGAAAAAGGTGCTAGAACGAACTTACCTGCTTACCTGATGGTTGAGATGCTGCTTCTATCTCCCACCATTGCTCCCTGCCGAGATGACCAAAACTTGCTGCAAATGGAGTAATGTGCTGCTGAACAGAACCTGAACAGAACGCGTTACCCAGCTGCAACACGTAAGAACTACAACATATGCTACCTGAAGTCGTTTCATGAAAAAATGGAAATGCAGAAATGTCAAAGCACACCTACTTAAAGCAGCACCCTATTTTTTATTCGAGCCTAGGAAGTCATCAGTGAGCACCATCTGGGACTGCAGCGGGGCCTTGAGCAACGCCAAACCCTATCATCATGAAACAGTTAGAATGTAAAGAACACACTAAACAACCTCTGAAATCCAATGTGCCTGGACTTCTGAGTCGATTTGGAGAAATAATCTCTTTGTAGCCGATTTCCACTTGGCAGAGATGGTGGAGATGGCCGCCATGGAGAGGGCGTCCATCAGGGTGTGCTTCACCATATGCCTACATACCCTAAATTCAGATCAGAGTTCACTCAAATAAAATTCAGGAAAAAGAAGAGGACCTCATCTGGTGTAGACACGGCATGGCAGAGGGGTATGACGGCTGCTAGGGTCCCTGGTGGCGCGTCCTACGTTGGACGGCGGCAAAGTGGGAGCAGAAGACTGCGGCGGTCGCGCCGGCGCAGCAGCAGCAGCTCGCCCGCCCTGCAGCGGGTGACCAGCCACAGCAGCGTGCGGCACTCCGGCGGGCGTCCGTGCGGCGCTCGTCCATGCGTTGGCGATGGAGAAGTGGGAGCAGGAGACAGCGGCCGCCGCGACGGCGAGCAGCAGCAGCAGCAGGGCGGCCTTGCCGAGGGCGACCAGCGCATCACGCGTCGCTGGCGGCGCGACAGCGACCGTAGCCCTGGATGGCTGGCGGCGCCCCTCCACGGCGGCTGCCATGGCGGCTGCAGCAGCAAGCCGGCCTTGCAGCGGTCGACCAGCCGCATCGCAGCGTTCTGGCGCGCGGCCCGAAAGCCCTGGCTGGCGGTGCCCTCCTTGGCGCCCGCGCGCGGGGGGCGGGCGAGCCCCTGAAGGTGCTGACCGCCCCGGCTGTTTGCCTGGCCACCGCCGTGCCCGGCTGGCCTGCGTCATTGGAGGCAGAGGTCGGGGGGCGTCAGGTGGTGCGGGTGGCAGCGGGACCTTCACGGGCACCGCAGCGACGGATCTGGGGCGGTCAGGGTGAGGATGGGAAATAAAGGATTTGAGGCAGAGGAACGGAAGAGGCAGGGATTACCGGCGGTGGGAGATGCCGGCGACTGCTCCTCATTGAATGGGACAGAGAAGGCGGGGGACGGAGATGGGGATGGAGTAATGTTGCTGGTTCATGACGCCGCAAGCCAGACCGTTGGAGTTACGAAGACGAAAAGGCCGCCGCGGAGCTGGGCGAAGATAGCAGCGAGGAGGAAGGGGAAGAGGCCGCTTGGAGGATGCCACCTTGGATGCCTACGTAGACGCCCTGCATGTCGAGAGAACTCCCCTAGTGGACTTCTCCTTTATAGGGGTTATAGATGAGGGTACTTTAGCAACTTTTGAGCATCGTTAAATTTTTATATGTTTTTTTAGTACTAAAGTTTATGTAACCATTCGCTATACCCTAAACCCTAAACTTGCATATCAGCCTTATTATTAGTTGCTATTATTTACACAGTAGTTTATACGATGTTAGAGCTTGACGTACCACATGGCCTGCATGTCCAGTGATGAAGATCGAAATGAAAATGAAGGCCGAGCCTTTTATCAGCATGGCAGGAGACCAGCATTTGGGTCTGCACGCTGTCGCTGACGACTTGGAAGCAGGGGCAGTGATGCGACAGAGGCTACGATGCAGGTGTGTGCTCGATGTCTTCAGCGTTTGCCATAATCTTATTGCGTTCTTTGAATTTTTCGAGGATGGCACTCTTTTTTCCCCGGAGCTCTGCTTTTCGCTCGTTTTCTGCACTGAGAAGCTGTTGACGCGAAGTTAGGGCTTCGCACCAAACACACCGGGAGAGCTTTGACGCCCACGAAGGTTGCAAACAACCTAATAGCAGCGAGCACCGTAGCGTGACCAGCCACAAACGATCAAGGAATCGCTAGGGCCGATGTAGAGCTCGGTCGGCTGAAAAAACCTCCGAATGCACCTCTGGGAAGACCCGTCGGGAGGACGCACGCGAGGGGTGTCTTAGGGTCGGCAAGGCCACCTAAAATACAGGCGAAGAACGTCGAGCTTGTCGTCGAACAGCAGGGTATAGGGTTGGAAAAGAGAAAACTAGGGTTTTGAGTTGATAATGTGACGATCTGTGATGGGATCAAATCGGCCATGAACCCCTTCATTATATAGGGAGGGTGGTCTTATCCTTTTAGGAAGGCGTCTGGGGCGTTTCAAGCAACAAAATCTGACCCAAACACGATTAGGAAAGAGTTCGGTTAGCGATTATGCGGACCACGGCCACGATCGGGCCGACCGGACGCTGAACTAGGCTGGCCGGACGCCCGGTGCCCTGCATCCCGGTCGGTTCGGAAGAACTCTGGAACCGAGCCCCGGTGCGCCGAGATGACCGGACGCCGCACGGCCGCCAGCCTGGACGGACGCGCGCCGGTGCACGGCGTCCGATAACTTCGAGAGGGCACACGGAAGTTGGCCTGTCGGACTGGGCCGACCCGGCGCTGGACGGACCGGGAAGGAGGACTGACGCCGCCGGTGCTAGTGTCTGGTGGCGCCCGGAGGCGTCTATTCGACCTCAAAACTAGCTAAGTCTTGAGATTTTCATCATGTCTTCTCTCAAGCCATTTTGGTGTCAACATATACGCTCTGTTTTCAGGTGAGAGATGCACGATCACGAAAACAATTATAAACCAAAAACCACGAATGCCCATCGTATCGGGTTTTCTAGTGACTAAGGGCTTATATTGTGTATCGGCCATTTTTTGTTCTAAGGGCGATGCATGCATCGGCCATTATTTGGAGAGCACTAGGCCTCTTGCCAAACACTAGGGAAATACTTTTTCAAATACCTCCCATTAATCGCCTTATCTTGGCATTTTCCATGACTTGTTGACTCAAGCACATAGGAATTCCCAAATATGACCTCGACCACCTTGAAAGGACCTTTCCAATTAGGTGACCACTTACCAAATTGATTGCTCTTCGACCTTATCGGTAATATAGTTTGCCAAACTAAATCACCAATTTGGAGCGATTTGCTCTTGACTTTCTTGTTGTAGGCTCTTGCAACATGGGCTTTATCCTTCTCAATTTCCTTTAAAGCTTGTAATCTTTTTGTCGGTTACCTCATTGGTGTTGTCCATCATCAAATCATGATACATAGTAGAAGATAGATCATTTTGCTTAGCAAATCTGTATGCATCAAATTTACCTCGACGGGTAACACCGACTCTTGACCATACACCAGCTCATAAGGAGTGACTTTAGTTGCACCATGCCTTGATATACGATGAGCCCACAAAGCTTCCGACAAGACTTCATGCCACCTTCTTGGATGTTCATCTATCTTCTTTTTGATAAGCTTGATCAAAGTCTTGTTAGTAGATTCCGCTTGTCAATTGACTTGAGCATAATATGGAGATGAATTGAGCATCTTAATTTTATATGATTCGGCAAACTCTTTTACTTCCTTTGCCATAAATGGCGTTCCTTGATACGTAGTTAACGTTTGTGGAATGCGAATCTATGGATAATGTGCTCAGTGATAAACTCAATTACCTCCTTTTGTGTCATGTTCTTTAATGGAACTGCTTTCAACCATTTAGTGAAGTAGTCGGTAGCAACCAAAAGCGAACTTATGCCCCTTCGAAGATGGAGGATGAATCTGCCCAATGAAATCAAGCCCCAACCACGGAAAGGCCCTTTGTTTGATGATAGGATGAAGCATGGCAGCCGGCACTAGCTGAATATTCCCAAACCGTTGACATTCTTCACAACCTTTGTAGTAGCGAAAAGCAATCGGCCATCATAGTAGGCCAATAAAAATCAGCCCTTCTCAATAGCCACTTCATCTTCGGAGCTGATTGATGCGTACCACAAATGCCTTCATGTACTTCTCCCATTGCCACTCTTGCTTGATCGGTCCCTAGACACTTCTGCAATAAGTCTTCGGCAGTCCTCCTATAAAGCTCACCATTATGTAATGTGTACTTAAAAGCAAGCCGCCGAACATTCTTGTCAACCTTAGTGCTAGGATCTTGCAAAAATGATATGAGAGGAGTTCTCCAATCTTCTAAATCGGTACTACCATTGTCTAAAAGAGAAATAGACCGATTTAAAAGAAATTTTACTTTGCTGTCTCAAATCACAAGTAACATCGGTTTGTCCAATTAACTTTGGTTGAACCGAATTTTACTAGAATCTGAAACAAACAAACTTTCATGCATCGGCAAATGTTGTAAATGAAAATATTTATCCTTTACCTCAAAGCCGATTGCATTTTGAGCAAGCAAGTTTGCTCTTTGCACATATTTTGTATGCACACGATCTCCTTCTTTTATATAACTAGAAGCTTGTTGAGCCAGTAAATTAGTCGTATAATTTTTCCTCTCTTGGAATATGCGAATCTTGAATTCGGTAAATTTACCATTTAAATCAAGGCAAACATTGAGACAAGCACGTAGTAATCCATCTAAACATTGACATTCACGGATACTTTTGTACCACAAGTAATGAATCACCAAATGCCTCCACATGATCAGCCCCCATAGCATCCAACATGATCAACCCGAATAAAGAGCTTCATATTCGGGTTTGGTTGTTAGTACATTTAAACTTCAATCGGCTTGACATTGGAATTTTAGCACCGGGAGGATTGACAAGAACAAGACCAACACCGGCACCATCTTTGCAAACCGATTCAACAAAATACAAACGCCATGGGGTAGAAGTAACATAATCCACTTCATGATCAAGGTTTATGCTATGCTCAATAATAAAATCAGCAAGAACTTGACCCTTTAAAATTCTCAATGGCTCAAAAGTCAAGTCATATTCAATTAAAGCGTATGCCCATTTGCCCACCCTTCCGAGAAAAGGATTGGCCGAAAACAACATATGTTTGATTACATCGCCTACCACACATGTGCTTGACAAAAGATAATGTCTCATCTTGAGCAAGCAAAATATAGTGATAGACATAATTTTTCAATATGGGCATACCTTGTCTCGGGATCAAGAAGACGCGTCGACCAAGATAGGCAACAACATACTCCTTTTCTTCATCTTCTTGAGTAAGAACAGCCCCAATCACCTTATCTTCGGCGGTGATATACAATCGGAAAGGTATTCCCCTTCTAGGTGCACGAAGAATGGGTGGTGAAGACAAATATTCCTTCAACTTATCAAATGCAAATTGTTGGCTTGCCCCCAGGTAAAATCAGCTTCATTCTTCAACTTGAGTATGGGGGTGAAAGGAATAATCTTCCGGACAAGTTAGCAATAAATCTTCTCAAGTAGTTCACTTTGCCCAAGAATTTTTGCAAATCCTTCTTACATTGTGGTGCTTGAACTGCCTTGATCTTCTCTATCCTTTTAGGATCAATCTCTATGCCCTTCTCATGAATGATAAATCCGAGAAACTTCCCGGTGACACTCCAAAGGCACATTTGAGCGGATTCATCTTCAAACCATAAAACCTCATTCTCTCATAAGCAAGGCGCAAATCGGCTAGATGAGGATCATGTGAAGCCGATTTAATCACCACATCATCAATGTATACCTCCATAATTACTCCAATGAGATCATGAAAGATAAGATTCATAGCTCTTTGGTAGGTGGCGCCCGCATTCTTGAGCCCAAAAAGTCATGACAATCCACTCAAACAAACCAACAAATCCGGGACAAATAAAAGCGGTCTTGGATGTATCTTCTTCAGCCATAAAGATTTGATTATAACCAGCATTACAATCAAGAAAGCTAATAACTTTGTGCCCCGACGCATCATTAATCAACATGTCAGCGATAGGCATAGGATATTCATCTTTGGGAGTGGCTCTATTTAAATCTCTGAAGTCAATGCATACTCTTATCTTCAGGTGTCTTTCTTCTCAACGAGAACAATATTAGAGACCCACTCCGCATACCTGCATGGGCGGATAAAATTTGTCGTAAGCAACCGATTAATCTCCTCCTTGATTCGGTCATTGATGGCGAATTGAAGTTTCTTCGCGATTGCTTAAATGGCCTAAATCCCTTCTTGATGGGAAGCCGATGCTCAACAAGATCTCGGCTTAGCCCGGGCATCTCGTGTAATCCCATGCAAAGCAATCAACATACCCCTTGAGAAGCACGATTAATCTAGATTTATAATCGGCATCCAAGTTCACATTCACAAAGGTCAGCCGCGGCACAAAACCATCCCCAATATCAACTTGTTCTAAAGGGTCGGTCGATGTGAAACCTTGGCCCAACTTATTGAGCTCATCAAAGTCATCAATAGCTTCACAAGAATCGGTCTTTTCAGACCCGATAATGCTCAAGTCTATGTTTTAACCATTGAAGTTTGTCTTCCATTAAGAAAAAATTTATATAAGGATATTGAGCTGATTATTCATCGGCTTCAATGTCACAGATACAAATCCACGCTCATCATAGCTGATGTACTAATAGTTAGATAAGTCTCTTCCTGAAAGACAAGCAAATCCGGACCCCTCAAAGAAAACATCGGTTGTAGCAATCTCAACCGAATTATTCGCATGAACGATCTCTACGGCATCTCCCACCCATTGGATGAGGAATTGGTGCAAGCTTGAAGGAACACAAGGATTGGCATGAATCCAATCTCGGCCGAGTATAAGATCATAGCTACCTTCCACATCAGCAATGAAGAATGCAGTAGGCATGGTCTTGCTCCCAACAGTTAGGTCCAAGTTGGCGATACCTTTGGAAGGAATTGGCGCGGTCCCTCCCACGCCGGTGATAGTCATGTTGGTCTGGATCAGCTCCTCTTCCTTTCTACCAAGTTTCTTGAACAGTGAATATGGCATAAGATTGACAACTGCGCCACTATCCACCAGCATGTTGCGGACTGGTTTCCCATTAATGTGTCCCCTCACATGCAATGGCTTGAGATGTCTCACAGGCACAACAGACTTCTTGAATATAGCATCTTGGACTCCAAAAGCCAATTCTGCAGCAACCGCCTCATCTTCTCCCTGCTCGATCACATAATAATCGGTAGAAAGAAATATGGTGTTCATCTCAGCACGCTTCGGTGAAGGCTCATAGTCTACCATCTCTTCATCAGCTTCGGTAGGTGCTTCAATGCCAACCATGGCAGCAATGGTAGCAGCAAAGTCTTCATTTGTACCTATAGGAGTATTAGAAACAATCGATTGAACCGACTCGGAAGTCGGTAAATCCGAAGGTTGGGCAATGAACCGTCAACCGACCTAGTTGAGTTAGCAACTTGCTCATTTAGCTTGGCCACCCCTTTGCCGGAAGTGCTAGAAGGTCAACACTTGGCTTGGACACTTCTTTCATAGGCTTGGGCGGCTGTTCTTGAATCACAAGCCCGACATGACCGATTTAGCAATCGGTTTGGTCAACCTCTTAGCTGCGGCAACCATCTCGGCCTCCTTTTTCTTGATCTCTTGAACAAGTTCGGCAAGATAGGTCCCCGTCCTTGTACGGCTGACCATGCGCTTGAGCATCTTTTGCCTTGCCCATTTGAAGCTTCCTCTTTTGAGTTTTATCAAGATCAATTGGACACCACTTGGGCTGCAGATAGCGAGGATCTACGGGCTTTTGCCTCTTGTCTTGATTTCCAGCTGACTTCCTCCATGACTTGATCTTCTTTTGGAGGCTCTTGCTCCCCAATCACAATCGGTTCATTGCCATCAAAAAAAGGAGGCGACGGCGACCCGATAATGATGGAAGGTGGAGAAGGAGGCTTTTCAATTACTTCTATCTTCTTTGGGACATACACTTGCTTCATAGGAGCTTTCCACGATTGCTCAAGCGTGAGTTTCGAGATGTAGGCACCTCCTTCTTCTTCATCTTTGCTAGAGCTCGATTGTGGACCCAATCGGCTAAAGACGATGAGGCTTGGCCAAATTTCCAAACACCTCCATCCTTTATAGGACCCGAAGGATATGGGATGAACACTCCCTTCGGTATCCATTGTGGTAGTTGCGCCATTGGTAGTATTGGTGTTATTGGTGGCCCCCAACGAGTCACCCTTGGACGCGTGACCTATGAAGAAGAAGCAACACTTGGAGGAGTCATGGCCATTTTCTTGTTCCTCTCTTCATCACGCTTGGGAGGCGTAGACTCTCTTTTTTATCGGCCGATTCTTGAAATCGGCCTTGTCTTGTTTGTACTTTGCCAAAAGCCTATCAAATGTGCACTGGGGCTTGATATGTTTTTTCTCCTTTGGCTCATTGGTATTCCATACTCCCACCTCCGACTTTTGTGGAATGAAAGATCTCAACACTGTATGCCAGAAAATGAGGGAGCTAGGACCCTCGGGGCGGCTGATCCCTACTTGAAATAGTCGGTTCAACTGGCTTGGTGGATGCCGAGTTTTGATCATCTTGGCCGATTGGACTAACCGGCCTAGCTGGTCTCCCCTGCGCCGCAAGACCATCTAACCAAGCTTGACGTCGCAATGCCTGCGCTGAACTTGCCACAATAGTAAGCTTCGTCTTGCCTTCTTCATTCTTCTCAGCCAATACTTGTCCTGAATTTTTAGAAACATTCGATACGGTCGTGGCTCACCAATGATCACGTTCTTTCCTTGAGTAGTAGCAGCTTGCTCGGGACGGATCAATATGGTAGGAGCCTTGGCTTCAAGCTTTTCAGCCTCGGGAGTCTTGTCTTTGGGCTTGCCAGCTTCAATCACCTCAACATGAGCTAGAAAGGGATTCTTGTCTAGCTGCATGTCGGTTAGGAGTGTCGGCCCTCATGTGGCGCCCGATTGTACTGCCGACGAAAGAACCTGTCGTTAGTTGCATGAGAATAAGAATTATGATGCTTGCAAAAAGCCCCGCTATTTCAAGACATCGTAGAAGACATAGTATAATTAATCTTAATGATACCGATTTTCAATAATTCATCGAAGATTCGGTCACATTTAGATACATCAAAAGTAAACTTTATTTCCTCATTCCGATTTTTATTAATCGGCTTAAGAGAAGGGCAAGTTACTTGTTTGTTCTCAGTTGGCCACCTAATTTCAGCAGCCGGCACCTCTTTACTCTCATCATCCAATGAAGAATAACCATCGGCGTGTGCACATTGGCACGATGAGAGCAATAATTGCCATCACGGGAATCTTTAAGGCGCGATTCAATTGAAACGGCCCTCTCTATCAATTGATTTAGAGTAGCAAATTGACGAAATTCAAGCTTTTCTCTAATATTAGAACGAAGACCCGCAAAAGCAAAATCAATCAAGTCCCTTTCAGAAATTTGAACATTAAAATAACAGATTCTTAATTTCTCTATATCTCTTAAAAAATCTAGAACAATCTCATCACGCCCTTGTTTAACACATGTAACGTGGGACAATCTAGTTTCTTGGACTCCAAAGTATAAAAATGAGCATGAAATTTTTCTTCTAAATCAGTCCAAGAATGAATGGAACAAGCGAGGTAAAGATGAAAACCATGAAAAAGCTGTACTAGTAAGAGACAAAGGAAAATTACGAATTTTCATGTAATCTCTAGTACTAGCAGTTCCTAGTTGTGCAAGATACATACTAACATGTTCCATTGTAGTTTTGCCATCATTACCACTAAATTTTTGAAAATCAGGTACCTTCCACCCAGGTGGTGCTTCTAGATAATCAAGAGAGGAAGGGTACGGTTTTTGGTATGCGGTATTAACGGAATCAAGACGAATTCCCAAACTTTTCTCCACAGATTTGGAGAATTCTTCTTTAAACTGAACTAACATAGCATCAATGCTATTGGAAATTCCTGAGTTTCCTGCATTCATATTTTGACCATGCATAGTATTCGGTGGTGGCAAAGGCATAGTTTGCCCCCCTATGGGATGTGGCAATGGAATATGCACCCCCGAATTATGCATGGGATTAGGATTGGGATTTGGTAATGGCATGGTTTGCCCCCCTGCCGGACTTGGCAAAGGAACATGCACTCCCGAATTCCTAGATGCCTCATGATCGGTTCTTAATTGAGCCAATCCTCGGTTGCTGTAGATGTGCTAGCTCCACCGGTGCAGGTTCTAACGGCGAAGCCATAGGAACCGATTGTGGTTGATTAGCATGCAAAAACCATATCCAAAGGCATGCCATGTTGATATTGAGGCGCGATTTGTTTGCGCTACCAGCGATGGCAATATTACTGGATGATTGAGGTACCACACCCGATTGTGAGTTATCGGTTGAAGTTCCTTCTATGACTTTCAAATGATTATCTAAATTGCTAGTAAGACCTTGAATTATATCTACCAAAGTAGTTTTTTGATCTAAAAGCATACTAGCAATACAATCATGTGTAAGAGCAACATCATCATCGATAGGCGGTTAGCGGTCACGGGAATTACCTCGGCGATGAAGGCGCGGGAGCATCACCATAGGCGGGCTACGTGTATGCTTTGGGTCACGCGATCTTGCCTATCTTTGCAGCAACTCTTGAAGAAGACTTTTTGGACGGCATCAATCTTGTCCTGGAGCTTCTTCTTCAGGTCTTCAGGTAGCTCCTCCACGGACTGAGGATGCCGTATGTTGTCTTGTAAGATCTCCGCCTTCTGGTTCTTGTCCTTGTTCTTGCTAGCATCATCACCTGGGGCCATGGTGCTAGTTTCAACAGGGTACTGGAGGTGACGCCTTGTCTTTCCCAGCCGAGTCGCCAAAAAGTATGTTGACGCTGAAGTTAGGGCTTTCGCACCAAACACACGGGGACGGCTTTGGACGCCACGAAGGTTGCAAACAACCTAGTAGCAGCGAGCACCGTAGCGTGACCAGCCACAAACGATCAAGCCGATGTAGAGCTCGGTGACGGCTGAAAAAACCTCGAACGCACCTTCGGGAAGACCCCGTCGGGAGGGCCGACGCGAGGGGTGTCTTAGGGTCGGCAAGGCCACCTAAAACGCTGGCAAAGAACGCCGAGCTTGTCGTCGAACAGCAGAGTATAGGGTTGGAAAAGAGAAAACTAGGATGTTGAGTTGATAATGTGACGATTTGTGATAGATGGGATCAAATCGGCCATGAACCCCTTCATTATATAGGGGAGGGTGGTCTTATCCTTTTAGGAAGGTGTCCTGGGATGTTTCCAAGCAACAAAATCCGACCCAAACACGATTAGGAAAGAGTTTGGTTCGCTATCGTACGGACACGGCCCTGATCAGGCCGACCGGACGCTAAACTGGGCTGACCGGACACGCCGGTGCCCTGCGTCCGGTCGGTTCCAGAGAGCTCTGGAACCGAGCCCCCAGCGCCGGGATGACCGGATGTCGGCACCGGTTCTTGGACCCGGTCGCTCGAGGCCTGGACCCGAACGCGCCCGGTGCCTGGCGTCCGGTCACTTCCGAGAGCACACTGGAAGTTGGCCTGTCGGGCTGGGCCGACCGGTCGCTGGACGGACCGGGAAGGAGGACCGAGCAGCGCCGGTGCCGGCGTCGGTGGTGCCCAGAGGCGTCTGTTCGACCTCCAAAACTGGCTAGGTCTTGAGATTTTCATCATGTCTTCTCTCAAGCCATTTTCGGGTGTCAACAGAAGCTCTAGATACACTCATCCATTTAGATTGCCTGGGCTTGTTTGTAGAAGCTATGAATATCTTAGTGTGGGTGTATGTACTCAGACTGAACCAGAATGTTTATATTCCTAGTTAAAACCGTTTTTTCAGATATAAATCGATTTCAGCAAAACCTGGAACAATCAGTGTTATGTATTCACAATATGTAAATATTCCCCGTTAAAACAGAGTTCACAGTTCTAAATTAATTTCAGCAAAATTAGGAAGAAATAAATAAGGAAACTACGACACTTAACCATTCCCGCTCTGCACGAAAGCATCCATTCATTTGAGCTGAATGTGGTGCCAATATATGGAAAAAATACCGGCTCTCCACTTCGGGCTTTAGCTGAAGCAATTGCTGCGCTTAATGCAGGCACACTCGTTGGATTTAAACATGAGTCCGGCCCTTGTTTGCCTCTCTTCCTGTAGAGAGGTAGAAGTTTGTTGTTTGATTCCAACTACTGAATCTTGTACAAATACTTAATTAAAAAGTTGCCCAGGTGTATGTCATTGGAGCAGAAAATAGCGAAATCACCAGCGTGAATTTACAACATCAAGCTTATCAAGCTAAAAACAACCTTCCATGTATACATCATTGAAGAAATGAAACTCAGGGATCCCTAACAACATCAAGCTGTGCACCGTGCTGAAGTTCTCCCGAGGAGAGAACCACTGGTATCATTTGTGGTGGAACCATGAAGGCGTTGACAAAGATGATATGTTAGGATGGAATGGGCCAAATTACCCAGGGTTTTGAGATTAAGCTCTTACCCTCCTGTCTTGAATGTGGCTGATGAGCGATGTGTTTGAACCCGAGGACCTCGATTCAAACCCCGCTCCTCGCTGTATAGGTCCCGGCACCCGGCCTGCTGCGGAAGCAGACGAGCTGTTTTGCTTGTCATTGAAGTAGGTAGCGGCCATGAGACATTCAATGCGAGCAGCAGCAATGTGTTAAGTCCTCGATTATTGCCGTATCTTTATTATGTTAAGCCATAGTTGTTACGTGCGCCGATTGTGTTTACTGAAGCGGTACGCAGTTCGTCACAGCATCTCAGCCAAGCGGTACGCAGTTCGTCCCAGCATCTCAGCCGTCCCTCCATCACGCCGTTCATCATTTCCAGCCGTCGATAAGGGGGTATCTCAGCACGTAGGCATATAATTCGCGTTCCGCCCGCGTGGGCTCGAGCACAGCATCCGCCGCCGCCCGCGCAGGTTATGCATCTCTACCGCAAACTCAGCCTGCGCGCTGTCACCCTCGCGTTTGGACCCATGCTGCCACAAGCTCGACTTATGCGCTGTTGGTCGCCCTTGAGCTCGAGCTCGGTCTGCGGCCCCGAGTGCTTTGTACCGCGCAAGCGTTGCATCGAGGCAGAGTGGATTGGCCGCGCTAGGGGTGCCCATGGAGGGGCTTCGTGGGGAGCCTGCGGCCCCCGTGCCAGTGCTACGCTGCACAGCGCCGCCGCCACCCATGGCCGCGCTTTGGGTTAGGGTGCCAGCTTGGGATGCGAACATCCAAGTTTCAGACTCTATTTCTGTAATAAGAAGACAGTGGCATTCTCGTCTATTTGCATGTGGCTTCACATGACAGTTCACATCGTCTATTCCAAGTAGATGATGCCTAAATGGGCAATAGTGTCAGCTTGAGAACAAAAATTTCAAGCGGTACCAGACAAGTAAGATTTCAAATATGGGTGCCGAGTTGGAAAGAACAAGTTCTTTTTGTCAATTAAGGAATCATTTATGCCCATCTCCATTAATGTTAGCCTCCTATATAGCAAAATTATTTGTATAGTACTGGGGATTAATAAACTCGGGACATGAGAATTAGGATGAATATTGTTAGTCTCCCTGCATGATTCCATCGGGGTACTTAGGAAACGGCCAAACCCGTGTGCATACTACTTTTTAGATGAGTCATACCATCTACCAAAACCGCTATAGCTGCTGCCACATATATACTTGGCTGCTATCAACTTGTATAGGGTCGCCGCTCTGTGGAACATTGTCCATGCATGTGGCTTTAGCCTAATCTTGTTAATTATTTGTTCTTCGTGTGATTGGTAACAGAACTAGCTTGGTGCACATTTTATTATTTTTTCGAGTAACGTGCCTCCTATATTCATACTATGTATAGTACACCCAAACCGCTGCCGCTATCGTTCCTGGTATTGCTAACGACGACATAGTAGAAAAGTGATACAGCCAGGTGGAAATGTGAAATGGCCACTTGTTAAATTTTGTAACTTCAGAGCAATGCTAACAGCTTGGCCAATATGCTCATAGTGTGCGTGCGTGTTGTGAGTGTCAACGTTGTGTGTAATTCTAAAAAAAATATTAGTAGCCAAATTCCATAGTTTAGCAGTTTGTAAAATAAAAAAACTCCTCAAAAAAAGAAGAGATCTACAATAGTCTGGTTATTTTTGATCTTCTGAGATAGCCTGGAAAGCAAGAATAGCCGAAGTTGTTGGAGTTGCTCTTAGATAGGAAAGCATAACTTTTTATTTTTATATTTGTGAAAAGATCGCACACTTTTTTTTTTTTGTTTCTTTAGCATCTACACCTTCTATTTTTTTCCCCATTTTCTCATATAAAGGTTTAGCATAATAGCTATAGCTCCGAGATTTATAAAGGATCCGAAGTTTTTGCTCCGTAGCTACAAAAGAAAATATATTTATAGTTAAAGCGCTATTGTCAATTAGCCCAACCTGCTGGTGACTCAACTACATATAGCAAAACTGAATCCATGGAGAACAGTACAGTAGGTCCAGAAACTTGGATTCCACACCGCTCATTGGCCATCTCACTGCTGACAATCAAAGGCAGATGGTGCATGCATGGCAGGACAAAATTCGTGAGTCCACAGTACGATCCAACTTGCACAACTCAAGTCCAACTTGCGTTGCAATTTGAAAAAAGTAACTCGTCGTTCATTTGTCCAAGCGATCCGTAGCACATCATCGCTTGATGCGTCAGCTGACAGACTTCATGAACATGAGTATCCCCATCCCCGTGACTCCGTGAGTTCACATCGCCAGACGGCCCAGACAACCAGCTTTGCTTTGTGGCTGCTGACAGGCTTGAACATGAGGATATCTTCTCTGCAAGTCTGCATCATAACACTAGTAACGACTTTTGCGTGAGGGGCGTTTTTTGATTTTGCGTGGCGGGCACAGCCGCCGCCGCCTTGGTAAGGTCACGGTTAATCGTGGCAATTACAGCGGCGCGGGCGGGCTGTGACGCCTAATATGGTAAAATGGCATTAACCGTGGACGGGCAACGTAACGCGCCCCCCACGGTTAATTCTATTTTGAGTAGCGACGACGTAACCTGCCCACCACTGTTAATTTGATTAACCGTGGCGGACACATTATGTTGCCCGCCTCGGCTTAATTTTTTAAAAAAATAAAATGCTGCACAAATATATATATATATTTAAACAGCAAAAAAGACACAAATATATCATACATATATATACATAATGTCCAACATATCCAACATAATGCGAACAATTCGAACAAGTGTGAGCTACATCCATACATACATATCCATACATACATATATATATATACATCGATCCATACATCGATCCATGCAAACAAGTCGAACAAGCTGCGAGCTACAAGCTAACTTGATGAAGGTAGTCCTTAAGATTTAGGTCCAGTAAGTAAAGTGAGTAGAGTAGAGCTAGAGTTTAAATATGTATGTTCAATTCAAGTCCCATGCCAAAATCATATTAATAGGGCCAGTAAGTAGAGTGAGTAGAGTAGAGCTAGAGTAGAGTAGCAGCCAAAAGCCAAGTTCAAAAAACAGCACCAAGTCATAAATTAGTGAAGTAGAGTAGAGCAAGTAGGACCGTAGTGAAGTAGAGTAGAGTAAGTAAAATAGGACAGTAGGACTTTTTTCAGAAACATGTCAATGCATTCATGTTATATGTAGGACTTTTTTCAGAAACTAGGGCTGCCAAATGCTTTCAGTTCATGACAGTAGGTTCATGCGAAATTGCCAAATTTCAAACCAAAAAGTTAACCAAATTCATAGCATGAGTGGGCATCATTGGCAGTAGGACAGTAGTAGTAAAAGTTAACCAAATTCATAGCATGAGTGGGCATCATTGGCAGTGGAATATGTTAATAACCAAATGCATCATAGGCAGCATATCCTCACAGGCATCAGTGGGCATCAAAATTTCAAACCTAGCAGTTGGGCATCACAGGCATCACAGTTGGGCATCAAAATTGCAAACCTAGCACCGGAGGCAGAAGAGGAGATGGCAGAAAAGACAGGGGCGGCGCCAGACCACAACACCACACAGCACCACCGGAGGTAGCCCGAGCACAGCGTGGAGGGAGGACGGGTGCTGGAGCACCGCTGGAGGAGGACGGGATCGAGCACAGCGTGGAGGAGGACGGGGTCGAGCACAGCGTTGAGGAGATGGGCGCCGAGCACTGGCGTGGAGGAGGACGGGTCGAGCACCGAGGACGGGTCGGTCGGCGAGGAGGAGGACGGTGATGGTGGCGGTGGCGGTGGCGGCAGTGTTGCGGTGGCGCAACGGCAGCGCTGGGGAGGACGGGTCGGCCGCGGAGGCAAAGAGCGTGATGGTGGTAGATCTAGGGCATGGTGGCGTAAAAATTTGGCAGCCCTTCGTGGTCGTTTTGAAAACCGTCAAGACTTAGCCGCATCCGAGGGGCGGTGGCGAGGTAGTCCCAATTTGAAAATTTGGTCAAATTCTAGGCAAAGCCTCCCCACCACAAGTTGGAAGAGGAAGACCCATGGAGGAAGAAGAGAGGCTGGCGGTGATATATATAGTGGTCGTGATTAACCATGGCGGGCGCCTTAACGTGACCGCCACGTAAAATGTATTAACCGCGGGCGGGCGTGCGCAACGCTTTGCCACGGTTAATCGATTACCGCGGGCGGGCGCTTTACGTGACGCCCGCCAGTTTCTCCCACCATTTATCGCGGCGGGCCGAAAGGCGCCAGCCACGGTTAACCGTGGCGGGTGGCGGGCCGCTCCGGCCACGGATTACCGTGGTGGGCAACGTGTGCCCACCACGTAAAGGCCCTGCGATATCACGCAAAAATCATTTCGTTACTAGTGTAAATTTATATTCGTATATGCTACTAGTGGGTCTCTTCTTTGCCAGTCTTCCATGCATAGCCATTCTTAGTACCAGTTGGGGGCTATGAGACCTGAACTCGCTTAGTGGGTCTTGAAGAAAAACGTGTAGTGCTACTACTACTGAAAATCTTTTGGGAGGCGTTTTTTTTCATTTTTTCGAGGCGGGCGAGCACGTAATCCGTCTCGGTTAATGCCGGATATTAATCGAGGCCGTCTCTTTTTTATTAACCAAGGCGGTTACAAGAAACCGCCTTGCAAAATAGATTAACTGAGGCGGGAAGACTTAAAGTGCCCGCCTTGGTAAATCATTAACCGAGGCGGGCATTATAACTCCAACCGCGTGTCGGTAAATCGAGGCCAACCCACCAGCCCACAAGCATTTCTCATATATAAACAATGTCACAAACCCTAACCACTCCTCTCTCCTCACTCCACACCAGCTGCCCTTGCCCGACTCCCTCACCCTAGCCTCGACTCCCTCACCCCGGCCCCACGGTGAGCGCATCCCAATTCCGCGGCGGCGCCATGAGCCCCCGTGAGCACCCCCACCCTCTTTCTCTCTCCCATCCTGCACTCCTCCCACTCCCTTTGTGCGCTCCTCTCCCCATGGTGTGGCGGCAGCCCTCCCTCCCCATGGTGTGGTGGCGCCTCCTCCTCTCACCTCCCTGCACCCTCCCATCAAGCGAATCCGGCGAGTGGCCTCTGGTGGGCGCCCGGCAAGGCGCGAACCCGATCCGCACGGCGTGCCGGCGGATCCGCGAGCGGCCCCTCCGGCGAGCTCCTGCAGCGGCGCATGATGCTCCGGCGGGTGCTCCGCAAGCGCGGCGCGTGGTGCTCGGGCGGGCGGTCCCGGCGCGGTGTCCGATCCGTGGGCCGGGATGCGGATCCATGGCGGGGCCGCCGGATCCGGCGAGCAGCGGCGATGGATCCGGGGAGCAGTGGCGGTGGCCCTCCTCCTTTCGGCGGCGCTCCTCCCCCTTTAGCTCTAGCGGCAGCGTTGAAGCCGGATCGGCGGGGCGTGGAAGTTAGGTGCGGCTTCCCACAACGGCGGTGTGCAGGGGCCGCGAGCCGGCCCGCATCCGGAGCCCGCCAGGGGGATGGATGCAGGCTTTTTCTTTTGTTTATTTTCTGATTAACCGTGGCAGTCATGGAACCGCCTCGGGTTAATGGTCACATTTACCCTCGAGCTTTCCTTCTCGAGGTGGTTGCAAAACCGCCCTCGATTAATCTTTGCCCGCCACGGTAAAAATATTGTAGTAGTGAGCGTCCAGTGTTAAACGAATGGTAATCTTAATCAGATTGCCCCCAAGAGGTATGGTTATGCGTGAAACAGAGGCGGTACAATTTACCCTGCACTCGTAATCCATTCTTTAAATAGGGCTCAATGACATACAACTGCTAAGCTCTTCCACATATCAGTCTCATATGGCCCCCCGCTTCCTCCCAACCCTCCCGACCTTTAAAATTTGCCCCATTTGGCGGCGCCGGCGCCGCCCAGGCCGGCCTCCGTCGAGCACCACCACAGCAGCCTTCCCTTCCCTTCCAAGCACAAATCCGAGCTCGCCTTTCGGCGGATCTATCCTTCCATGGGGCTATTGGGGGCTATGGCGCACTGGAGCTGCAGCGCCGGACTCCGCCCCGCGGGCCAGGAAGCGGCCCCGGTCCGGTCGCTACTACCTGGCCGCCCTCCCCGGCCCCCCGCCCCCCAGGCCTCTCCGTCGCCCATGCCCGCGGGAAGACCCCGCCTACTCCGCCCTCGAGCTCACCCACCTCGGGGCCACCCGCCCCTGAACCGGCCGCTAGGGGCGTGCGCAGAACGGCCGCGGCCGTGGGCCCCACCGCACGTCATCTCGCCCGCCATGGCGGTGGCGCCGCCCTCCTCCGCGCGAGCACTCTCCACCTCCTCCCCGGCTCCCCGCATCTCGGCGCGGTGGATTCGCCGTCGCCAGGGCCAGGACCGCCCACCCGGGTGCCGCCGCCATGGAGGGCCTCGGCGCCGCCCGATCGAATCCAGCGACCTGCCCCACGCATGACGGCCTCGCCGCCGAGAAACGGCACCCGCTGCCGCCAATCTCCTCACCCGCCCGTGGCCCGCGCTTTTCGCCATTTCACCGCCTGCCGTCGCTGTCGGGGCTTGCAGCACTGCGTGGCCCTTACCACCGGCCACCGGCTTGCGGCGACGCCTTCCCTGGGGCCGGGGTGGGACCCTGAGTCGGCGTCCGGCCGACGCCGTCGGGACATCGAGGAGGGTGAGCCGGTGGATGGAAAGGGCGGCTCCTTCCTCGCCGGTCTCCACCGACAAGTCCCTCTCCGCCCGAGGCTCGCCCCTTCTTCCCTCCTCAGGTCGGCGGGACCCAGGAGGAGCGCCGGTGATCCCCCACTATCCAACTGCTCCGACGACGAAGCTTGAGGAGCTTGCCCGCAGCCTTCCTTCCGCGCCTTCACGCTAATGGCCATGCGGCGCCCGCCCCACACCGAGTCTCCTCTGCCGCCGTCCCGACCCGCCGAGACCACCCGAGGTGTGGCTTCCGGGCGGCATAAGGAACACCGCAAACGACTGCCGTCCAGGCGCCACCGCGCCGCCCCGCCGAACTGCCGGACGGGGCGCCGAGGCCCCGCAGCGCCCGCCCCTGCCATGAGGAAGAAACGCATGAGCCCGGCCCTTGTTGTTGCGGCATGAAGAAGACCTAGAAACGGCGGCGCGAGCGTGGCAGCTTCGGTTGGTGACCGCGCCGTCCGCAGCGCCTGGATCAGCGGCCACAGCGTGGACACAAAGCGACGGGGCGTGCCCCCGTCCACCTAAGGCTGG